>RQTK01000675.1:45410-234893 GCA_003991915.1 Elysia chlorotica | reverse complement strand
CCCTCTCTGTTTCCCCCCCCCCCCCCCCCCCCCCCCAACCCATCCGATATTACGCACAAAAATTGTTCATGCCCTTTAACTTCCTCAATAGTCCGTTGTTGTTTCACATAGAGCAGCAAAAGTAAACTGTTCCCTAACAGTCACACACCCCTGATCCTGGCCATGAGAATGTGATAATTCCGATCTAATGAGCGCAGCTTCCCAACCGGCGCAATGTAGGAAGCCGACTGGCTACATAAATAAAAGACCAGATTTTTAATTATTAAAAAAATAATGTACCAGAGAACTACACCACGCCTATCACAAAATGTGGCTCTATGGAGTAACCTGATTCATCACGACACAAAACCCTCATGGCGTTCTGAATAGCAAAGTAATTCTACACTCTTGCACGGCAACACATAGAGAATTAAAAAATTGATGGGCTTCCATAAGCTAATAGAGACAAAACGCCCACCCGTTGCGAGCTGAGTCACATTGAATTTTGTCAGTGCATCTAGTTACGCTAGTAGTATTTGTTGTTTGTTTTTGTTGCAGTTTTTTCGTGTTGTTTTTTCTTCTTCTTTTTTTGTTTTGTTTGTTGTTAATGCTTTTATTCTAGATTTTCATGAGAATGTTTAGTTATACTTACTATCATTTTTGTGTGGAGCTTAGCATTTTGTGACGTTATAAAACCGCAAAACTATGTCACAGTTGAAGGCAATGGTCCTTCAGTGTTGCTTATCGGTATATTAAAGTGTTTGCCTAACCGTTTCAAAGATTTTTCCGAGTGCAATTATGACGAAAAAACAATTTCGAACACTTGAAAAAAGAATAACATCTAAAGTGATGGATTAATCACAAATTGTTATCTCGTTAACCAGTTAGTCGCTGTCGTTTGTAACAATGAATGAACGGTTAATAATGTTTTGTACCGGGGACTCCAGATAAAATAGACTGCCGCTGACAGATAATCGATTGATTTGATCTAAGCACAAGTAACTCATAACACATTTAGTATGGGTAGAAATTAAGAGATGCATTTGCAACGGCCTTTGTACGTTATGAACAAACCACTTCAAGTGTATGTGTGTCTAATGTTTATCTAGATCTAGATGCAGCATTGTGAAATTCGCGTTCAAACCAATTGACTAGCTCTACACGCCATTTTATCCCGTTATCAAACCACACAACAAAACACAGACTGGCTTTTTTAATTAATCCTGGTTGAATCATTGGATCTTGCTCCGTGTAAGCTCGAACAGAAATCCTAGAAGCGAAATTGGTGGCAAGCTTATTTGAAAAGGGCAGCAGCACACCCCGATGGCCGGATGCTAGGAGGTAGGGAGGAGTAGGGAAAAGAACATGTCTACTCACTCGGTCGCACGCGCGAACGCTGAGTATCGATCTTAGCTTGCTCTAGCCGGTCTCACTCTCAGTTTGAGCCTTTGCTATTTGGTCTCCCTATCTAGATCTTGTCCAGCTTCATCGAGAAGAGTTCTACTAGTTTGAAGAAGATCGGAGAAGGGTCACATGGGTTAGGCTGCGTGTCTGTGTGTATTGGTTTTTCGAGGAGACAAGTTAACCGTCCTCGATACAGAGTCGGTATTTGAAGGGATGTAGAACGTAGACAGTGGGTGTTTGCGTTCAGGGAAAATGATCGACAGAAACAGGTTGAGATTACGAAAAAGGAAATTATGCCTACATCTACCGAGAGAGGGAAAAAAAGAAAGAGGGAGAGAGAACGAGAGGGGAGAGGGGGCGAGAGACAGAGCGACAGAGGGAGAGACGCAAAGACAGAGAAAGAGTTAGAGAGAGAGAGAGAGAGAGAGAGAGAGAGAGAGAGAGAGAAACATTGTCTTAATGGGATCAAAGAAATGGAGAAGGGTAACGAAGAAAGAAAGATGGGCGCAGTTGGACGAGCTTTAGTTACACATTTCTGCCACCTGTCCTTGACCTTCAAAAGTCCTTGAGAGTAAAACGTGTCATTTTGCGCTTGAAACCACTCTTCCACAGCAGAAATCGCATCTTCAATGTCTTCAAAACGGCGCCCTTTTATGGATTTCTTAAGGTTTGGGAACAGACAGAAGTCTGATGGAGCTAAATCCGGTGAATATGGTGGATGGGGAAGAATTTCATAGCCACACTGATCAGCTGTCTCAACGGCTTGTCGTGCTCGATGAGCAGGAGCGTTATCATGCAAAAGCAGGACTCCGTTTCGAAGCTTTCCCCGTCTTCTTCTTACTAATTCAGATCTCAGTCTTTTTAGCAACCCTGAATAATACTCTCCAGTGATTGTTTTCCCCTTTTCCATGTAGTCAGTCATTATGATGCCCTCACAGTCCCAGAAACAAGACAGCATGACCTTGCCACTTGATTGTGTGACCTTTGCTTTCTTTGGTGGGGGCGATGAGGGTCTTTTCCATTGCATAGACGCGTTTTTCGGCTCTGGATCGAATTGATAGATCCAAGTCTCATCCATGGTTACAATTTTCTGAAAGAACAAGTCGTCATTTGCTTCTAACCGAAGAAGATGTTTGCAACAATCAGCCCTCTCTTTCTTCTGATCAGCGGTCAATAACCTTGGTACCCATCGAGCTGAGACCTTGTTCAGATTGAGGTGATCATGAAGAATCTTTTCAACTGAACCTACGCTGATCCTGGTTTCACTTGCTAACTGTTTGACTGTTATTCGCCTGTCCTGCTTTACTAGTCCCTCCACAGTGGACACGTTTTTCTCAGTCACAACAGATGTTGGCCGGCCTTCGCGAGGTTCATCCATCACTGACAAAAAGCCAGATTTGAACTTTCTCACCCAATGAGTCACCGTACTGTAGTTAGGGCACTTTTCAGCATAAACTTCTACCATCTGTTGATGAATTTCCGTGGGGGTTTGTCCTTTTAAGTGAAGGAATTTGATGACAGAGCGATATTCAACGGCCTCCATGGCAGACAATTTGTAAACAACAAATGACAACTTCCTAGGGGTTGTTTTACTTGATGCGCTAAAAGGTGCAGAAAAAAAATTCCGATTTTCCCCAAATTTTGCATGCCGTGTTCAACATAGATGATCTAGCTACCCACAAAATTTCTTTACTCTAGTACAACTGCTTCAAGGTCAAGCTAAGGACATAATGAACACCCCTCGTATTTTTTTTTTTTTTTTTAAATGATTCTAATCCACCATTTATCAACATCTTATCATTTAACCATGACAGTATGCGGGAAAATTCAGTTTCATCATTCTTAGCATTCTTAGTACAGTAGTAATAATAATATATGAAACAATAATGTATGTATTTAGGCCGATTTGCAGGCAATTAAAAAGAGGTCACGCCAAAAAGAGAGGGGGATAGAGAAACAGACATACAGAGACAGAAACAAAGGCAGAGACAGGCAGATAGACAGAGAGACAGACAGACAGACAGACAGACAGACAGACAGACAGACAGACAGACAGACAGGACAGACAGATAGACAGACAGACAGACAGACAGACAAGCAGACAAATGGACAGACATACAGACAGACAGACAGACATAGGGGGAGGGATTGTTATAGCAGAAAGTACCGACCAAATCAGTAGACATAGACAAACACGATGTTAGGTTATGCGATTCATAACAATAATGTTATATAAATAGACATATTATTGGTGGTGGTGGTGGTGGTGGTGGTGGTGTTATTGTTGTTTTGGTATTATAATTTTTTAATTGTTATCATGATTATCACCACAATGATCATCGCCTTCACCACCTTTTTTTTTCGCGCAAACACGAGCGTATTTAACTTCCTTCAGGTGGGAGATGATTGCAGAAGGGGAAGAACATTTCTCGTTTGGATTTTTTGTTTTGTTTAGTTTTGTTTTTTTTTCGTGTCTTTTTGTTTGTTACATACACACATTTATAAGAACACAGTGACCACACGATTTAGTTAGTATGGATTAGTACACACACACACACACACACAAAATTACCAAAGCCTGTCTTTGAGAAGTAGACCTAATCATCTAAGTTTTCTTTACGTAGGCGATGCGAAGCTGATCTGATCATGTTTATTATGAAATCCAAAACACTATCTTTTGAAGTTGTCTTAACAACTGATGAAAACCAACCCTCATCCCTTTCAGTGTACGCATAATATATCAAAATATGAATGGCAACTACATGATAACGGTTATTCATTTTCATATGCATCTTAAGATAGCCTCTATAACAACATTGACTTCATGATTGCTTTCTTTTTTTTTTAATAATCGCAATTTTTGTATGTTTACTGTTGTGGGCAATGGAAGTCAAGTACTTATTTAAGAATCACAATTATTTTATTTCACATAGTAATCTTTCTTTAGACATAGGAAACGTTAAATTGTGAGAGAGAGCTTAGCTTAGTTCGACGGTCACGCCAAAGAATTTGATTTGAACAAAAACACTCAAGTCATGGCAAATTTCTAAAAATAAATAAATAAATAAAACGGTTTTGCAATAAAGAGGCAGAAACATCCTTTTAACAGTGCGCATAGACACACTTGTTTGTTTTTTTCCTTGGTGTTGTTTGTTTGTTTGTGTTTGTTTTGGATTGATGTTATTTTCTCCAAAAAGGGGGATGGGGTTGTAACCACGTTGATCTCCGCTTACAATAAGCTTTAATGTGTCTCATCTGTTTACTGTTTCCTAGCAAAAAATAGAGCAAACCTAGGTCTAGCTTAGACCCAGCAGTCTTTTTTTTTTTAATCACTTGACTGCCAATGTGGTTGAGTAAAAACTTGAGTTGCAGACTTGCAGGCTGATCTTAGCCCCTAGAATCTAGATCTAGATCTAGAATCTTATGCAACGAATGTTGCGCTGCCCTCAGTGCCCTGTAGTGTTGTTGAGCTGTCTGCTTGCTGTTGCAGATAGCTTGTAGGTCTAGATCTAGAGGCTGAGGAGACAAACTGTGTCGGGTTGTCGTGGCCAAAAAAAACACCACTTTAGCAGGCTGATCTTAGCCCCTAGAATCTAGATCTAGATCTATGCAACGAATGTTGCGCTGCCCTCAGTGCCCTGTAGTGTTGTTGAGCTGTCTGCTTGCTGTTGCAGATAGCTTCTAGATCTAGATCTAGAGGCTGAGGAGAGAAACTGTGCCGGGTTGTCGTCGCCAAAAAAAACACCGCTGTGACAGCATCCGATAATCAAAACGTTTGCCAGGTAGCCAAAGATTATTCAATTATTTTCCTTGAACCCTCTCATCTAGATCTAGGTTTAGATCTAGATCTAAGTGTAGATCTAGATTCTAGTTACTGCCACTGGTATCCATCAAGATCTAGAATCAAGATTTTATGTAACCAGTACTACTGAAACTGAGCAGTCTTGATTGCTAGTCTAGAATCAAATCTCTCTCTCTCTCTCTCTCTCTCTCTCTCTCTCTCTCTCTCTCTCTCTCTCTCTCTCTCTCTCTCTCTCTCTCTCCCTCTCCCTCTCTCTCTCTCTCTCTTCGTGTTTGTGGCAGACTGAGACAGAAGTCATGGTCCCTGAACTATCTCTTTAGGAAAGTTGTTGACTAGCCTGTCATGTTATTTGCACTCATGTTTGATCTATACTTAACCCTTTGAACCCGCAATCCCGCTACAGCGGGATGTAATTATTTGTCAACTATCCGTAATCCCGCTACAGCGGTATCTGCCTTATTTGACTCTAGGCCGTAGTACCGCTATATCGGGATTTGGATTGGAGGGGTATGGTCTAACGCGCTATAAATAACTACCAATAAGATTCACATCCTGTTTAAAATTACAAATAGCGTCAGTTAAAGATGTCCGCTTCCATCAGGCATGTTTTTGATGATATTTGAGTAAGTGCAGTGAGGGGCCAGGAATATAGGTCAATGAGGGGAGGGCAATAGGGTTCTGAGACAGAAGTCATGGTATCCCTGAACTATCTCTTTAAAGGAAAGTTGTCAGACATTAATGTTTCCTTACAAATAAAATTAGTATTTTGTAAACCCGGCTAAACAGCGATAAGATGCAGGTAGGCCCTCAGGAAAAATTTAATTTGGTAGAAGTGGTGAAAAGAAGAAAGGTTCAGCCACATCACTCGTCACAACAACCTGGCCTAAAAGTTGCTGCAGGGTAGACTAGAAGGAGGCAGAAAGCATCCATGGGTTACAAGAAAACCTGAAAAGTGTTAGGCAGACACCTTGAAGAAACCAGACTGGATCTATAGCACAACACGGGTATGATTATGTAATTGGCAATGGACAGTGTTTGCTGTGGAACAATGTGTCAACCATGTCATCCCTATAACAACTCAGTCAACTGTCAAGTAACTGATAGTATTATAGTCGTTAAGTTTCCGTCCAAATAATGGACATGAGAAAGAATTGAAATTCTTAAACTTAGGGACTGTTAAAAATTCGAATTCACTGCTTCTTATATCACCATTTGGCACACATTATAAAAATAAGGAAGATCATGAAAATGATTACCAACATTCTAACATTTAATATAGGCCTATATTTTAGTCACTAAGTCAGTGATACCAATTTATCTGTAAATTTTCGGATTTTCAGTACGGTACAAACAAAAACTGGCAATTGTCAGAGTGCAGTAAAAGTTTGGCAGTATTTGTGTTCTAAGCCAAAAGTGTCATCTTGAAACTAAATATTGATTCAATTGGCTTCACTGAATACTTCTGGGTCTCAAATTGTGACTCAACATAGCTCTATAACGGATTCAATATTCTCTAGACTCTTAGGATATAGATATATATATATAAGTCTCAATTGACGTTATATTTCAAAGCTGTCGCCATAATGGCACAACAGAGAATGAGAGTGTGCACCAACCAGCTACTGACTGTGAATACCAAACTTATAGTGTACAATCTGGGCATGTTCAGTAGCCTTCTGTACGGCAGTAAATTTTGGACGACTTGCGATGGACAGAAGAACGGGCGGGAAAGCTGCTGTCCATGACAAATTCTCAACTTCGAGTGGCAGTACAGAATCACCAACATTTAGGTGCTAGATAAAACAAACTCCCCCAGCATGAACCTATGCTCTGCTTAAGACGTTTGCAATGGGCTTTGGCTCGATCACATACACAGGATGGACTATGGGTACATATAAAAGACCAAATTTACAGCAAACTAACTTCTGGATGTCCACCAACAAGGATGTCTGAAAGCGTGACATGACATTGACAGCTGTACAATCCTATCATCTGGAAACAGCTTTGTGATGACTGCAGTGGCTGGAGATATGTGGTGAGGGGGGGAGGGTGAGGAGAGGAGGGAGAGACAGTTTAGAGAGATAAAAGCTAGGAGGGGAGGCAGCAGTATCGAGCACAATACATGTGTCACAAATGTGAAAGAGACTGCCGTGTATGGATTGTGCAGCTGAGCCACACCCGTCTCAACAAAATAGATGAGACCCAAATTTCTCAGAGTGCCATCTCATAAAAAAGGATGCCTACTACAATTATGACTACTACTGCTACTCCTATTTCATTGTCTTCATATGACAAATGAAAATGGCAATGATTTTGATTTAGATTAATACATTTTCAGCCAACTGACACCTTACACACTCACACAAAAAAGAAAACTTAGTGGAGAGTTTATCTATTTTTTTTAAGGTAACACATTGACGTAAGTGCAAATTATTTTGTTTTCAAGTTTGGTGCTTTTGTTTTTTAGGAGGGATGTATTGGTTAATTTAGGTAACTTTTTGGGTTGGTAAATAATAATTTTTTTTTTTTTTTTTTTTTTTTTTTTTTTTAATCCTTTTTTAAGTAGTTTTAGTTACTCTTTTGATATAATGTTCATAATGATTGGCTTTTTTTTCTTTTTAACTCTTAGGCCTGGTTGTTTGAAGATGTACAAGGAGAAAAGCACAGGAAACGTACCATATGTTCTGTTCTTGTTGTTTGCTGTTGTGTAAGTATACACAAAAATGACAATCTTAGATGTTAGGATGGTGTCAGTACAGTAAGATACATTTTAACTTTCCTTTTTTCTACAATAGGTGGAATCGGCTTCAGGTACCTCTTAGGGACAGATTAAATTTCATTTTATCCCAAGTTAAAAGGAATGAATTTCTGTCGTGAAATAAAATATGATTTTGGCCTGACTTCAGTTTACCAGGAATATTTTAAAAACCAACTTTACTTGGGTTTGTTTAATAAATACATAGATTTACAGGTATACTTTGTAGCTCAACTTTAGCCTTTTTGAATGAGAGGTCATATGCATTCTTTTGTCTAAGGGTTTACCTCATAAATGTTAGAACATTGTCTTTTATAGGATAATGATTTGCATGCTTCTAAAGTGTTTTCATTATCTAGCATGAATAGGTTTTTCAGTGTGATTTTCAGTATTGCTTTTACACTCCTACTGGTAATAGTATTAGAACAATACCTTTTTAAAAAGTTATTTACATCCCTGAACCTCTACCGCTTCCCCTTTTATTATTTGACTTCATTTAAGTATGTCCAGAGATTTTAACAAAGAAATATAACAAGTGTAATGTATTTATAATTGTCCCTACAGTATATTCCTTCCACCAACAAGACCATGTTTTGATCCATTAGAGCAGCTGATAAAAAATAAACACATCTTTTTGTAAGATGTAGCAATTTTTCAATCCATAGGCTTTTTACATTTGTGTCATCACAATATTTTCAATCACAAAAAAATTATGACATATCCGAGCATTTTCTACACAGCAACTCCCTTAAATGCCTTAGTGTGAGATATTTTTGTTTAGTTAAAAGCAATTAGCGGTAGTGTTTGTTTGTTTTGTTTTTAATATTAATTTTATTTAATCTAAGCTGCCATTAATAGAGACATGAGTGTGTTATTTGCATCATGAAAAAAAAAGAGCTATAACTTATTTTCTGTTGTGTTAGTGCATGGTTCAGTGTTTGGGTTATAATTTTTTTTTATTTCATATCCTTTGTTGATAGATCTTATATTTATTTCGGTTAACATGTTGTTTTAAGAGCGGTGCTGCCTTGTGCACGATTTTCCCTGTTTCAGGAGTGCCTTATCCCTACAATATGCCTTGATGATACAAAACAATGCTTTAGTTCTACTCAATGTGATTGCTGTCCTAGTATGGGGGTTTTACTGTGCTACTTACATAGTGGTCAGTCAACCAAAGGTAAAATTTCTTCTTACCAATGTTTTTTTTAGCTGGAAATTTACATTGACATTTTTTAATACTTTCAAATATGTTTTTGATTTGTATGCATTTGAAAGTATGGATTGTTGGTGTTATTTGTTGTGTTAGAATAGCATTTTTTGATTTTTTACACCCTCCTGTTTTGGTTCTACTTCTAAACTCTGAGTCCCACCTACCTTTTCATTTCTAAGTCCCACCATTACTGCCATAAATTAGTTTCTATAAGAGCAACTATTACTTCTTAGGATTTTTCTCTAAATAGTATTATTTATCTGTTATATAGTTCTTGCTTTTACTGCCAAAACTACTGTTACTTTTGCTACAGTCGACTACAACTGTTGCTGCTACTCCTTTTACTGAGGGGGATGAGGGGGACAGGTTGTAGAGCGTCAGTCTTCCAATCAAGAGATTCCTGGTTTGAAACCCACTATTGGTCAATAAAATTATTTGTCTGATTTTGTCCGCTACTGGTTGGGTCAGTTTCAGTATAATATGACCGGCTGAGACAGGAGTCATCATGGTATCTCTGACTGTCTCTGTGTAGCAGCACATAAAATTATCCGATGTGAGTTTTGCGATTAACAAACGAAGCATCTTAGTATAATATGATCGGCTGAGACAGGAGTCATCATGGTATCTCTGACTGTCTCTGTGTAGCAGCACATAAAATTATCCGATGTGAGTTTTGCGATTAACAAACGAAGCATCTCTACTAGCCTAATTTATTTAAGGCTACATGCTGCACATTATTTAAAGAAAATCCCCCTCCCGCTCCTGTTGGTACTACTTCTACAAAACTGCTACTACTACTACTACTACTACTACTACTACTACTACTACTACTACTACTACTACTACTACTACTACTACTACTACTATTACAACTACTTCTACTACTAACAAAAAACTATTCAGAAGAATGTGGGTTTATCCCTGCTCTGACAAACCCATTTACTCCTTACTTGTTGGGTTGTTGTCAGTATAATTTGATCTACCAAGTTCAAGGTATTCCTCTGTGGGTTCCTTTACTGAAAAGGATCTTCTGTAAGACCCAGGAGACGTTTAACCATGACCAAGCTTAATTTTCAAAGATTTAAGAGTAGAGATCATAATGGTGCTTTGCTCTGAGCAGGTACAGAATTGATATTCTACCCATGATTGTTCCCCCAATTAGCCTAATCTAGCTTTGCCCACTTTTTTTTTCCCAATCCTAGATAGTATTGTGCCATTTGTTAATAAAACGTGGCTTTAGATTTTTTTTTTAAATAACAAGTTTAAAAACCTGAATTATTTTAATTTTACATGATACCTGTTGCAAACTCTTTTGTTTAAGCCAAACTGACAGTCTTTTTTCCTCCACTCAGACAATGGCCACCCTGAAGTTTCTTGCAATAATGGGCATTTACTCAGGCAATTTGTACTATCTGAGGATTGTTCCCGCAAAGGCTGTGCTCCCCACCCTTGGCAATTATTTGATTGTGTGGTGCACTATTGCCAACGCCATGCCACTGAAAGATGTGGTAAGTTTTGGGGGGTTCTTTTTTTTAATGCAGTTTAAGCTCTTAGTATATCCTGAAGCATGATTTCATGTGAACAGTGAAATCATGTTTTAACTGTAGGTACTAACTGGCAAACAATAGCTGTAAATAATGTGTTTCGTTGTGTTTCTTTCTCCATTTTAAATTTGCAGAGTTTTAAATTGTGTTCCAAATATTAACTACATGTTTGATTTTGGGATGGGTTTTTTTCGTTTTTGTTAATTTTACAAAGTGACTGCTAAAAATGTTTATAAGGATCTAAAAACCTTTTTTGCTGTGTTGTTGTTTTTTTTCCGCATGTTTTTTATTGTACAATCAAGCTAAATGAGGAACAGATCATATTTTTTATGAAATGTAGCTATTGTGTAGGTTCAATACTTTGTTCTTCTGCTCCATGCATAGTTGATATAGGTCAGTAATAGCTCTTATATGTTCTTATCAGGAAATGTTGTCCTGCTAAACCTATATTGTGGGCATTGAGCTCAGTAAACATTATTAAATTTAGTAAATAGTTTGGCTTTTTTACTAAGGTGTTAATCTTCTTATTTGGTTTCTTCTTTCATATCTTTTCATAGTAAACTATCATGTGTACTATACATGTATATATATTTGGATATATATATATATATATTTATAAATGTCTATTTCTACAGATGACCATGCTACGTGAAAAGTCCAACAAAAGCTGTGACATGGCTCTGTTATCAGCAGGAGCTCTCAATGGAGGAGTATGGAGCTACTATGGATATTTACTCTCAGACAATGCTATATTTGTGAGTCTTTTAAGGGTTTTTTTAATGGGCACGCATTTAAATTTACATTGTCAGGAATAGATATTCTTCCTTAGAAAAGAAAAATAAAAAATGTGTTATGGCGGATGGAGTAAATTAAAAGACATTATTCTTGAAACTTTCAATGCTGTAATCTCTGGCTATTGATAGTGGTCAGAAGGTAAATTCGCCAAATTAGATCCCCTTAGAAGTTAGATATCATAGCTGTTGAATAACTGAGAGTGAATTCTTATCAGACACAAACCTGTTTCTAAAATAAGGCAGGTTAGCAGAAGATGCATTCAAACAGAACAAGATACAAATCGACCAGTTGTTTTGGTGGAGGAAAGTATGTAAATTAGTAAAGACTTCAGTAAGAAATTCTAAAATGGGCATTGCATTTCCGCAATAATTTTTTTTCATGTCATAGACAAACATGATAGTTTATGCAAGTCCACCGACTATGTGCCTTTTTGTGAGAGTTAACAAAACACTTCCTTTTCATAGGTTTAGGTTTAATAGATAGTTGTTTTACTAATGACATGTTCATTATTGCTTCACCAATATGTCAAAAAACATTGAATGATCTGGTCTCATAGGTCAGCTGTGTGATAAATTGTATTGCTGAAAACAAAATGCAACATCTTGTAAAACTGTATACTATGTGATGATGATAAGAGATTTTAGCTGTTCAAAGGGGCTAGGCAGACAAGCAATTAAAAGATCATTTTAAAAGTTGAAGAGTACTTTTGCTTAGTTTGATTCTTTCATTACAAATCATTTCTTGGTTGTATACAAACACACAATTACATGTATATAAAAACAGAGAAATTTAACATGCCCAGTCACCTATTATAAAGATATTTTATATCAAAATAATATAAATTTTTGTGGAGGAAGAATTTCATACAAGATGTTTCCTAATCTATACTATAAAAGTAAAATGTTCAGATAATATTGTAACTGGTCTTGCCATTTTTTATGGTGTTTTGTCCTCAGATCCCCAGTCTGGTTGCTCTGGCAGTAAGCATTCTCAAGTTCATTGTCTATTTCTTTTATGAGTTGCCTAGTCCGCATTGGAAAACTATTCACTCCAACGGTGCCATCAATGGTAAAGAAAAGACAGATTTTCAAAGGGGAATGTTCAGTATCAAAGCCAGACAAAGCCTGAGGAAGAGGAATTAGTCTTTTGTTCCTGCTACATAATTGTTAATATTATACATTTCTTGACTAATCAAGATTTTTGTAATGGGTGGATTGTTTTTATTCCATGTAAAAGGTTTGATAACAGTGTATATATTTAAATATATATTTTTATTTACTTTTAGAACTTAAACATATTTGCACTGTTAATAAAAATCAAACTGTTACAAGATAAATAGTTTAATAACACTTAAAAGAGTTCCTGCAAAAAATCACAGCTACCTTAAAATGGAGATTTCCAACTGTTGATCCAGTACAAAGTTGTGCATATTGAAACAGGTAGCCTTAGAAAAGAAATAATCCATTCGTAGAATTTTATTTAGGCTTCACCATTCATAGACCTAGCCAAACCTAAATCCACTTATAAAGTCAATCTCCTGGCTTGTTACATACTATGTTCTAGAAGACCCTTTATGGTCTATAGACCTAGATATACCTAAAGTGCGGGATAACGCTGAAAAATCAACCCAGTGTGTGAATTAGTAGTAACAACCCTGTTTTATTTCTCTTTGTGATTAAAAAAAGACCCTCTTTTTACTCCATAGGTTCAATGTGAATTTTTACCTTCATCTGGCTCCAATTAAATCTGAAAATACAGAATTAAGTGGTACTGGCTAGTTGATATTGCTGCAGACATGTTTGAAGATTTGTTTAGAGTTCTCAATTAGACAATGAAAGGTCACAGTTCTAAAGTTTGAACAAATTTTTTTTAAATCTGAAATCAGTGGTTTTGGGTACTTAGACAAACTTTGTGTTGAGTACAAATGTATAACTAGACATGCTTGTGTAAAGATTGATGTTTAAAAACCAAGCATAAAAGCTATTCATAAGGTCTTTTTGTTGTGTTTAAGAATAAGTCCTTTTTAATAATTTAGCTTTACATTGGTTATTGTTTCTTTTCCATCACATTCTTGTATACCAATCTATATTAGATATGAGGAAAGCACATAATACCACTCTTCTTATTTCTTTCACATTTCTTAAAAATAATTTCATAGCACATCCCAATAAGTTAGAATGAGCAGTTATTGGAGAAAATGCCTTCAAATCAATGATGACATATTCAAGGAGCACTCTTACAAGTATTATTTTTATTAGACGACAAAGAGAGAGAGAGTGAATGTCAGAGACAGACAGCGAAAGAGAGAGAGAAAGGGGGGGGGGGGGGGGGAGAGAGAGAGAGATAGATAATCATCAAATGGATGGATCTTGTTTAAGCACGAACTGAAAGTACTTGTTCTACTATATACATTTAATAAAATATAGTTGCTCTTTTGGTCAGAATATGTCAATGTCATCATATGTTTCTGAACTTTGTGAAGAGTTATCAAATTAGGAAAATTGCAAGCATACAAACCTGTTTAAATGAGAATGTGACCAAGACCCTTGTTACATCTTTGATATTATCTAAACTTGACAACTGTAATGTTTTACTGGCATCCCTTCATAAATCACACTATTAATCGCTTGCAAATACTTCAAAATAGCGCAACAAGGTATATTATGAGAATAAAAATAACGTAAGCACATAAGCCTTATTCTACACCATCTAAATTATCTGCCTGTTTAAAAAAAGGATACTGTACAAGTTGTGCATTGTTTGCTATAAATGTCTCAATCAGATGACACCTACGTATCAATCTGACTATCTAATGTACCTGCTGGGCAGCTTAGATTTTCAGCTAATAATTTGAATGTAATATTGTACTGTGTCAACATTATATGGTTATGTTTGTTTTGTAATTGTGATAATAGAAGCTGTTAAGAGCATTGAGCATGATCGTTCATGGAAGTGTGCTATATAAATGCAATATATTAGTATTGTCAATATGTATATATATATATTTTTATTTTTTTATATTTTTTTTTTCCTGCACTCGGAGTCAGACTTAACAGTATTTCAATTAGTTGTTCACTGATACTTTTTATTTATGAATCAAAATTAATATAATTGTCTAGTAACAAGTTGAGGAAATGCGATGGAGATTCATTAATATTTTAATCACATGTGTTTTGGAAACGTAATTTTTTAAATTTTGTATTATTTATTTTTTTAAACTGTAGTTGGTGTCTGTGGGTATATTAATTACAAATTGCTTTTATATGTTGGTGGAGGTTTTTAATACAAATTGTTTACATAGCCTTTTATCTTTTATCATTTTACGTGCAACATTTTTTTTTACTGCTGGAAAGACAGTGTTTTTGCAAAGTCTCACTTTAGTGAGCAAATATTAATGGTAGTGATCTATCAAAAGGTAGAGCTTCAATTTTTGAAGCTAAGTATCCTTTTTTTTTTTTAGGTTATTTTTGTTTTGATTCTTTTGCAATTTATACATATGCCTAAGTGTTTGAGTGTTTGCTTTTTCCCTTATGACAAAAATAATTCAATATTTATGTGCCTTTGTCATTTAGAACAAATTTACAAAAATTTACAATTTTGACTATTTTACTTAAGTTAAGTGCCTGTTTATGTGATAGGTCTGGTTTGTTTAAGATAAACATTTGGATAGCTTGCAAACCTGAATATAGTATCAGATAGATATAATTCTCATACAGCCATCAAGGCCACAGTAAAGACTGTAATGACGTTAAGTGAGCATTTTTATGTCTATATATTGTTATGTCTAATTATACACTTGTAAAACCTAAAAAAAGTATAGGACACAACCATAGGTTTTAGCTTTTTGATAAATAAAGCACTTGTAATTTTTGCCATTAACTAGTGAGAACATAAATAGCAACATGTATTAAAGAAACATTTCACAAATCAATATTTAATGAATTTAAATAATATTTTCATAAAGAAAGGGAATTTGTAGCTTTACTGTATCTTTTTTCTATTGTCTTTTGAACTTATCAAAGCAAATTTTCTTGTCAATTTTGTGTGATTTTGAAACTACTTTTTGACCAGCGATAGCGATGAACTTTCTTGGCAATTTATCAAATTTAGATGCTCGTACATACTTTATAACTACTTGTGATACTTCTTGTAAAGCTGTTTTCTGCTTTTGTGAAGAATGTCACTATAATAGATGTAATGCATGGATTCTTGCTGCTGATGTTGAATGACTCTAAAGCTTAGCATAAATGTCAATCTTCCGTGCCTTCATTTCAAATTGACATTTCAAACTGCTACACCTAAGGCTAAGCTGTTTTGTTGTTGTTGTTTGTTTGTTTTTTGTTTTTTTGTTGTTTGGGAGGAGGGGTGGGGGGGGGTTGTTGATTTCTTAATTTCTCTTGTAATATCTGTAAGGCTGTGCTCTTAACTTATTTACAAGATATATCTCTGTGATGAAAGCCATTAATGTTTTGATTTTTTTTTTTCAAAGGTAGAAATCTGTTTTGGACATTTTTTTTTCTTTACCTTTTTCAAAAAAGTTTCTATTTTGCCCTTGCCATATATTTTGCTCAATAAAAAATTTTCTATGTGAATTATGTTATTTTTGAAATAATAGTATTGTTAAAACTGATTTTTGATTTATGAATATTTAATTTTTTTCAAATTTGAAAAAAAAAAAAGATTTAAAAAGTGATGATCTTTGACAAGCATTGATATTTTGTATCCCACAATCTATCTCTGTACCCGGTAACTGAATAATTCTGGACCCAACAGTGTCTGCGCACTGAAGATTTAGCTTGTATTTTTTCCTATGTACATTTTTGTTGTTATAAGTCTCTCGTGTTCGCACAGTCATGGAATCATTTTCCTTTCGTTTTAGCATCACTTGCTTCTCTTCTGCTGCTTTTGTAACCATTCTTTTGCTTTATAATCATTAATTTGTGCACGTAGATCAAATAGTTTAATTTTATTGGTTAATTCTAGCTCCAGGTTCTGTTGCATATCGTTTATCCATGTCATTGTCAATTATAAAGGACTTACAGTCGAGAAAGCTTAAATAATATTGATTCTAGTTTTAAATATAGATGGTCTGTGGGTTTATATTGTAGGTATTTTAATCAATCAAACTGCATCCTGTCAAAATGAGTTAATATGTTGAGCAGTCATACACATTGGTACAAAAACTTTTTTTTTTATATATATATCTTTTCATTTCTTTTTCTCAACACAAAGACGAAAATCATGTTATACTTTCCCTTTTTTTTTTGTAAAGCTTATATGTTGTTTAAGTCTTTCATGAATATAGCATTTATCTTTTGATGTCTTTTTATTTGTTTGTTTTTTTTACTTTCAGTGTTTCTGTTGAAAATTATGAAATTTTGGGAATGGGGACACAAGTACATTATCTAAAAAAAACTGTAGTCCAATTCAAGCGTCATTTGATGCCTGCCCCTTGGTAATTTCTTCCCATGATGATAACATAACTTGCATTCACTTTTTCAAAGGAGCACTATTTTTTTTAAGTGTTTTGATATTTCTTTGTTCCATACAATGTTAAATTGGTGATCCTGAAAAAATACCACATACATGTACTTTCTTGTTTTTTTGGCTTGATTTAGCTGGTAATTCCATTTGAACATGTGAAAACCATCTAATATAATAACCATAATTTGAGTTGGAAGGGAAGCAACATAGTTGACCTGCACAACTTATCTCTCAATATTTGTCCCAAAACAATCCCTTGACAATAAAGTAAAAGCAACACTCTAAAGTTTTAGATTTTAAAATATTATAGAGCACAATTAGAATTTACAGTAGATGTATTTTTCTTTTCGTTTTATTTTTAAAATTGTGGGCAACTGAATATCATGTTTTTCTTTAATGGTGAAGGATCTTGCCAAAAATTGGTTTTCTATCTGTTTTAAGTACAGCGGATACATATATTATATATACACATAATTGTGATTATATACATTTTTAAAGTTTGCATGTAAGGCTCAAAAATATTTTAATTGGAAATGTAAAACTTTGTATAAAAGACATATTTACCGGTAATGTTTGCTCGTCGCAATAAAGATTATGATTCAATTATTGTTATGGCTTCTTATTCTTGTTGTTCAATGTTGTCATTTTGTACACTCTTATCAATTGCAAAATCTCATTATTACAAGGACTGTCGTTATACCTTACAAGCTGGGGTCCCGTTCATACGAACGGGTTGAATATACAATGTAATTGTATGTAAGCTGATTCTTTTTGAAAGGGAAACTTTTAGACCCCTTACCATCAGTTAATAATTATATTTTTGCTTCCTCCTTTTTTTTTTATTAAATGAAAATATCTTTTCTCTTTTTTTTTTTTTTCAAATTTCTTTCTTTCTCTCTTTTTCTTTATTCTCCTTATATATTCCTCCTTTAAAAAAATGTCTATTATTACTTTTTGCAAAAATACATGATACCGACACCGACCCAACCAGTTACAGGGGATTAAATTCGAAAAAAAAAAGCTACATATCGGATTCGAACCCCGCACCGAGTAATTACAAAATGAAGGTGCTGAATTTTATATTAGATCTAGAATCTAGATCTATTAAACCCTTTTCATTAGTTAAGCCTTGATTGTAGATCTAGAAAGATTGCTCAGGTAAGCCAAGATTTTAGATCTAGATAGATTGCTGAAGTCCAGCGGCAACAGTGCCTTTAAACATTCGGTAGTCAATGACGCTTTGACTAACCAAGCCTAGATCTAGTTATTATTAAAGACGATCCGGAGATTTTAAGGCGGACTATTTTTATTTTTAATTATAATAAATTTATGAAAAAATATATCAATAAAAAGGGACCAGGTAAACAAAGTATTTAGTAAGATGTAGCTTCTGTGAAATTTTCATAATTATAGGTTGAGCCGTCTTCGAGTTTTAGCGACAGAACGCCTCGACTCTATTAAAATATATATATAGATGCTTAACTAAATGTGATTTATTGAACAGTTTATTTGTCAGCTTCGCTAAAAGTCTCAATTCATTCATTTTTTCCAACAGAACTTAAAGACAATTTTATAAGAACGTGTATAATTATACTTTTCCCTTATCAGCAATGAGAGTGAAACTTTTATTTCAACCTTTCACATAAACATGGCTTGTTTGGTGCATATTCATTTAAATTATACAAAGCTTCTAAGGTATCATGCAGCCATTGTGCTCCACCCCCAAAGTCTATGATCAATATTATTTAGACCCAAAGAACCCACCACCATTTTCATACTAACACTTCCTAATTACTTTTAAAATAAGTGCACATTTTTGTCTGTGAATTAGATGGTATTGGCTCCTCTAGCACTGTGCCACATTTCATCCTCTATGACCAGCTCTACAGGAACCGACTAAAAATTGATAGTTTTCAAAAAGACAAATATTCTGCAATATATATATCTATATCTGACCTACAAAATTGGGAATTCAATGTATATTATTGGTAAAAATTTTCCATTCTTAAAAACACATATTACTTGATTTAAGCATTTTAATTACATAGGTTCAGCAAAATATGAAATGTAAGTGGTTCTTAGAGGAAAGTTTAATTATACAGTTGGCTTTCACTTTTGCAGTCAATAAATGCTTTTATTTGAGAGCAGAAGTTTGGTGGTGTTAAAATGGAAGTCTCTGAAGCGGTTATAAAATAATTTTGGCAATTTCACTGTCTGCTTTTTATAAGTGTATGTATGGTCTGGTTGTTCATTATTTATAATTATTTTCATACTTAATCATGATCATTTCCACACAAAATGCAAGTTATTTTCAATGTTGATTACGAAAATTCGGTATTTTGGGTGGATTTTTTTTTTTTTATATTTTCATAAACAGCAATGAAAAACACAAAAACGTTTTTACAAAAAAAAATATGAAGCAAAACAAAATCACATTGCTCCAAATTTTAATGGATAGTAATAGAAGGAATTCATTGACAGAAATACTTTTATCTTTGCTGTTTTATACTTTAATAATTGCATGTTGCATTAAATGTATGCCTCTTGTAAATGTAATATAGGCCTGTACTAAAAGAACATCATGACTGGATTTTAAAAATCACTTGAATGAAACAATGACATGCTGTCAGACTCGATGCAAACCTACGGTCTTGATTTTTTTTGTCAGTTGAGATTATTCTTTTACCTTTTTTTCTTTTTTTTTTTGCACGTAAAGTTGCTTCTATTTAAAAGTTGCACATGTGACTAAATTGACAGATATACAAATGTTTGCCTTCACTGAACAATAATCATTTTAAATCACTAATTCCAAATGAAGAAAAGTTAATGTTATGTAAGTGAACTAATGAGCTACACTATTTCCCAAAATGTAATACTGCACTGTTATATTAAAAAAAAAATGAGAAAGTTGCTTCTATTTAAAAGTTGCACATGTGACTAAATTGAGAGATATACAAATGTTTGCCTTCACTGAACAATAATCATTTTAAATCACTAATTCCAAATGAAGAAAAGTTAATGTTATGTAAGTGAACTAATGAGCTACACTATTTCCCAAAATGTAATACTGCACTGTTATATTAAAAAAAAAATGAGAAACATTTGTTCAGTATGTATTACATGTAAACATTTATGTTGGAAGTAAGGGAACAAATAAAAAAAACTTAAATTATGTTTTATTTCACAGCACTGACACATTCACAATTTTGTAAATTAAATTACAACCAAAAGAGCGCATCTACTACCCACATTACAAAATCACAAGACATCAAAATGTTACAAAGAGTGGTTTCCACATACAAGACGTTCTTTCTAAAATACAAAAGGAAAAGAGCATAAGAAGATGGTAAGATGTGGGTTCTAATTTCTTTTAAAGTGTCTGGATCATACCGGTCAAATGCATTTACAATACTCATAGGATATCTTATACAAAACAAATAAACATAAGCAATGAATGAAAGGGACGAAGGAGCCATCTAAACATCATTACTGAAAATAAACAAAAGAATTATTTTGTAAACCAAAACATATCTAATTTCATTGGCCAATGAAAACAAGAGGGCGTGTGCGACATGCATATAGAATATATACAGCATATAAATTAGTCAACCGAAGGTCAAATTTTATTGACAAAAGAAACAATCACAAGTGAGGGTTCAAAATAAAATAGTGGAAAAAAAATCTATCCCCATCAAGGAGAATGAGTTCATATGGTCCCTACAACACTCACCCGCAATGATCGATGCCAACGCAAATATAGAACATATAATCCATTCATATTTTTTACAAAAGTGTAATTATGAGTTATTGGCAACATAGATTATTTCTTTTTCAACTATGGAATGTTATTTTAGTCCTATTTTTGTACTGCTTTTTTATGCTAAATGGTCGAAACATTTTTTTTTTTTTGCCTTTTCTTTTTACCCCTCATAACGTCTGTACATCTTCCTTTTAAGTTAATAAAATTGTTTAAAATGAACACCACTTTGCCACACTTTTCTGCTCAACGCATTGAAACAGTAAGATAAGCATACATTTTCAGATTTTACTTTCATTAGCACTGGAATTTGTTACTGTGGTGAACATAGTCATAACAACTAGCATGATAATAAACAGGAATAGCAACAACCAAAATCAATAGCATTCATGTGCTCAGATAAATTTTGGGCAAAGAATAAATTAGTCAGAAGATAATATATTGTCATACATCTATCTTTGTAACTAAGCCATAAAGCTTTCAGCACAGAGTAGTATTGTGAGAAGAAAGATATATATTTGTTGTTTTTTTTCACTGTGTCTCGTTGAATAATATCAAGCAGCTGAATACAGAAAAAATGATGATACATATTTTTTTAATTTCTGCATTTTTTTTAACTATTGTGCAAAAAATACATCCATATAATTACAATAAAATTAAAAAAAGAATCAGTCCCAAATTGAATTAACCACACATTCAATTTCTGATTAGACCAAATTTTGTTTCAAAAACTAAATAAACAAAACAAAAAAGGATTGCACAATTTTCTATGACACCACACAAGGCTGCATGGGCCTTTCATGTTACTTTTTTTTCTTTTCAAGGTTATCCTGTTTCTTAATTCAGTAAGAATATCATTAAAAAATGTACATAAACAAATAAATCATGAGATGATAAGTAATTGATCAATTCTATATACTTTCTTCTGGGGTAAAAACTAAACATTTATATAATATTAAATAAACCGATATCACTACTTCCTAAAATTTGAGCTTTTTGCACAATTTTTATTCCACTGAGATGCCATCGGAAACAAATATTTATTGTTATGCTTTCAATCACCATTAGAGTTACTGTATATTTTTTAAATTAAACGTATCCCTTCAATTTGATATAAATGTAAAGTGACACTGCACCAAACAAGCTCTAGATTTTATTTTGAGCACAAGAGTTCTAATGATAGTTTTTTAACTCTTATATCAAACATCTCCCAAAACAACCATGTTTTTATTAATAAGATGTTTTGACAATCGACTATCCCCAGTTCTTTACTTATACAGAGGAGAAAATAAAGAAAGCAAATAATGACACTTGACTATGGAAATACAGATATCCTTTTTTTTTTTTCAATATCCTCTTACAATTGTCTTGCAGACAATTGATCCAGTCTATACCTCAAACATTCTCCATTGTAGAAAAGGTCAAATTGTTTTGACTTTAGTAAACAAAATCTGATGCACTAAATATTTTTCTGAATAAGAAAAAAATTATCGGGCAATGGAAAAAGAACAAAATATGTCTTTGCACGAACATGCCTTTATAATTCATATGAATGCCTGCAAACTGTTTAAACCCTAAAGGGTTTTTTCATAAATGTATGCAATACTAAAAAGGACACAATACCAAAAAAGCTACACAATTGTTTAGAGAAAGTATGACAATATTTATGTCTACAGCATTGTAAACAAAATATTTCTGATGACTTCTAACAAGAGCAAAATCACAGATTTGATCCAATGTGACAATATTGATATTCTGAAATTTTTTTTACTACTGCCATACAGATTACGCATGGAAAAATTGGTGTAAATTAGATAATATAACGCCGGCGAGTTAAAATGACATTTTGAAAGCACAAAAAAAAAAAACTGACATTACTGATAGGCTATTTCTAGCCTCCCTCTTTGCAAGAATGCAAATAAAACATGCACAAAATTTAGTGGGGACAGTAACAGTCTAATCTTTACAAACAAAGTAAAAACTGATGTAATAAATATAAAGTTGCTTATACAAATGGGTTAATGAAAGCATAAATCCAGACTTTTCTTTTAAACTATGCATACCAATATCACTTATATGTACAGATAGATTTGTACGATTGAAAATAGAGCCTCAACTAACAAATTTATCTTTTTTTTTTTTATTTCCCAGGAATAACTATATTTGCAGATGAGACCCAAATTCAAATTTAATAGACTAAATGGATGTATTAACACAGCTCAGGTTTTATCCCTTGAAAAACAATCGATGCTTGAGATTAACTTAACACACCTTGTACCCATTTGAGATGGAGATATCAAAGAATCACATGTCAGCTAACCACAGCTGCTGAGCATACATAAACACAATATGCTACCTTTCCTCTGCTACTTAAAGCTACACCTAAAGAACTGAATCTTGCTAGTAGCGGTTTTCACTTCCATATCCAGAGACAGCAGACCTGGCAGCTCCAGCAGCGGCGTCAGCTGCAGCCCCACGCACAGCCTCGTTCTTCATCACGCCAGAGGCAAACTCAGCCTGGGCCTTCTGGAAGCTGGCACCTGTGCTGCGGTAAATGCGGTGCACCTGGAACAGAAATATGGATACGACTCTTTAGCATTGTGTTCCATTATACCTTTTGATCAATTTTGTTGGTAGAAAAAGCATAGAAAAAGCAATATTTTATAACTTTCTTGAAATTGCATATTTGAAGCAACTACTGTCAAAGTTTGCAATTGAAACATATTGAGTTGTTGAGTGTTAAGAAGATCAAATGTACTTATAGGGTTAAAAAATTATACATCTTTAGTTCCTGGAACTGAAGACGTTTATTTTGTTGTTTTTTTATTTCTAGAAAGGCTGTATCTCAAAATGTATATCATCGACTTGTGCCTGATTCACCCTGTTTGCATCACATATATAATAGCAGTGCATGGAGTATCAATTAATCACCATATTGGTTTACAATTGTAAGTAAAAGATTATTTACTTAAATCTGTAACTGTAAGGTGTAAAAGTATGGAAACTTAAAGTTTTGCAAACTCACAAATTTATTATGTAAAATTGATAAAACTGGGATGTTTCTACAAACCCAGGATATATCCTCTGTGATGACAATTAACTATAAATTATGTGTCTTAAACACCAATAGAAGAGAAGGAAAAAAAAAAAATTAAATATCAACTAGCAATTCAAGCAAAGATAAAAATACATTGTGTGCTTTGGTGCTAATTTAAGATTCATGAAAAAATGTGTACATTTTAAATAATTTATCACTATAAAAAAAAAAAAAATCAACATTATTGAGGGTCCAAACAACATACCTTAATCAGGATGATAATAGAGAGCACAGATAGGATTATATAGAAGATGCCTATGAAAATCATGATCAGGGCTACAGCAACATTGTCATCCACCATTTTCAGGCCAGAGATGATGCCCCTGTTACACGCCAGCATGAAAAAAAAAATTAATCACATCAGATAATCTTTCAAAGGGTAACTTAATTTTTTTCTGGTAGTGTACCTTTTCATGTTTATAGAAATGCACCTACGCCTCACTGAATACATTTGTGAATGTGTAACATTCGTTCTATACAGTTCACATCAAAATCAAAAAATTAATAATAGAAAATGTGAGCTAGATCTAGTAATCATTTTGAATGCTGTATAAAATAGACACTACAGATGCAGTTAAAGCATGATCTACAAGTTAAATTGTCCTTAATTTGAAATAATCTAAATATTAAACAAAATGCACGAAATATTTTTGGTCTCAGAAATAATCTAAGTATGATAATTTCTCATGTACTGGAGATGATATAAAAATATTTACACTGTGAAGTCTGTGATTCCCAAGCTCGAGATGACATAGACACAGAATTGGAAGAAGAAGATGAAGAAAAACACAAAGAAGTTGAATGAGCTGTCACTCCTGGAGAAGAGAAAAATATGAAAAATATAAAGTCACATATGAAGCAAACCACTGCCCAAAAGAATGAAATGGATCTAAATGTTTTTAGTTGATGAGCCTTTTTTGTTCCATTTGCTGTCAAAATTCATAGATTTATAATTGAGCTGTGCTTTAAGAAGTACCATGTTAAATGTTATAAAACCGCTATTTACATTATATTATAAGTTTTTTATTTACTGTATCAAAATCTATCTTGAAATAAATATGTCCATATACCATTACATGCAACCACAAATTACATCACCAGACATTTAAAGCTGCAGTAAATGACTAAGAAAATACTGAAGTGTTTATCTATTTAAAGAAATAAGGGGCAAAGAGGGGGGGGGGGGGGCGATGGTCCTGGGGTATAACATTGGCTTCCAACACAAAAAGGTCGGGGTTCGAACCCTGGCGATTGCGCCCCCCACTGGTTGGGTCGGTGTCAGTATAATGTGATCGGCTGAGACAAGAGTCATGGCATCCCCGCCCTGTCTCGTGTGTGGTAGCACATTAAATTGTCAGACGTTAGTCTTGGGGCCCATCCACAATATAGCCTATATAGTGCTGATGTGGACGTTAAACCAACTGAACAACAACAACAGCTTTAGAATAGTGAGGCTTTAAAATAAACTTTCAAGTGACACACTTAGTTACCTATGAAATAATTATATGACTCATTTCACGTGTATGAGGTCTTCATAAGAATTCAATACGGGCAGGGATGCATCAAATATTGGAACTATTGTTTGTAATTCAGGAACGCTACCGACTTAGCTACCTGGGTTACTCGTACTGTATTCGTGTAACATTAGGTAAAATTGTCTGACATTGGTCATGGGACCCGTTCATAATATAGCCTTGCTACTAAATTGAAGTCAAGTCACTCACTCACAACAAATAAATACAAAGCCGTATCTATGCCGTTTGTATAAATATAAACCATGACATGTGGAACGTACAGATTGTGATGAAAACGAAATGCTAAGCTTGTAAATTATGTCGCTTGAGCTGTCGAGCGTCTAACGGTCTGCACCAAGGGCTCTCTCGTTGTTTTCTAAGTACTTTTCGGTTGTTTTTTTTCTTGCCGTGCCTTGTTAAATCCTTGTGTGCGTGTGTCTGAAGTTCTACTGATTCTAGCGGTATAATACATGGATGTGTTCTGAAATTTTCAGGACTTTTCATAAAATACTTATGGTCGTGGTACTTCTCAGTTCTTCGTCTGTGACACTTTGGCAGCCTTCTCAATCCTTGATGTGCTCTCTCCATTTCTGTCTGTCATGTGCTATTTCTGTGATCTTGATCACTTCTACATCTTAATAAAGTCGAGATGGATGTTGTGCGTCTTTTTTCTTCTTCTAGCTTTTGTGGGTCGATCTCATACACTTTGACCGAAAATTTAGATCTATATCGGATAAACTTTCTTAGAGCATGTTTATGAATAATATTTTCTGATTATGGGCTGTGGATAGTGGATATTGAATGACCCAGATTTTAGATCAAGATTATCATCTCTAAAATCTATCTAGGCTTCCAGAATCTAAATCTAGACCCATATTAGCTAGGCTAATTGAAGACCGACACCATTCGATCTCACTACTGATGTTACCAGTATATCTACAATGTACATGTATTACATTTTGTAGAGTGTAACAAGACAACAACAACAACTACAACAACAACAACAACAACAACAACAACAACAACAACAACAACAACAACAACAGAAACAACGACAACGACAACGACACAGTCAATACCGTGAACAAAATATCAAGTAAATAAGGCAAGGTCCATATAAGGCTAAGACTAAGAGCTTAATCTTACTGATTTTCACTTGTAGTAGGCCTACTCACAGCAAAATCCTGCCTGAGATGGAAGTTTCCTTTAAAGATGTTTGTAAATGTATGTGTGTATAGTGTGTGTGGTTCTATAACACACTGGTTAACAAAATTGAAATACTAGACGTTGTGTTTGCAGGAGCTCTGATTAGATTATAGTTAGACAGCATAACAACCCAGGCAAAACTGTATTCAGTTTATGCAGTTGGATATCTCTGTCTTGGTACATTTCTAGGGTAGTGTTAATATGTCATCTTTTTTTTAACTCCTATGTTGTAAAATTGAAATGCGCATAATACACCCTCAATGAGGAAGCCCCATACCATACTTCGTGTATATATCATATTGTATTTATTTAGCGCACTTCCATGAACAATCATGCTCAATGCGCTTAACATTTTTTATTATCCCATGTACAAAAGAATAATGATCATATAATGTTGACACAATGCAACATTACATTAAAAAACCCCAACGAATCATTATAGTTACATGTATATAATAATAAGTACATTTTTATAGCGCTTTAATCCGAGGCCTCAAAGCGCTTTACAGGATTCTTTCATTTGTCCATACTAATTGTATCATTTTGCAAAAAAAGTTTGGAAAATCTTTAAAATTTTCGCTAAAAACTAAGTCAGTCTACAATTTTAAAACAAATTTGTCTGTAGAGAATTCAACTTAGTCAAATCTTTAGGGCAAGAGATTCCTGATTTTAATAAATAATAAGTAATGTGGAATATAACTGAATCAAAAGTGGCCCAACAAGCCACCACCATTGTCATCATCATGTGCTGTGCTTCTTAGCGTTGGCGACCACTTGGTCCTTTGTTGCCTTCAGTGTCTCTATCACTTCGCAGCATTCAGCCACAACACCAGAATGCTTAGTAGATAAAAATGTACTTATTATTATTATTATTATTATTATTATATATACAACATTCACCGGTTCAATTTCAATCGCCAAAAAGGTAGAACTTTAGCATGCGTTTGAAAATGTCCAAGGAAGGTGTTTCTCTAATGTTTTTGGGAAAGTTGTTCCATACTTTGGGACTGAGATGGTAAAAGGGCCGATGACTTGTTGATTTATAATTTCTATTTAGTGCAACAATGATGTCCTTCGTGAAATCACTACTCTATAATTGAAAGCAGCTGAAAAGGATATGCTAGTCTTGGTTGTGTGTTATCCATTTATCATTCACATCGTCCCATGAGACTGCAGCCACAGGGGGAAAAGAAACAACTAATCTTCAACTAAGGGTATTTAACTGCCCGGCGTGTTCATTTTCCGCTGGTCAGACCCATTAGTCTACTGCTTTCGATGAAGTCATGTTAACACAAACAGAGCAAGAACAGGAAAAAATAGTTGTGTCGAGAAAGACCAGATATGAATCTTATAGGCCTATGTAATCATAAAAGTAGAACCAACGAACTAAAAATCGAACTGCTAAATATTCGATCTTACAGAAACTAAACTAACGAATTTTGAAGAAATGCTTTTTGAGGATCAAGTAGACATTTTTATGTTACAAAGACCAAAAAAAAATGGAGACGACTATAACATCGTTTTTCTTTTAGATCTTTTCCACGCACGGGTCAGCTAGACGGTGGAGTAGCTTTCACCCATCGCCCTAACCTCTTTTCTGCTGCGGCACGCAGTCTCCTGCACACTGCATCACACTTCCGAGGCTGCGTCTTTGTTTTTTGTTCGTTTGTTTTTTCTTATCTAGAACCAACCACTTGACACCAATTAGAACTAAAATTTCAACAACAAAATCTGCAAGATTGAGCCTTTGAACCTATGTTTTCTAATTCTCAGAGATTTTAATTTCCATTCCAGGTCAAAGCAAAAAACTGGGGCAACAGCTTTACACATACATACTTATCTTTCGGATTCGCCTTCCCCTAGTCCACATATCGAGGCATATTATTTAGTGGTTGATTGTTCAAAAAAAAAAAAAAGAACAACAAAAAACAACACAACCCTCCCCTTCCCCCCCAACAAAAACAACAAATAACAACCCCCCACCCCCCACACACCAAAAAACAAAAAAACAAAAACAAAAAACAAACAAGCAAACAAAAACCATCGAGTTAATGACACCAAAACAGTAGAAACGATTGTCTCTGACCAATGTGTCATGAACCGTAACAATAGTATTAGTATGAAAATTTTATAATAATTATAATTATAATAATTTAATATTTTAACCCAATAATTACATTATCGTATCAAATTTAATCTTTTAAAGAACTAGGCACGATCTTTAAGTTCCAGATTAATATATTTTTGTACAAGCAGGAAAATAGACATTTTTATGTTACAAAGACCAAAAAAAAATGGAGACGACTATAACATCGTTTTTCTTTTAGATCTTTTCCACGCACGGGTCAGCTAGACGGTGGAGTAGCTTTCACCCATCGCCCTAACCTCTTTTCTGCTGCAGCACGCAGGCTCCTGCACACTGCATCACACTTCCGAGGCTGCGTCTTTGTTTTTTGTTCGTTTGTTTTTTCTTATCTAGAACCAACCACTTGACACCAATTAGAACTAAAATTTCAACAACAAAATCTGCAAGATTGAGCCTTTGAACCTATGTTTTCATAAACGTTTTCTAATTCTCAGAGATTTTAATTTCCATTCTAGGTCAAAGCAAAAAACTGGGGCAACAGCTTTACACATACAGACTTATCTTTCGGATTTCGGCCTTCCCCTAGTCCAAATATCGAGGCATTATAGATTGTCTCTGACCAATGTGTCATAAACTGTAACAATAGTATTAGTATGAAAAAATTATAATAATTATAATTATAATAATTTAATATTTTAACACAATAATTACATTATCGTATCAAATTTAATCTTTTAAAGAAGTAGGCACAATCTTTAAGTTGCAGATTAATATGATTTTTGTACAAGCAGGAAAATACAGTAGGGGTGGGGTGGAAAAAGGAAAGTTTTTCGCGCTTAGCCCATCCTTGCATTTTCGGAAACTCGGTGAAAGTTTCAGCAGGTCAACTCCATTATAAATATCTAGTTTCAACATCGCAGTACGGGGGTTTCACCAATGTGAGCTAGTGTGATTTTTTCTGTATTAACAACACAGCAAGAACTTATCGCTGAGTGTCCGCATTTAAATAGGATAGTGATTGACAAGTTTTCAATTTTAAAATCTCGTCGAGCTGAGCTCCTTCATAAATAACAGAAAGATCAACACCGCCCTCACAAACAAGTAGGAACATAAACATTATTATTATTATTATTATTATTATTATTATTATTATTATAGAGCCGGCCATCCACATAGTGCGGCTCTCTATTTCTCTCAGTCTCAGTCTGAGTTTATGAAAAAACGAGGAGGGTAGCACTAGATTTAAAATGGCTAGCTTTTCAAATCCACGAAACGTTTTAGAGTTTTGAACAGTTTGAAACTAAATGAAAGGAATTTGAGGATCGTTTCGTACAGCCAGAGTGTGAAAAGGGTATGTTTAATACGTATATATATATATGTATATGTCGTATATGTCGCCTGTACAAAATGTGCTTAACTCTAAAAAAAAAAAAATTGTACTGTTTAGTACAAATCAGTTTAATGACACCCCAAACAGCGCTGTATATTGTGTTTTTAATGTGACACCGATATTTCAAAAGTTAAAATGATGATAAACTATTCATTTACAACCGATTTTCAAAATTTAAAAAGCAAAATTCATCATTTGCCCAAACAACCAACATTCAATCAAATTTTACATCATACAGCACATATACAAAAAAATCACTTTCTTCCCCTATTAAAAATAAAATTTGATACCCCTAACTTTGGGATTCAACAATGTTGTGAAATTAATTTTTAAAGGTTTAAACTATTAAATATATAAAGGAATCAATCACAGAAGTCAATAGGTGATAGATTTTGAGTGTAAACTATCGTAACTCTAAATTACTATACCTGTAAAATATTCCATTAAGGCTTTTGCAGTTTAAGATACAATAAAATTATGCAGGTTAAAATAGCACATCTCTAAAATTGAATCACCCACAGTACAATTGGAACAGTAAAACTCATTCGCTATTTTCAAAATCTAAAGTAATATATCTTTGCATAAATATAGTAGCAGTACAAACGCATACGTTTTTAGTTCTGGATACACGCCAATTACACTCTTTTTAATCTACACGTGTCTCACACAAACATTTCTGGTCACAAATCAGAACAACAAGAGCTCTTAGTGAGGGGGTAGGGGCTACGTGGCTCAGTGGTAGAGCGTTGGTCTCCAGCTCGGAACGTCGACTACAACGATCAGTAAAATATTTATCTGTCCGATTTCGCTCCTACTGGTTGGATCGGTGTCAGTTTGATGCGACTGAGACATGAGCCCAATTCTCCAAGCACCGTCTCGTAGACTAAATTGTCAGACGACAATATAGCCCAGTTTAGAGTGCCAACGTTGAAACATGGACGTTAAGCAACAACAGCAACCAAACAAAAAAAAAAAAAAGAAAGAAAAAGAAAAACAGCTCTAAGTCAATCTGGTGCTATACAATTCTGCCTCATGGATAGGATACATCGTAATTGTTGCTAAAAGAATGTAATAATCAGCCATTCATCATCGTAGTGAACTAAATCTTATTTAAAAAAGATTAAAATGCTATGCGGTTGTGCAATTCATAATACCCTATAGACAAAGGCTGTGTAATCCATTTTCCAGTATTCCAAAAGGGGGGAAGGTCGGGGGAAGGGGGAGGTACGGAGATCCTGTGGCCTATTACAGTTCTAGCGTGCCATACGAATAGAATCACTTCTTCTCGTTCGATCTCGTACGATATACGCAATCTATTAATAGATATGGACCTTATAAAAATAAATAGAGGAATACGCACAACTTAGCAACTGAGGGACACAATAAATTAAACACAACTAGAAATAGAAAAAATACATGTATACGTTACGCCTTTAATGGCTTCATCAGTAATGTTAGGTCCTTAGCAACTGAGTATGTGTACTCTTAAGTGTTGTGCTCTTGATTCCTTTTTGGACACATTTTTATATTTAAATAATGGACCTGAGAGGTCATAATTATGTACTCTTAGATATGGACCAAAATATGGACTCGTATCTGGACGCATTGACCCATATTCGTAGCAAAGATCCTTATGGGCGTAATCGTGCAAAAGATCTGCTGCTGTTCGAGAGTTCCGTACTCGTAGTTTCTTCGCTACGAGGGAGCCACAACCTTTTGACAAGGGAATTTACTCTACATTTCTAGAACAACTCTCTCACGTAAAGTGAAAGCGAAAGTTGGTCGTCCTATTTCTTCTATTTTGAGGAAACTCCTTCCTACTGACTACTGTTCCAGGATCTTGGTTATAAATGTCTCTAGAGTTCAACTAACATAATAATTTCAGGTATCGAACGGAGATATTGAACTAGATTAGGGCATTCCTTGAGTTCTGTGGTCCCTAGCCTGTGGGCGATAAAATTGGCTTGGTGGGAGGGATTCGATTACATCGGAGTCAGTCAACCTGTGAAGAGAGACAGACAGGCAGAGCAAGCGAGTGTGACTGTGAGGACAGATAGCTTCAATTGCTTAATAGATCAATTTTATGTGCTTGTGTATGTTTGTCCCCACCCCATTCCTGAAGTGGCAGAACGACAGCATAGATCTACGAAAGTAGTATGAGTGGTTTAACGCTAGATTATAAACCCTTAACGAAATAACCTGTAAAGATTGTGGGTACCTGGGGGGTGTTTAATCCTGTATATAAAGATGATAGACAATTGTTATAGGGAATGTGTCCCACTGCCCCATTGAGATATAAAGACAGACACTCTCTTAAACGTGAAACAGATGCTGGCCACATTGTATGTTCTGTTCTCTTTCTATGACTGTGGGCTTGTAATTGGCTTTTTTTACACTGTAGGCCTACTGAGTTTATTTGGATACTGTAACTTCTGGTGATTTGCCTGACAGTGTGAACGTTTGATCTTTAACGTCTCAAATTAGTGTTGTAAGATTTTTCTGGAAGTCCAGGGGTCGTGAATCGAATTAAATTAGCATTGAGTCAGTAGAAGGGGTAAAGACCTATAGCTCAGTGGCCAGTAATCGTACTGACAAGCAGGAAATCCAAGGTTCAAGTCTTTGGTCTAGACGCTTCCTTCCCCCCCCCACCCACCGACCCTCTCCTTTCTGTTTCTCCCTCTCTTCATAAAATGGAGGAAACCTATGGGATATTACTGTTATAATTACAATGATCTGAAAATCACATTTTTAGCAATACCAGTATAGGGCACTAGATATCTCTAGTATTTATGCTCTGGATCGATGAGTACTTGGTCAAAGGTTTAATCCTCAGTTGTTATTTCCATTTCCTAAGTTTTGAGAGCAATAGAACAGTTCTATGAATTTATAACTAGAAATAAAAATATCAGTGCAACAAACTAACTACATATATGCAGACTTTCCCTCCTTTTTTGTAGATGTAAATTTACCATGAATAGCTTCCTCTACATAAAAACTTGAGTACTAACTATATATATATATATATTTTAATTACTTTTTTTGTCTTGATATGTCATATATATATATATATGCCAGTTTTTCACACAAGTTTACAACCCTTTATGAATATGACTCTGGGTCTAAATAAATAAAAGACAAACAAATTATAAATCACTTAGTTTCCTGTAGGTGATCACAAATTAAACTTGAATTTAAGTGATAGTAAGTGGATGTGATTCAGTTTGAAACCTTTTTTACATGGAACAACCAGACTAAACACGGACACAGTAAGAGGGTGCTGAGAGCGCACTGAAGAGATCATTTTAATTACTTTTTTTCTTTCAATTACTAGTGTCAAAATTTTACTTGAAATTTAGTGTCTTGATATGTCATATTTATGTTTTCTTGCTATCTTATATTGTACAGCTTGAAGAGCAATGCTAACAAGAGGAAGCATTTTAGCATGTGCTTCCCAAATATTTGCCAGACATTACCCACAGGTATGTATGAAGAGCACTGCAGTTAATGATCTGGACAAGACCCAAACTCCAGTATCAGCCTCTTGTAGCGACTATGACAACTGTCTACCATTTTCAAAAATACCAGGACCAAGAGGCCTACCTTGGTTTGGAAAATGGCTAGAGTACAAATTAGGTGAGTGTTAAGGTGTGATCACGATGAAATGAAAAAGTATACTTGCAGGGTAACATGGATGATTAACATTCGAAAAATAAAATGTTAGACTTGTGGAGAAATAGAGTATATATGTATCACTTTAGGACACTCTCCATTATTTTTCCTGGCATACATCTTGTTGTAAAATGTACAGGCTGTTGTAAATATCTTTAAACTGGGAGATTTTTATGTACTTGTTAACACAGAGTTCTTGAGTAAGAAACTAAAACTGAAAAATAATAGGTAGAAGACCCTCATATAGTGCATTTCTTACAACTAAAGGTTGGAAAGAAGAATATTATTGTATTTTGACTGCTGCTTTGTACCCGTAAAGAGAAAGCTGTCATGAAACTGATAGACCATGGGCAGTAGATGATTTAAAATTATTTTCCTTGCTTCTCCAAATGTGTGTCGAGACACCTTAGAACTATAATGCTTACAATGCTGATCCTCTATAACTTGACACTGATACTACAGATCAGATTTTTATTTTTTGATGCAAGGATGGAAAACCTTCATGGTAATCAGTTACTGATATTTCATAAATTAATATACATAAATTCTTTACAATAATTAGATTAGTGATGTTTTTTTTGTTTTGTTATCAAGTTGGCATGTGTGGCAGACTTTTCTCGAGCAAGATTAAAAAAAAAATGATATAGGAATCCAGGAACTTATTTTATATCTCCTAATTTGAGATATATGCTGATACATCGGCATCTCTGTAAAAGTTTAAAAACCTTTTTATTAAATTAGCTTGACTTTTGGCGCCTAAAATAGAGACAGTTGAGGCTGGCATTAAGAGAGAAGTTTATTTCAAGTGGAGTTTGGATACTAAATCCTCAACACCTATCAACTTATTGTAATTTGTAAATAACTTTCTTAGTGGAATACTCTTGCCCAATTTTAATATTTCTTACTAGCATTAATTTATCATCCAGGATGTGAGAGCATCATGGCACATTTTAGGGTATCTGTAAATTTGTACAAACAAAACAAATCGAACTGTTTTGCATCAATTTTTTTCAAAACGTAGCCTATTTGAAAAAAATTTTCTTTAGTATCAGTTAAAATATTTGGGGGGGGGGGGGTTAGTTCGCTATACATATGTAAACACTGACATCATATTGCAAAAAATATTGCATATTATTGTGACATAAATATTTGGCAAAAATTCAGCAAAATGAGACATCTTTAAGTTAACAATTTTTCTTGCGTGTTTGACCCATTCAGATCAGTACATGTAATCAATGGAAACACATGTAAATGTTTATTTTAAATTTTACCCAACTTGTTACATTTAAACTTGGTTACAATGTATGATTTTATATTTTTTTATGTTGGATGAAGACCTTAACAGTGAGGAAAAAAAGAGAGACTTTAGTTTCATTTCCTGTTTTAACCTAAATCCTTTCCCCCACCTGAACTTATTTCGAACAAGCATTTTAATGAAGGTTTTCATAGTTACCATTTAAGACTTTGATGTAAATTATTTATTTTCCCCAATATCAGACTATTCCAAGGTCCACAGACGGGACAAGATCTTGAAGAAACTACAGTCCGAGTATGGAGATATTGTGAAAGAAACAATTGCAGGCCGTCACATTGTGCACCTTTTCCACCCAGACTACATCAAGCTGGTTGGTCAGACTAAGTGATTAGAATTGATTTGGCTGCCATCCCACTTCCTGTGTGATTGCATATAAGTCTTATATGCTTTTTTCTATGACAATTGATATAGGTCTTTATGATTCATGCTATCTATGTTTTGGGGGGTAAGGTGATTTGGTACTGATAAGGCAAGATTCACCATAATCCTCCTATCCTTTACTATTTTTTTCATGACTATGGGAATTTAGTTTGTTTCAATTTCACAGTTATCCATCATTTTTGTTTGTTTTGCCCCATGTATTATTACTAACTATTACAAAATTGCAAGAGCATCCACACATGAATTGCTATATTTATTTAGATTGGTATGGTTTTTGGCAGGTTTAAATAAAAAAAAAATACATGCAACACCCAGAAAAAACTATATCATAGATCTATGCATATACTCAACACTATCATCTAATGAACTCCAGAAATTAGATTAAAATGATAGTAAAGTATAACAATACCAATAGTAACAGATTAAAACCTGCTACTACTGCTGCTGCTGCTGCTGCTGCCGCTACTGCTACTACTACTACTACTACTACTACTACTACTACTACTACTGATAATAATAACAATAATAATAACAACAAACATATAACCCAAACAACACCAACTACAAAAACAGCAACAGCTCAAACAATGATAGTAATTATTGTACTGGTAAGAGAAGGAATTATTTCAATACCTGGGTAGTGCTCAGCTTATATCACAAAAATAAAATAAAACAAAATAACCCTATAAGTAAGTATATGATTTTTGGCAGGTTTATGAGTCAGAAGGGAAATACCCGGTTGTTCCCCCTATTCTGGAGTCAGTGGCGATGTACAGGCAGAACAATGACCTGACCCCTGGACTTGGTAACAGGTGAGTCCATCTTTCGACAAACTTTTTCACTTGAAGGAAAATTGAAATCTATTTCTTCATTTTGCCTACCTTACTGTCAAGTTTGAAAGTTTGTGCATAGAATTAGACATAATGGTCATAGAAATCAGGGGTAACATATAGTTGATCTAAAAAAATTCATAATTTTGCAAATGTCTCTTGACCCTTGGCGATTGTACTTAGTTTCAACCATTTGTAGAGCTTGTAGATGTTATTGTTTAGACACATGTATCAGCAAATCAGTTGATGTCTCGTCCAAGCTGAATAGTTAGTTCATAATAGTATTACCTATATCAGGTACAGTTTGTTCTTTTGACATATTATTCTTGCTAAGTGTGTGCCTTATGACTATTCTCAATTCTGGAATAGTGATAGCTTCAGAGAATAGTGTATTTTTGTTGCCAGGATGAACATAACTTAACCATTAAAGAGAAAGACATATTGTGGCCCTTGCAGAGGACGAGTTATCTATCATTTAAAGTGTATCTGAAATGATATGCTGCCCATTAGATGCCACAGGAGACTCTGAGAAAAGTACCATATTCATGTTTTGGTCTCTGAAGCTGGAGGTTCAAAAAATCATACCATATTATGTTCTTTAATAATAATTGTATAATTTGTTTATTAATTTTCGAATAAAATTCATTACAATTGGAAAAAAGTCTTTGAATGGAGTTAATAACATGTTTGACTTTGCAAACACTAACTGATTTCCAATTTCCAATCATATTATGTTCTTTAATAATAATTGTATAATTTGTTTATTAATTTTCGAATAAAATTCATTACAATTGGAAAAAGTCTTTGAATGGAGTTAATAACATGTTTGACTTTGCAAACACTAACTGATTTCCAATTTCCAAACAGGCAAGATGGTTGTTGATGTATTTAGTGATTGAAATAGTGAAAACAACTATGTTCTGTATGGATAAAATTTCACAGCTTGTTAAAGAGAGCAAAACGTCTCTCAAATTTGGGGATGAATGTGGTAATTTGTTAACCTAGAATTCAAGCAGCTTTATGACATTGACTGTTCTTACTGTGTGGAGAAAACTCTGGACAATATAGTTGTTTAATTTAGCTCCCAAAAATAGTCTGAAGATGGATAAGATCACACAGAAATACTAAAAAAGTGTTGTTGTTTTTAGAGTATAAAGCTTTCATTCTTGATCAAGGAATCCAGTTGTCAGTGAACCAGAAATATGAACAGTGAAGTATTTAATTTGTTTAAAGGAAATGTATGCTGTTATCACCCACTGTGAGCAGTCATGTTGTATTACATTTTTTGTCTTTATATGTGAGTAAATGGATTCACTCTTAAAACCTGAAGACCTGCTGCCAATGGCCAATAAATACTCAGTATAAACATTGTCTTTTCAAATTTGTGATTTTAGCTTAAACATATTGAGAAGTGTGTGGTGAAATTTTCTGAAAAATTGAACAAAGCAAAATTCCTAAGCACTATTCTGTGTTTTAAAGGTTAATTTAAGCCTTGCTGAACTTTTTTCTGATCCCATGGTGCTGCCTTTTATCTAGCCTCCACTGCGTCTAGCTATGTCTAAATATGCTGCTGCTCTTTCTCCATTTTTCGCAGCAATGGGGAAGTGTGGTACAAGCTCAGAGCTGCCGTACAGTACATTTTACTAAGGCCACGTAAAGCCATGGATTTCCTACCTGGTCAGAATAAAGTTGCGGCAGATTTCATGGACAAGCTTGATGGTTTGATTGCTGAAAACGGAGAAGTGCCTGACTTAAATCACTGGATCCTTCGTTGGGGCTTGGAATGTAAGTCTGCACAGTTATTTTTTCTTTTTATTACAGTCCCATGAACCTTGTACATCCGTTCTTTGCATTGAGATTGAGAGAGATATGATAGGTGTTGAATAATTTTAACTTCATCTATTGTATTAAAATCAATGACATAGACTCAAGTGTAAATCTCGGATGTTATAATAATAACGTAATAATATCATCAATTTGAATAAGTATTAATCAGCTGTTAATATCCATAACGATATGCCCTGTCACAGACAAAGAACTGTGACTCACTATAGTCATAAGTCTGTAACTTAGTAGTTATAATCACATCTAGAAACTTTGAGTTGGCAAAAATTATTTCCCATTGGTTTACCTATTTATAGGTCTCTAAACTGTGCTTTGAAAAGTATGCATCAAATTTTATACAGGGGCAGTAATTCATCAATGAGAAACAAAGAGGCTTAATTTTTATTCATGGGATGGTAAGCCTCTCTGAGAATTCGACTTTGCTACACTCTTTTTCTTTCCATGTCTGTCTCTGTCTGTCTGTATGTCTGACTGTTTGTGTGTGTGTATGTGCGTGTCTCTCTCTCTGTCTGTTTGTCTGTCTCTGTCTCTCTCTCTCTGTCTCTCTGTCTCTCTCTCTCTCTCTCTCTCGCTCTCTGTCTGTCTGTCTGTCTCTCTGTCTGTGTGTCTGTCTCTCTCTGTCTCTGTCTCTCTCTCTCTGTCTCTCTCTCTCTCTCTCTCTCTCTCTCCTAGAGACAAACACACACACACACACATAAACATATTTGGTTTTACAGATTAATCATTCCCACTGTATTTCTTAAACATGTTATGTTTCTTTCTTCCAGCTGCTGCCAACAACTGTTTTGACATTCGTATGGGCTATTTTAAGACTAAAGAGGGGCTCCAATTGGGTGACAAAATCATTCAAGCTAACAGCGATGTATTTGACCTGGCAACAAAACTGTACTTTTCTTTGCCGGTCTATCGCATAATTCCAACTCCATCTTTGAAAAAGCTCTTTGACCAAGAGGATTTTATCAATGGGTAAGGAATTAAAAAAAAAACTTTAATCTTCATCAAAGGATAGCATTTTAGTGTTTTATTTTTTATTTAAAAACATGGTCTTTTTTTAATCAATGAGTTAGAGTATTCAATTAAAAAAATTATTTCATATAACTGCATCAATATTGCTGTTATTCAAAATTTTTTTTTAAATCAGGTATGATCTTTAATCTTTATCAATCAGTCAGCTTTTTCATTTTCTCAAATAAAATTTATGGTATTATTTATTTTTTCAACGGGTAAGTATTAGCTGTTTCTTTTTTTTCTTTAAATTGCAAAACTTGTTTAAAAAAAATTAAAACGTAATCTTTGTGAAAAGGTGAGAATCAATTTTCAGAAGGAAAAAAAAAAAGAAAAAATCAAAATTATTTATGATTGTCCCTCCACAGAGCAGCAACAATGACAAATATTTTACCTTTTTTCAGTGTTCTCTTACTTTTAAAAGTCAGCAAATTTCCAAACATTTCCGTTTTACAATTTGCTTGTTGAAAACAATCATCTTTTTTTAAACTTGACTGTCAATTATAAGTTGAAATTGAGTGTGTATATATTGATGATAGTAGGAGAGAGCTAAATGCTCTCATAGTTTAATGTTTGTTATGTTCTCAATGAAGGTTCCATTTATTGACAGCACACCAGAATATGATACTCAGGTTTTTGCAGGTCGCATTACAGTTTTCTTATATGGACCCAAAGAGTCAGTAAAAACGCTGAGGCCAAAGCAGGGATTGAACCTGCAACCTTTCAGTGAGAAAATATGCACGCTATCCTGGGACCACTGTACCCTATTTATGATGATGTTATAATTTATAAGGCTGAATTAAATAGATGTTGAAAATATTTTTTACACTTTTTTTTTAGAAGAAAGATAAATTGAGAAAAAAGAAAAAAAAATGGCTTTGATGGAAACAAATCTGCAAAAAATGAATCAAAGTAATTCATTTTAAAATATTTAATGACAATTTCAAGCTATTTAACATTATTTGATCTACTTTCAATGACAGCGAAGCATGCAAGTATCTTGACGATGCCCTGGAGAGGTACAAAAAAGCTGTAGAGTCTGGGACGCTGACAGAGGACAGATTTCTGTTCCTGACCCACATGTTGCAGAGCGAACAAGTCTCAGACAAAGATCTGCGCACCATCATTCTGTCCATCCTCACAGACACACTCAGCACTGTGAGGTTTAGCACGAATAACATTAATTCGAACAGATTTTTATTGTACAGATAATTTCTTGGCAATTGACTTTTTACTTTAGAAGGAATAAATTCATTGTCCTAAAAAATTTATTTTTTGTTGGTAAATAATTGTTTGTTAGTATAAAATAGTTTTATTGATTTGTAGTTAACTGAATCCTTTCTTTCTTTTCCTTTTTCTGAACGTTTTGTCATTCAACAACAATATGCAAAGGGGCAAATAATGAAGTGTTTGTTTAAAAATACTTTGTGTCCTTTATTTTGTATTTCGCCAAATAGCAACAAAAAGCCATTTGATTTTAAAGACCTGTTTGGCTGGAAATTCACAAGTGCTCTGCTTAAGGAGACCTATGTAATTGTCACGATATGTTTTCCTCTCCTCTTTCTCTCCTGGGCAACCCTCAGCAGAAGTCCAAAGTCAAAATTGTTAATTATTATGGCTCTTGACTACTTTCGATGAAATAGTCTCTCTCCTCCTGTACTATTAGAGCATTGAGTACTTAGATGCAAGGAATATTTGTGCCTTCTTTAAAATTACTATAAAGCATGTTAAATAGTGCCAACAAGTTGCTAAAGTTAAGGCTAGACTAAATGCTCATTTTTAATTAGAGTTCTGATACAAACATACTCTTACAATATGCACATTCAGGTTAACACTTCATGTTTGTCAGTTAAAGAAAAATCTTAGCGTACAGCACACAGAATTTAGTTTCTGAACAACATTTTGAATGCACCTTGCACTAGCTTCATAAGCAAGGCCATCCACAGTCAAATATCCTCTTTGGGTGATAATTTGGGATTTTTTAGTAAAAAGAAAGTTACTATAAAAAATGTGTAGTTATTATTGATTTTTACTGTGTACACACATAATTATTATGTTATCAATGTCAACCATTAACATTAAAGATAGATTTTTTTGTTAATACAAAAGTTAAACTTGAGACTAGAGGTCTTTTCAACAAAAGTCAGAAAATAGTGGATCCTATGCATTGCAGTTTGGAGATAAATATTATGCCTTAAACATGCCTTATGGGTTGTAACAGCTTGAAGCAGTTATCTGATCTAACTAGCCACTGATTTCATAGACTTAAGTTTATTTCCAAATAATCAAATTTTACCAAAAAAATTTTCAAATAGAATAGCTGTGTGAGCCAATCAATATGAAGCATCTTTGAATCTGTTTTTCAGACCTCGCAGATTCTCCTGAACAACTTGTACAACCTGGCAACTAATCCAGAGAAACAGGAGATAGCGGCAGAGGAAAGCAGATCTCTGTTGTCTTCCTCTGGAGAGCTCACTTCTGCAGCCTTCAACTCAAGCACATATATCAGGGCTTGTATTAAAGAATCCTTCAGGTTTGTATCTATGGCAAAGTGGAACTGGTGGGGCCAATTTCTTTGTCGTAGAGAAGCCTGCTCCAGGTTGTCAAGGTTAATCCTGTATGGTGATGGGTCCTAAGGATAACGTTGAACAATTGGACATGCTGCTGCACAGAGAAAGTTAGGAGAAACTGTGACTTCTGTCTAAGCCGGTCACACTATAATGACACTGACTCAACCAGTGGGAAACAAAATCTGACAAATAAATTTGCCAGGTTGTGGAATGAAATCTGGGAACTCCCAAATAGGAACCCAACAGTTTACCATGTAAGCTATCTGGCACCCTGGACTGGTGTGGAGTACACTGATGTTCAGTATCCTCTAAATTGTGTTTGTTCAGAACAGCCAAAAATAGTGCAGCACATGGAATCATGAAAGAGAGCAAAGATTTGAATCAGTTGTGTTTGGATCTGAGACAGAGTTAGACTTATCTTTTTCAGACCAAAATAGAAATACTTAAAAAACTGGATTTGTTATTAAAAAATTACAATGCAAAATTTATAGTTATTGTCAATGAATAAAAATGCAGTACGCTAGTTGCATTCCTTATGATTCATAGGAAGAGCAGGCACGAGCCAACATTCTGCAGAGCATTTGTCTGCTAGCTCAAATACGTCAACCTGACCAATCACCAATGCACCATCTGCCAACATATATGCAGATCACATGCTGGTCTGCTAGCTCAAATAAGAACATCAATCTGACCAAACCAAAAGCAGAGATAGTCATTGTTGATATCAACAGACTTGCATTCTTCTTCTTATTATTATTATTAAGTACACTCACAATGACATTGCTCTTCTTTTAATCATCTAACAACACATAATTTGAATTATTTCAGGCTGCATCCTGTAGGGCTGGATATTCTTCGCCTCAGTCCATGTAACCTGGCAATTGGTGGATACCAAGTTCCAGAAGGGGTCAGTCAAAGTTTGCCTTCCTATTAAATAATATGTCATAAATGTTAAACTAATCATACCCTCTCCAAATACAATTATAATTCATTTTTAATAAAAAATTGTGTACCAAACACATCACAGTGTCTCTGTAACTTAATACATTCTGTTTATGCTGGAGAGCAGATGTACAGATCTAAATCTAAAATTTATAAACTCACCATGGGTGGACTACTGTTAAGGTGTAGGCCTTTTGTTTAAAAATTTAATAGGAAATTATGAAATCAAACACTGGATACTGGGTAGGTTGTAATAAAATCAGGAGATTTGAAAAAACTTTTTGCATGAAGAATATCAAGTCCTTGCCTGCAGTGTGGAAAGCAAACCGTAAGGCATGGATGACATCACAGATATTTGAGGAGTGGCTGAAGAAACTTGACAGAAAGATGCTAATGCAAGGAAGATCTATTGCAATGATTGTGGACAATTGCCCTGCACACCCATCAATCCAAGGACTGCGAGCGGTGGAACTGATTTTTTTGCCGCCAAACACAACAAGTGTCTTGCAACCCTGTGATCAGGGGATCATTCAAGCCCTAAAACACGCTATCGGAAACGCGTTTTGAAAAGACTCATCGCATCAATTGAAACTCACGATGACAACAAAGCCCATCTCAAATTGACTGTTTTGGATGCAATAACAATGGCAGCAGCAGCATGGGATGAAGTGACCCCTACTACAATTGCAAACTGTTTCCGCCATGCTGGATTCATCCTCAATGATGTTAATGCTACAGCGTCGATGACAGCACTCACAGAGACAATCAACGAGGACCCAGAGCGCTCTGAAATGGAGCAATTGTTCACTGAATTAACAAACAGAATTCCAGTTGAACAAACCATCGACGACTACTTGGCCATTGACAGTGATGTTCCAGACACAAGAGAGGACATGTCAACAGAGCAGATTGTTGCGGCAGTCCAAGAAACAGTTGAAGTTGAACCAACTGAAGATGATACAGAAGATCCGACGTTGCCACCCGTTTCAGCTAAAAGTGCTTTAAAAGCAGTGGAAACACTTCGTCTCTTTCTACTGCAACAAGAGAACTGCTCGACCCTTGTTAATGGACTGGATGGCTATGAATCACAAATTCAAAACATTGCCACCAACAGCCTCAAACAAAAGAAGATAACATCATTTTTTACCACCAATTGACATTTTGTCTGCCTTCTGCTAGTCTAATTCCAAGCACACGAAAGGTGTGGGCGGTTTAAAACAGGCATTACAATGACCCCCCCCCCTCCCCTAATAAGAAATAAAATCTGCAGCAAAAAGAAAAGAAACCCCACAAAAAGAAGAAAAGAAAAAAAATTATAATTATATTTTCAACAAGAACTTTCGATTCAAAGAAAAGAATAGCACTGCAATTATGTCCTTCCTAGGAATTTTTGGTTTGTTTGCCATTCGAATGTGTCATTCTGAATCTGTGTAAGTGTATTTTAAGGATAAGCATCTATGTAATTCTGTCTGAATGTGATATATATAATATGTAAAATAAATCTGTCTATGTTGCCCGGAACAAATTTCCAGTTAAAATTCAGTTTCCCTGTCTCTTTCCCACAGGCCATGCTTCTAAGCGTCACTGCTGACAACACCCTGCCCATGACCATTGCCCCAGTACTTGTGCAGCTAGCCCAAGACGCTAGCAAAAACCCTGCTGCTTTGGCCAAGGTGGAGTTGGGTAGAACTGCAGCAGCTTACAAATTGAAATATGGTCTTGCCAAATCCATTTCTGCAGCCTTCAACTCAAGCACATATATCAGGGCTTGTATTAAAGAATCCTTCAGGTTTGTATCTATGGCAAAGTGGAACTGGTGGGGCCAATTTCTTTGTCGTAGAGAAGCCTGCTCCAGGTTGTCAAGGTTAATCCTGTATGGTGATGGGTTCTAAGGATAACGTCAAACAATTTGACATGCTTCTGCACAGAGAAAGTTAGGAGAAACTGTGACTTCTGTCTAAGCCGGTCACACTATAATGACACTGACTCAACCAGTGGGAAACAAAGTCTGACAAATAAATTTGCCAGGTCATGGAATGAAATCTGGGAACTCCCAATTAGGAACCCAATTGTTTACCATGTAAGCTAGCTGGAACCCTGGACTGGTATGGAGTACACTGATGTTCATTATCCTCTCAATTGTGTTTGTTCAGAACAGCCAAAAAATAGTGCAGCAAATGGAATTATGAAAGAGAGCGAAGATTTGAATCAGTTGTGTTTGGATCTGAGACAGAGTTAGACTTATCTTTTTCAGACCAAAATAGAAATACTTAAAAAACTGGATTTGTTATTAAAAGATTACAATGCAAAATTAATAGTTATTGTCAATGAATAAAAATGCAGTAAGCTAGTACCACTGGTGATCACCAATACACCATCTGCCAACATATCTGCAGATCATATGCTTGTCTGCTAGCTCAAATAAGAACGTCAACCTGACCAAACCAAAAGCAGAGATAGTCATTATTGATATCAACAGACTGCCATTATTCTTATTCTTTTTCTTATTAAGTACACTCACTATGACATTGCTCTTCTTGTAATTATCTAACAACACATAATTTGAATTATTTCAGACTGCATCCTGTAGGGCTGGATATCCTTCGCCTCAGTCCATGTAACCTGGCAATTGGTGGATACCAAGTTCCAGAAGGGGTCAGTCAAAGTTTGCCGTCTTTCTATTAAATAATTATAATATATCATAAATGTTAAACTAATCATACCCTCTCCAAATACGATTATGATTCATTTAAAAAAAAAAAATTGTGTTCCGAACACATCACAGTGTCTCTGTAACTTAATACATTCTGTTTATGCTGGAGAGCAGATGTACAGATCTAATCTAAAGTTTATAAACTCACCATGGGTGGACTACTGCACTCCAAGGGAGCAGTGGCGGTGAAATAGCTCAAGTGGTCACCTATAGTGTTGGTCTCCAGATTGGAAGGTCCGCGGTTCAAATCCCACAATCAAAAATTTATTTGTTCAATTTCGTCGCCAACTGGTTGGATCAGTGTCAGTATAACGTGACTGGCTGAGACAGGAGCCCTGGTCTCCCCGCCCTGTCTCACGTGTGGCTGCTCATAAAATTGTCAGACATCAGTCTCAGGGCCTATCAATATAGCCTATATAAATAATGCTGGCATTGGGTGTTGGATGTTAGGCAACCAACTTAAAAAAAACCCACACAGGGAGCATATAGTGTTGGAGTTGGAGCCTGGCTCTGGATGCCACTTTTTCCTTACTGGTTGGATTGGTATCAGTATAATGAGATTGATCAAATCCCTGGTATCCTTTTCTTGGGCCCCATCTTTGTTATAGGAACTTTCTTGAGACCTGGGAGTCAGCTTCACTATCACAAGCCAAAGATTAGGGTTTGGGGTTTTTCACTTGACACCACTTAAGTCAAACTATTTTAGCAGGGCATGCATACACTTTTCCTTCCTTCTATTAGTGGGGAATTTAATCAAGTACTTAGATTCACTTGCTTTAACGGGTAAAAAAAGTTTAACATTTACAACAATTGTCCTCCATCTCACTGTGTATTTCTCTGTGTCTCCTTTTTTGCTCAGTTAATCTTAATCTTGAGATATACTCAAACATTGTACTCATTGTTTCTTCACAATTTTTCCGTGCAGTCGTACCTGTGCCTCAACAATTATGTGCACTCTCTGGACCCCAAAGTAATACCAAACGCTGAAGCTTACATTCCTGAGAGGTGGCTCCGAGAAAGTGACAGGGACAAAATAAACCCGTACCTCCTCACACCATTCAGCCTGGGAACAAGGATGTGTGTTGGTAAGCTGCAAACAAGATTTTTACTTTGAAAAGAATATTAATATAAATTAAAATGCACTTTGTATTTTTATATTTGCTGTTAACAATGTTAGCATGGGTTGTTAACTTGTAAAGTTCCATGCAGTCTGCTTTGGCATGGATACATCTTTTTCATTGACAAATGTATTCTGAATGACTTATGTCATTAAAAAAATGGTATCTTCATAACTTTTTTTTACTGCTTTTGTCTTTGTCCCGAAAAAAAAATAATGTGAGGCAATAGTTGTGCCACTATTTATTCTTAAGCTCATTTCATCCCACTTCAACTCAGCAAACTAAAATACTGACATTGTTTACAGTTTCAATATTTTTGGTTTCAGTAAATGAGGCATGAATAACTTAAATAAACAATTTTTAAAAAAGAATGCAACCCGTTTTATTTCTCAATGAGGTCGAAGATTCGCTGAGCAGGAACTGGTGCTGATGCTTGCAAAGATCCTGACGCGTTACCGCCTGGAGTGGCACTACGGCAAGATGCACCAGAGATTCAGAATGCTTCTCATCCCAGATCAAGAGGTCAAAGTCAAGTTTATACGAAGAGAGGCTTAGTTCATTCGCTAAGTAATTTGTTGTTCAGGATGGTAAGGAAAGAGAAATAGCTCATTTGCTAGGTAATTTGTTGTTTTGGGAGGTGAGAAAAAGAGATGCTTAGGGCATTTGCTAAGTAATTATATGTTATTTATCTTAGTAAGTACATAGGTCATAAGCTAAAGGTAGCTGGAGAGATCAGATAGAAACCAGATGGATGGTTGGAGATAGTTTTGTATGTAACTAGACAAGATAAATGGTTGGTAGCAAGTAGCGTTGCGGTGTATTGTATGGCTACACCTTTACATGTAGTTCATCAAGCCAAGATGGTATCCTATCATCAGCAGCATGAACTTTATCATTAGCCTACATAAGTTTTGTTACAGGAGCAAGTGGAGTGGTTTTTATGAAACCAGGAGTGAGAAATAATCAAGAAAATTATGGAATTGGTTGCAATCCTTTATGTGGTGCCATGATTAAAATTGAAGGGATGAAAAATGATTTATAATATAGGAAGATTGATTGATTTATATCAGTTAATAGTCACTGTTCCCTGAACATGTAACACAGAATGGAAAATACATTTTATCTTTTGTGATAATTGCTTATCCTGTGTAAGTATCCTTCAAAGGTTTAGCCAAGACACTATGTACATATCAGACAGGTCTGACTTCTGAAGGCACTATGTATATTTGTTACCTAAGTCCAAGTTTTATTCCAACAATCAGGTAACTTTGAAAATTCTAAACCACTATCTACACAATAAATTATGTTGACTGTATTCATTAGGTTAGAGCATAAAATGTTCATTTTGATCGAGTCTGATCACAGTTTCATTATCATGACACACCAGTTTAGACGCCCTTTACTTCAAATCAGTTTTTGAATTTCAATACATGTAATCTGAAGAGATCATCATGTTATTCTACAACTAGAATTATCACTAATGGTGTTGCCTTTAATTATGTGACAACTTGAGTGATACTCTTTCTTTAACATGTTTGCATCGAATGGTTTAATATCTCATTATTGATTTATAGAAGTGATTATTCATGTACAAAGTTTTATTATCAAATGCCTTGTATTATGTCGAGTGAGCTTTGCTGAAGAATTCAGGGAGTGTGATTTCACCAAACATTATATAACTTACTTGGAAGACATGAGATCTATTTTAGGTTAAATTTAACTCATCAACCAATATCATTATTGAGCAAGTGAGTAATGCTAAATGGTGCAACTCAGTCTTGTCTTTAAAAAAGGGACTTAAAGGGCAAATTTGACAAAAATTGTACAAAATGTCATCATGGCGTTTCTGCTTGTTGAAAATTACTTGTCCTTCAACAAAGTGGATACATTTGTGTAAAATCACATTCCTTACTGACTCAATGTCGTAGAAATGCTCCTGAAAAATCCTTTCCTCATTTAGTGATTTTCCGAAAATCCATTGACAGGCCCGATTCATCCAAGTAATCTAAAGGTTTTCATCATTATTGACAGGAGCCATGTATAGTTGTTAGTTGATGGTATAAAAAAAACAATGATTCTGATAACCTGTTACGAAATCTATCATTGTGCCAAGGTTGTAAAGGAAGATCACTTCTTTATTTTACAATGCATTGTCGAAGCTTTGAGGATGGCTTTGGTGTACTCAACTGCTTGATATGAAAACAGACATACAAGTTGACATTAGATTTGGAGTAAGCTTATTCTCAAGGAATGAAATCCCTTATTTGGTAGTATTTAAGATGTTCTCAAAGAGCCTCAATTAATTTTTCTCTTGTCATTTGATTACAGAGAACAGTGCAACCTTCTTGCTCTGAAATAAGTAAGCTGCTGTATCTATCGGTGTTCTTTCGTTTCATTCTCTTAACATTGAAAAGATTTCAGAGTGTTATAATTGTCTATGTAAATTATTTATTGCATTTATAGTTTTTTTTTTTATAAAAGATAATATACATTTTTTATCACCATATTTTGTCACCCAATATGGAAATGTACATCAAGTCTACTGCAATCTTTTTAACTCATTTATCAATTTATTGGATTGTACTTAACACATAAACTGCAAGAGGCATTTTCTAAGTTTGGTTTATTTGACAATTAAACATCGAATTTGTGCAGATCACTTTGTTTGAACATCAGTTACCTCATTTTTAACTACATTTATGTGCCATGTGCAATGCTTTACCCTTCTGCTTCGAATATACAGTAGAGTCTGGTGAAAGTCAACACCCTGGGAACAGAGTAGTGGGTTAAATGTGTACAAGAGTTAAACTCATCTATTAGGAAAAAATGAAATTGGAAATCTCAAAAGGGTTGATTATTAAGCAAGAGATTCTTTAAGCAAAAGTATTTTACCATATACCTAGTCTCACAACGATCAACATCTCCTCAGTGATCAATGTTGTTCTGGTCAACTTTTATAGATATGATGTATTTAAATACATGTAGAAAACAACTAGTCCGAGGAATTATTGCAATTATTATTTAAACCAGTGGAAATACATGTTGCAATCAAGTCTGATGGTTTCTCATTAATATCCTTGTAACAAGACTTTTCAATTGCTACTTAATATAAAAAAAAAACAAAAAAAAGTCTAAGCTGATGATTTAAATCTATACATATGAAGGAATTATGTGCATTTTTTGTGTGAACTTAAATGATTTAAATGTACAACTAAAAAGCAATAAAATTCAAGTAATTGGTAAAAGATACGACATGGCAGCCTGTACTACAAACTAAATAAATGTACCCATTGTCGTTGTCACCACATGCTTAGTTTAAGCAAAAACTTTCTCCCAAGAAAGACTTGATTTACTCAATGGGTTTTGACTCAACCTAGCATAGCAATATAACATGCTGATTCGTCTATTCAGCTAAATAACTGGAGTAAGCATTGGTGAGAATAATTTTTGAGTCCATGTTAGTGTTAGTAAGTCGATTTTTGGTGATTGAAAAATGAATCTTTTTCACCCTATTGTCCTATTGTAAAAATTCGGCAATAGCACTAGTTGGTCTATTTCTACTACAAAAAATTATATCTCTATCGAACATATTGAGTTTTTATTGCTCCAGTTTCACAGACGTCTCTCTGCACAGAATGCACATATTTTGAGTTGCTTGAGGGTGTAAATTAATTTTGGGATTTTCGAAAAAATTTAATTGACCTATCCTGTTTTTTTCCACTTTCCTGTGAATTTGATAAATATTATCTAGCTAAAGAAATGCATGCCATGGCAATATAAATGATGTTTTATTTGTTGTTTGACGACTATACTTTTATTTATCTGATGTTAATGTATAAAGACCATTGATATGTATCTTACTGTTTACAGTTTAATATATTGTGCCATTCAAAGAGACTATTAAACCAGTGTTTATCATTTTATTTAAAACTAAAAGGTACATTTTAAAACATGTTTTTTTTTCTATACATAAATCATACTGCGGGTAAAAACATTTTTTTTTAAAACAAGAAACAAAAGTGGAATTGAAATAAAATTATATTGATTCTACGCAACAGACTATTTTATATCTTCTCTGATGAAGTACATGTATGTTGAAATATATGTGAAATTGATTGAATTTATATTTCTGCGAGTTTTATACATTTGGAAACGTGTCTATTAATTTATACAGACACAGCTAAACTTATCATGTGAATGTCATGGCTTTTTGTAGAAGAAAAGATGAGAATTTTGATACAAATTTGTCTTATTCCACTATACATAAAATAAAATTACTCAAAGCACAAACAATGCTATTGGTGAGCACTTTCTTAAATATTTGTGAATGAAACTGATAATGAAAGATTAGGATTTTAGATTTCTGCTTTTATAATTAATGCTGTCTCTTTACTGCTGATTAAGATTATAAATGCAGATGTACAGACCTTGAGCTAGAAGGTCTCTACAAGCCATCAGCTGTGCTATTCGTGAAAAAAACTATGAAACTTAAATTATTAATTACCAATATGTCGCCACAAAGTCGCTAGATATCCTTGGAGATATTAAACAAAGAGATAGAGCTTAGAGCTTCACCTTGTAGTTGTACAAAAAGGAGACAAATGAGTTACCCTTGTTGGTCCTAATAAGCTTCATTTTTTTTCTCCATATGTCAATAAGTCACTGGTTTCACTGGTTGGAACATCTGCCTCATAAAGGCAGAAATTCTTTTTTTTTTCTCTCATTACCATTTTAATGCATTCAGCTTTGCTAAGATTTCCAATCCAATTGGCAAACGCATCAAAAAATCTTTCAAATTAAGCGTTATTTTTTGCACTATCTTTTTTTTTTACAATACAGTGGTATCTGCATAAGACCTTTCCGCGTACCAACCCACTTTGTCTTCGAACCCATGTAAAAATATCAGAGAAATCTTCCTTCCTCCATCTCTTTGTCACGCCGTATAGCGGTTCCTGTGGGTCTACAGTCAGGAAACTCAAAGACTTTTACATTTATTTGTTTATTTACTTACCTAAACCCTTTCCTCTTGTAAGTAGGTCCTGTCCTTTAATTAAAATCACTTTTGGGCAGCAGTTGTTTCGTTGCGCGAGAGTGGGTAGGTATCCAATCATTGAGGAGTAAACGACTAAACGTGACTTGATAACTCAAGAAAGCACCCCAATTTTTTTTCTAATCCTGCACACCTATCCTCTCGGTTGTTTCAACAAAAGTCTGTAAATCACTAAATTGTTAACAGACTATGAAACACAAACAACAGTTTATGAATATGACTATACATAATGCAATTGTGAAAATTGAGTCAGATCATTATGATGATACGGCAAACTTTAATAAATTTATGTTTGTACAATACTGAGCGAACATTTCTTGCCTCTTACAGTTACAGTAAAAAGACCACATCAACCTAAATTGGATGACTTGAAAGAAGGTTCTTAATATGAGTTTGAATTTTGAGACATTTATATTCCAGTAGATTGGGTTGAAAAGAAATGTGAACAGCTGCACTAAATTTACAGATTCTAGGAGTTGATAAAACTTTAAGCTTTAAAGTAGATGATAAAGTAATACAGCTATAAAGTCTCTTTTCCACTTATACTGCTAGGTGTTGTTACTGAAGTCAAAACAGATGTCCTGGCTTGGTTATTTGATGTTGCCGCACCATCTTCACTATTGACGGCAGAAGCTCCTTGGATGAGCACGATTTTCTGAGCCCCTGCAGTGGTTGGCCCCTGTGGCTGAGACGGTCCGACCACCTTCACGAGAGAATTTGAAGCTATAGGGGCCGAAGAGATGGACGTGGAGGATCGACCCTGGGAGACAATGACAAACTTTTGTGCTCCACTGACTCCAGTTGGCGTGGATGGAGTTGTCATGGACGAGATGGAGGGGTTGCGCTGGAACGAGGGCGTGCCTGTCAGGAATGACGTCTGGTGTGGAGTTCCGGGAGTGGACGGAGCCGGCTGCTGGATCAGAATCTGGGCAGGTCGCTGTTCGGAAAAAGAGATGAAAACATCTGTTAGAGAATATCAGGCACTTGAATAATTAGATAAGTCTAAATTAGGGATAAGAAACATTACTCTGAGTTGATCAAAACAGAGAAAAGAATAAGTAATACTGCTCTGAATAGACACAATAAGATACTTGTTACTTGATAAAATGACCTTATTAATCCCATCATAGAAAATTGAAAATAAATGATCTAAAACATGAAAAAAATACATACTTCTAGTTACATTACCCTGAATTAAGGGAAATAGACACAATAATTATTAGTTATATTAGTACTCTGAATTATGAAAGGTAGACAGAAGAATAGGTAAAATTTCTCAGAATCATCAAACGTAGACACTAGAACAAATACATGTATAATCATTTTGATTCAGGGAAAATAGACTCGAGAATAAGTTACATTCCTCTGAGTTGCAGAAAACACACAAGAATAAGTAAAATTCCTCCTAATCATTGAACATAGACAATTGAACAGGTAATATTATTCTGAATATGTTACATTACTCTTCAGTTGGAGAAAATAAACAGAATAATAAACACAATATCTCCAAATTGTTGAACAAAGACACTAGAGGAAGCAAAATTATTCTGAATTAAGGAAAATGGACACAAGAATAAGTAACATTGATCTACGTCGAAGAAAATAGGCACAGTAAAAAGTAAGTAAATTAATAAAACTGAAATGTGATGAGAATAATTTAAAAAATTGTGAGTTCCAAAGCTGAAATTGAGATTCCACATGTAAACCTAAAGAACATAGGGGGGCTATTAACACAAACTTTAGCCATCAAGTTAATTTTATACTGCTGCACAACGAGCGAACTCTGAACATATCACAAATGGGGATCAGTTAATGAACTAGTAGTAGTGTATTTTTAATATATTATTGTTTGTATAAATCCTACAATTTTTTAAACACCAACTCTCATCTTATGAACCCAGGGGCATAAACATCCTCTTAATTTTTTCTGTCCTTGTACCTTCAAAACAATTTATCTTCAAGTGATGAAACAAAGTGCAAGTTGATGTAAAATTTCTCTTTACCTGACTCAGCTGCAAGGTAGACCTGGCTGGGGTTGCCACCGCTTGCAGCCCCCCTGCTGAAGTCAAGCCTTTCTCTTTCTGCAAAAACATGGAGTAGAGAAACGGCCCGAGGTATCCGTAGGCCACGTTAAACTCCTCCACAGACTCTGTGCTATTGTGGAAGGACTTGAGCACAGGTGGTAGATATTTCTGGAAACATTAAAACCGTAGGATGTTTTCTATGAAAAAAAGTCTGTATGGCTAATGTTTTAAAATATGATAATTAAAAGACCCAGCTACAAATGAGATTGAAAGGTACCCTATCAAATACTTATAACAAAAGACACAGAATTTAAGAGTATGCATGTCCCAGAATTGTTTCTAGCTGCAATTTTACCATACAGTGCCTTTGAATGAACATCATGTATGCAGGCTGAAAGTGAAACAAAAGCTTCTTGTTTTTTATGCAATCCAAGGATTTAGAGGAAGCTCATACAATTCATCCCATCATCATTGTATTCTTTCGCATTAGTTCTTCATACTCCTTGCACGCCTGCCCACAAATTTACCTTAAAAGAAATGTTTATAGCATGGCTCTGTTATATATAAAATATTCCCCCAAGTAATGAAGATATATTTTAGACTAAAAATAAATATTGACAAACAAAGGTACTATAGGTATTTAGCTAGTTTAATAAATAGGACATTCAGCAATACTATTTTATTTAAAAACTAATTAGAGTCAGGAGGAGTTCTTAATTAGGAGAAACAACATAAGTATTAACCCCAGACCTGTAAGTGCCTCTTGACTAAATTGTCTGAAAATTCCTACCACCTCTATGGGCACCGTGGAGTTTTTTTTTGAGAAGTAAGGTGACATGCTCCCCCGAAACATTTTTAAAAACTGAGTCCATAATAAGCCCTCTAGTTTTTTTCAGTTGTTTTAGTAAAAAAATACCAGACCTATTTTCGTCAAAAGATCATATTGATGAGCCCCATTAAGCTCTGAAATATTTTTCGATTTAGATGGGTCTAAAAACAAAACTTAGTGTTCCTGTAACAAATGCATTGATTCTCATCTGCATTACTATTAGTCAACAATGGACACTAAAAAAGCAAACTGGTTTAGCCAAAGGAAATGTATGTATTAAAGCAGTATGATAGATTTTTCTATCATTTGTGCCCATTACATGACTAAATATTGGCCTATCTATAATTAACAGCTTGCGATAGATTTGAACCCCTCCCCCCAAAAAAAACAACAAAAAAACCCAACAGGGGGTCCAAAGATACAGCGTGCGGTTAAGTTAAGAAGGTTGTGGGTTTGGGCTCCATTCTATCGGCGGCGATTTTTTCCTCCTAATTGTGATTGGGTCAAGCACGATATTCAGAAAAGTATCACGCCCTTTAACCCCGTCGCCATATAGGATCTCCCTGATACCTATAGATAGCGTAGAGGGGTGCACTGTTAAAAATCTAAATCTAGATTTCGTCTTTCTTTTCAGATTTCTGAATTGCGATTAAGATTCTTATCTGAACTAGATCTAAATTACATTGTGTAAAAGAACACAAGAGCCGTGGAGCGCATGATTCGAATGATAGTTATTAGGCAGACATTATCAGCAAAATCAAGTATAATCAAATGCAGTGAAAATCATACTTCCTTGTTTGTAAAAGTAGATTCTAGCACATGATTCACAAAAGAATGACAAAAAAAGTCGATAACTGGGTGTTAAATTAAGATGGAGAGATCATCATGCAAACGAATAAACAATAGACCAGATGTGAAGATAGAGATGTGAACTATTATTATTCAGAGTTTCAGAACAACAATGAACGATAAAGAAAACGACGCGATCAATATCATTCAGATTATTGACTAACACAATAACAAGTGCAAAACGCGTAGAAATATCACATACCAAAATAGGCCCTAATAATTAAATTGTTCCTGCATCCCGCGCACAAAACTTTCTATTCTTCTCTACTTTGGTTGCGTGATTGGCAGAAAAATCTTAAGCGAAATGCTTAGTGCAAAAACGTTTAGTAGAAACACATTTTGGCATATGATATTTGACAAAAAAAAGCATACGGGTTGGCAGCTTTGCTAATGCATTACGATGCCGCTTGTATTTAATACACACTAATAGAGTATTGTCTAAGATGTAAAACAAAATGTAACGAAGGTTCTTTATTTAAATACGCCCCGATAAAAAGGCCTCCAAAAATAAATTTTCCGACAATTGTCAGAAAATGAACAGGTCTGTAAGCAATGTTCATAAAAAAAAACAAAAAAACTTACAATTAGTTGTTTCTTTATATGCTCTGCTGCAATCTTGTCTATGCTATTCAAAGCAGAACCTTCATTCACATATTTCAATCTGTCTCCTAAGATGCAAATATAAGGTAGCAGAGATGACTTCACAACCTGTGGGACAAAAATCAGTACAATATTATGAACCAATCTAACAAAATGAAAAATGACTGAGTCTACTTGTTATAAAGCTTCTTTTGGAAATCAAATAGTTTTTGTCATGCTAAAGATAATCTAGACACACACCAGAAGTGAGTAATATACGCAGCCACACAAGATGTGTAGGTTTAGGTAAGCTGCTGATGTACACTGTTGATCCAAATATCTTTGAAATGTCTGCCACCAAATGCTCATATTAGCCTGACTTACATCAAAATCCAATGCTTTTCATCTATCATTCTTTCTTTTCTCTACATAGATGAATTACTGAGTGGTAAAACTGATACGAATAGATATTCTTGCCCAGAGGAAAGAAAACTGTGACAAAAACAAAAACAAACAAACACCTCTGTGCCAAGCTCTCCCAATCCAGCCAAAGCTCCGTACTGTGTGGACAGTGCAACCTTCTCACTCTGAATTGCTTTGCTGAACTTCTTTGTGATTCTTGCTTGAACATTGTTGGTGTTGTTGCTGTAGTTTCTGGAGACCAGATGATAAAAAAAAACGTCATTGGGCTGGAAGTGGGAGTTTAAAGTAAACATTTCAATTCACATGAGTTTAGAAAAGGCAGCTAGTAGATATATTTCCTAGAAATTATATCTTACAAAATGGCAATAATTTAGCTCTGCGTTGCACTGATGCTCTTTTGATCCTTTTGATACCTGTTTACGTTTTTAGTAGGTATGCTTCACTAGATAATAAATCCTTCAATTTGAATAGGTTGATCACATACTTCTCAAACTTGTCAGCCCCTAGCGCATCTGGATTCCTCTAGCATGCAAATCTCAAACAAAACATTGTTTTCATCATCTATGATAGCAAAGTAATGGATACCTCAGGATAAAAATAATTACTTAAAACCTTCAAAGACAGACGGGTACAATTCTTTGAGCATATAAACCATGTAGATGTAAAGCAGAGGCAGACAGTGCACAATCTGAACAGAACCCCCTATCATGAGGCAATTGACAATAGAAAGAAGTTGAGGACCATGACTGACTATGTATGTCATAGATTTAGCTCATAAGACAGAATATAGCAATGCTCTTGCAGTTAAATGTTGGTCAACAAGAATTAGTGTCTAAAATAACCTATCTAGGAAAAAAAGAATATTCTAAGTGACATCTTAACATTTAAAGTATTAAAGGTAAAATTGTTGAGTGTACAAACAATATATAAAACGTAAAGTTGGTCCCATGCTCTGATAGAATCCTGATTGTACTTGGCAAACAGCATTTGTGAGTTAGGTTGCCATTACTTTCCTTGCTGCACTTCACTTGCCATGACTCAAGAGCCTGAGCTACCCTTTCTGTGCTGGGGACATAGAGGGCCCAGAAAAATTGTCCTTGCCAGGAATAACAAAGGTAGCCAATGCCCTACCATCGCCCTACCGGTATTCCAGACAATACATAATTTTCCATAAACTAGTGGATTTAAAGTCGATTTAATCAGCCATCTACACTTAGAGGGTAAAATATACAATTCTCGTAGATGCATAAATGTTATGATTACCGGCATATCTGTGCCACAAGTCTGGCTGCAAAATCTCTGAGAGCCCAGTGGTTGTCCATGTCAGGTCTGAGACAGAGCTGGCGACTCACAACACATGTGGTCACAGCAGGTAACAGGTCATGGAGCTGAATAAATGGAAGAAAAATAATAATCAGTGATTGTTTGGTACTGATTGGCTCAGGCAAAAACATGAAGAGACTTTCAAAATTGATTGTTCTTCTTTTTTCTGTTTTCATTAGGAAAGTTTTGATAATTCAATGTGGCAAGGTATATAAAGTGATGTCATTAAAACATGAGCATAAAAGGTGCACCTTTTTTAATTGGATATTCAACACTTAAAAAAAATAGCATTTAAATTGATGATAAAGACTAAAGACTAAAAACCCCTAAAAGTATCAGTCTTTTCTTATTTTAAATGGATGGCATCAGAAATAAGCCATAGCAATTTGTATCTGAGCTAAAAAAAAATTCAATTTGAACAAGCCCAACCCCTAAAAAAAATCCCTAAAGCATAAATATATACTGCAGCATTACAGAATGAGGATCTGCCTCACAGGATTGAAGGCAATATTAACTTTTCATTTATCCTATATATTTAACATCATCAAATCTAGGGCGATGAAAAAAGGCCTGTTTAACAAATTAAACAATAGAGGAAGAGAAAAAATAACCTCTTCCCCCAAACACACACACACACCACAGAGAAAACGCACATATTTGTCCAGATAGATGGTCTGGTTGTCCAGCAATGATTTCACCATCCGCATCAGATAGATGAGCAGGGCCAGGTTGTTTTGGACGACATTGATTTTAACACCTTCAGCGGCAAACGCCACAAACCGAGGCAACATCTGGTGCAACCCTGGGTCCTGCTGCAAACTCTGCAGAGCTTCCTGTGATCAGAGAAACAGACAGCAGCAATGTTACAGGATGTATTTAAAAACAACAACAGAGATATCAGAGAATGTATTCAAAACCACACATAATTTTTTTCCATGTTGTCAAATTGTTTTGGTTAAATTTGTTTAAAGAAAGTCATCCATACAAACTTCCAATGTTCCATATCCTTAAGCTCAAGGTGCCATTCGATTTTGAACAAAGAATCCACACAAAAAAAGGTGATATCTTTTCAAAATACAAAAAAATATGTAAAAATTAGAATTTGAAGCCTGTTCTGACCTTGTGATAATTGCTATTTTTTCTATAGTCAGAAAAGTCTATATAAGCTCAAAAACAAAATTTCAAATTTAAGTAATAAAGAAAAAACATAAACTTCTGTTAATCTTTGATTTAGTCAAGAAATAGTGTAGGTATGCCTTCAGCTAATTTGTTTAAGGCAACTATATTATAGATAATAATAATAATAATAATAATAATAATAATAATAATAATGAAGATCATTTTTAAGCGCTTTATCCCAGCATAGCCGGCTCAAAGCGCTTTACATAGTTAAGACGAGACAACTTATCAGCCATTCACACACATCATAAGGCAGATTCACAATGAAAGTTACCCACTGAAAAGCGCAACATTAAGAGGATACAAGCTACTCACCGATCTCTTCTGCTCATCTGGTCCCACACAACTTTCTGTTATTTCTTTGTAATAATATTGCTGCTCCTGTAATGAAAAAAAAACAATTCCCTATAAAGATTTTTGCCTTAGACAAATAACCATACACAACAGACATTAAAACTTGTCACGCAGATTTGAAGAGAATACTATGCCTCAGACATATTGTATGGAGTCGTACAACATAAACCATTGGAACTCTATGCAGAGCCAAAAAATTATATACAATATAGGCATGAAATATAAATAAAAGCATTGAACCAAAACGAACTACCATACTTATAGCAAAGTAACCTATAGCCATTTAGGACTCGGATCATATCTGCTACCAAACCCTGAAACATAATAAAAATTATACTGAGAGAGTGAAGCAGACTGTCCTTCTTACCACAGAGAGTTCATGGGTGGCAAGGTTCTTCAACTTGACCAGATCTTTGTGTTTGTGGTGGTTGTGCTTGTGTTTGCCTGATGAGTCTTGGTGAGGTCGCTTGTGACCCAAACGATTTTGAGCCGTCGTTTGTTTGAGGGACGTGTCTAAAATCTCTTGTTTTTGAAGCTCTTTGCTTGCAGGTGGCGGGTTCTCTGGAAGGGAAGGTTGTATACCATCTATGCACAGCCAGTGGGCTGGATAAGGGAAATATAAAATAAGAAATTTATAATTAAAAATAAAAAATTAATTGAGAATTGCATTTATAAATACAGTGAAATATATTTGAAATGTCCAATATAACATACTCAGAAATACTCTATGCATATACTATATATAGAGCCGGAATTGAGAAAATTCAATTTTCTACTGAGAGGTCAAAAGTATTATACATCAATTATTTTTTTTTTAATATGAAAGTAAAGTATATTTCCTACCCGTAAAACAAAAGGAGAGCATCAAATTTGCTATATAAATGGTGTTTTTGAAGCGTTTAGTGTATAAATTATGTAAATTACGCCAATCTTAAACCTAAAACTACAAAAATGACCTGGTTTTTGATGGCCTCAATCTAGCCATTCATTCTCGGTAACACCCACACATACAACCATATCTGGAGTATTCTTAGACAATAAAAACCGTTCTTTTCAACACCACCTGGTCTGACAACGAGTCTTGAATGTAAACAAAGATTGAAGAACTGGGATACTCTTGATATTGATAGTTTACACCAAGTGACATTTTCTAGCTTCTCTTATATAGTTCAACTGGTATTGTTATATTAAAAGCATTGTCAAAGTCCACCTTCGTCTCAACATCCTGCACCCTCCACCCTCTATTGATTGTTTTCTTTCTCTCATTTCATTTCTTTCATGATTATAACTGGACCTAAATCATTTCTAGTTAGTTTTTAAATTCACTTCTTTAGCTGCACATTACTTAGACCTGTAATCTAGATCTGGGAGCAGCATGGAGTAAACATTTGTTTTTCTCACTTGAAATGATCCTCAAATAATGTATTACTTTAAAAAACCTCATTGGAAGTCACATAGAGAGAAACGGTCATGAAAGGATGGACCATAGCGAATATCATGGAACCAAACAACTTGACTTAAAAACTGTCGCTTGTTCCATTGCTTTAGTATAGATAAGTGGTACAAATCTTACTATAACTGAAGAAATATCGCACAATATAAGTTTAAAATAATTGAAAATGATAGTAAAACACTTTACCCTGAGAAAAAAGCACAGTAAGAAAGTATAAAAACGGCAGTTGATAAGCATTCTTTATAATTTTATACCACCGAACTTCAACTGCATTTTTCTCGTATTTTTCAAAATCTGACCCTCACATGAATCTGTTCTTTAAAATGTTATAACTTTCTAAAAACTAAGATATTTTCAAACTTTTTTCACCACTTTAAAGCTTAGGTTTTGGTCTTTTCAGTGGTATCAAAATAGTAAAGTGTATAAACATCGCAAAGGGTCTCATTTTGTGGTGTCGCCACACAAATGCATTGTAATTCTGAATGCCATTAAGATACAAACCAACCAAAACTAAAGTGATACCTTTAAGAGAAACATCAACAGGAATTTTAGGTGTAGAGTCCCCTAAGACGCTGTGCAGATCAAGTTCTTTTTCCTCTGTAAAATAGATCTCCCGACCGCCACCACTTGCATGTCTGAACGGAATGTGCCCGTCTTTATTGGATATTCCATACACAGGCTGGGCAAAGGGGGGAAAAGAAAGAAACTCCAACCATTTGAGCATTGCTTTACAAGCAACATATATATACATTATTCTACAATGCATAAAACCAAAATATCATTTACAATGACACAAATTCTACTCATTAAAGTTTACTAACTGAATGTTATATGTGAATTTAAATCATGATGTACATTTGAAATGGCGATAGACCAAGGGTCTTAAAATACAATTTGCTGCTTTTAAGATCTTTAATCTGCCACACACACACATGGCAAGTTTGTATTTATGTGTTGATTCCCAAACAGCATAAAAATATCACTTGTGCCCAATAGCCAATAATAATTATAGTTTTATTTGACAGATTTTTATCCACTACTTAATCGTTTTTGTTAGTGATTTACAAATTGAGTTATCGCCCAAAAAATGACTTTTTTGCTTTTAAGATTGTAAATAGCCCATTCCACTTCTGTACTTAATGGTTCATCTTCTGATTCAAAACGTTCACAGCGATCTTGTTTCCATTTGATTGGCATCATTGCTTCTAAACATAGCTTTGCAGTATCTTTGCCACCGTTCTATATTTGCATTTGACTCTGTTAGCACTGTTACCATCCTCGTCCTTGATTACCTGGACACACTTAAGTTTACTAAAAAAACACTTACTTCTATATTTTTCATTTGTAGAGCTGTGTCAAAATCTGAGCATGTCAACCTTTTCCTTTTACTGTGCCGTCTCAGCTTCTCTGCTTCCTACAAAAATGGTAGAAAAAAACAACAACTTTGGTTACTTAAGCTCCATCATAGATGTTCATGAAATGCTTAACACCAAAATTTCCTATATCACTCTTCTAAAGAGGATTGATCACTTTAACAGGACCATACTAAAATTTCAATCAGGAATTACGAAAATTCACTGTTTTATTTTTAAAGGTTTTAATCTTCAATCAACAGTCATGGCCACTAAAGACGGCTTCAACAGCGATACTGAGAAATTATGGGTGAGCTAATAAATAAAAAATCAGCCCAACAACCAACTAAAATAAAAATCATTAAATTAATTACATTGTAATTGACTTGATCAGTTTAAACAGAATTCTCATTATTTAATGGCATTTTTGTGTTTGTGATTTGTTTTAAGTTTGGATACAGGAGATTGCTGAATACCTGAATGATAAGTTTGAGCCTGTATGAAATGTCTTCTGACAGAAAAGATGAGGCTTCGTCTGACAAGCCAGAGACTCCCACCGACTCTGCAATGACTTTTACTGATTCTGCTGGCAACACAGAGCCAACTCGGCTTTCTTTGTCGCTTGCCATGGCACTCTTCCAGAAAAACTCTGCAAAAAGTCACAAAGTTGCTAAATTATGCTTTCTTTTTTTTAAAACTAGTAGTGCAGCATCTATATCAAATGACAAACAATTTACCCTTTGACAAACCTTTACTTTACTCTGATCTGTCAATTCTTTTTTTATTACTAAAATGACGTGAAGTCACAAAAAGTTGGATTCACTGACTTTTAGAAAGACTATTTGAGTTTGACTGGAATATTTAGGATATCAACGAGAGCTTGGATAGATCTAGCAAGAGCTACGTCATAGAGTCGATTTAGCACCAATTATGGATTCTAAAGTAAAGTAAAATATAATCTCTTCAGTCTGGATAGCTGATTTTCCTTTTCACTCTTAAATCATTTTTGAGTGTAGATTCCTAGATTCAAATTACTTATTAGAGGCTTAGATAGATCTATAATGCATTTAATGTATCAGATCCAAAGAAACCTCTATAAACCGTAAGAGTGCTATTTAAGTGACTAGCACTTGCAATTTTTATAGGTTTCATAGTAGATTTATAGAATGTAGGTCATGGCTGTTGATGCTACACATTATTACAGATTGTCTGAATCTTCTGCATCAGCAACAAATAGAAAACAACAGATTTTCTAGATCTTGATCTAGAAATACTTAAAATTTAGTGAAGCCTGCCATTGTTTGAACCAATAATATGCAAGAGTGCTATATAAAATGTGAATTAATCATAAGTATTCACTTTGTGCAACAGGTGGTGTATCGTTTAGGACCCCTCAGGAGTCTCTATCTATTGAGGAAAAAAAGCAGGTGGTGCAGTCTGATTCAGTTGTTGCTAAAGAACAGAAAATAAAAAAAAAATAACAAGAAATGTGGATTAGATCATCTTTTAGATGCCCATATTTAAATCTAAGAAATGTACTAGGTAACGAGGCCCAGTTTATACGCACTATACATAGTGTTTTTGTTCAAACTCTGATATACTCACTAGGCTATGTATGTCATAGTGTTTCTGTCTAAATAATGAGCTTAAAATCACTGCATACTGCGATTTTATTACTTAAAAAAAGTAAGAAGTCCTTTTTTAGAACTAGGATACCTTAAATTAGGAGAAATCCTAGCTTTATTCAACGATAAGACCAAAGAATTTGTTTTGAACAAAAACACTTACATATAATATGGCAGATTTTACAAAATGAACCCAGAAATATCCCAATTTTTGATAGGGAAAAATGTTCAGCAATATAGTTACATTATACATAAAATTAAAGGTATTTAAAAGCTGGTTCTTTCACTGTATCTAGTTTTAGCTACAAATTTTTACTTTTCAAACAAATTTGAAGTTTAAGTTTGCTTTATAACATCAATAATTTTAGTCCTGGGTTTGATGAAGGTAAGTGAAGAGTTGTTGCATATGATTAAAACGAGTTACTTTAAAAAAAAAAAAACATAGAATAAATTTGTTCTAATAATTATTTTATTTTCAAGATTTGAGGCTTTTTAAAATTAATAAATACATTTCTTTTGGATTATTCTTTGTTACACCTGTGCTTGTGGTTTTCTTTAAAAGAAGCTGTGCTAAACACAGCGCAACAAATCGCTGGTGTCACAACTAACAGAAAGCCGAATAGAACGCCTGACACGGAGATCTCAAACCTGTCCCTACGTCAAAAAGAACTCAGAATCAAAATAAACAACACAAAGAAAGATAGTAAGAAGATAGAATTGAAAAAAGAAAGGAATGAAGTACTACACCAAATCAGGAAAAAAGTCACACAACTGAGAAACGAAGAGCTAAACAAACAAGCAGAGACAATCAGCAGCGCACAGACCGACGATGTTATGTTTTCTGCAGTCAAGGCCCTTAATCGAGAAAAATTTGAAAACCCTAAAGTAGAAGACAGCGAGGGCAAACTAATAACAAACCCAAACGAGATTCTGAATAATAATGAATAGTCAAAAGGTGTCAGCCATGTTGTTCAAAACCATTTTTGAAAACAAGTTCAAAGATATTAGAACACCAGAAATCCCATCATTTATTGGAAAACCAAAACCGCTTAATCAACCAATAACACAGGCGGAAATAAGGAAAAATCTCAATCGACTTAAGAACAACAAAGCTCCAGGAGAAGACCAAATATACCCAAGAATAACAAAAACACTTACATATAACTTAAATAAAAGTTGAGTTTTGTGGTCCCTAGCCTATGGGCGATCAAGTTTTGAAAAGGGCTCGGTTGGAGAGATTGATCTAGAAATCTAGATTTATGAACCTCTGAAGTTAGCCTGAAGCGTTGGGTCTGGAAGAAAGATTAGAAGCACATCCACATGACTTCTAAATCTAGAATCTATATTAGCTCTAGATGTATTTTCTTTTTCAATTTGAACTTATGAATCTGGGTTGTATTAAAACACATAATGAATTTATTCAATTTTTGTGTGTGTTTCTCCATCTAAGATCTAGATCTAGATCTAGATCTAGACGAGCAGGCATTGTGATTGTAACAAATTTAATATTTAGTGAAACAAAACTAAACTTAACTCTCTAGTGTTTTAAGAGCAGATTCTAGCTTGTTTTATTCAAGGAAAGCCACTCTTGAGAAACTAAAATTAAGTCACATGACATTGTTTTTGTTTGAGCGAATGAACGAAACATCTGTGGACAATAGACAGCTTATGACTACTGCTAGTATAAGTATCTCAAAACATTTCGCTACCAAAATGTGCAATAAAAGAAATTCATGTCGAAATTTCACTTAATTTCAGTTCATTATTTTCATTAGTCTAATCAACATGTATGAGTTGTTTGAGTTTGTCAAGCTCCTGTCGGTAAGAGGAAGCTCAGCTCAGAAGAGTCATGGCCATGGGAAAGTTGCCATCCGGCGTTTTGCTTGGAAGGAAGAAGGAGAAGTTAGCTTCCTCGCTCTGGTTTGTTCAAATGGTTAGTAATGACACACCTATAGAATATTCCTGATACGAGCATGTAGGGCTGACATAAAAGTAGATCCTAAAGGGTTTAAGTTTTGTTGATTTTTTAAAGTAAAAATATAAGATACTCACTTTAGCCTCATTTGAATATTTTCTATTTTTGAAAAAAAAGAAGGCATGCCCAAGCTATGAAATTGAGAGAGGTTTGTGGCAATTTAAATATTAGAAATTATGAATGATGCATCCTCATTCTGTTGTCATAGTTATAATTATAACAAATGGTGCACACCATCCTTCCAGATTGCCTTCTCTTACGGTATGACATCACTGGCAAACCTCCTGTCATCAAGCAAGTGTCATGGTTACCAGACAAAAGAATTGCATCCATGTGCTTTGATCCAACCCTGACATGGCTGCTTATTGTGACAGAGAGCTCAAATGAAATTTATATTCTGCCTGCTCTATCAATTGTTGTGAGTCAAAGGTTGAGGATCAACTTCCTAAGTATTAATTGCAGTTATAAATATATGTTTATTTACATTCAGCTTCAAAGCGCCATTGAGAACAGGTTAAATAATAAATTAGGGAGGAAGCATCTTAGAACTAAAATTCTCAGCATTCTATTTAACCCTAATCGAGGTAAATTTTATCACAGATTATTACACTTGTAGGAATTTATTTTTGAAACTAAGTTTTAAAATGTATTCCTCTGTCATTCATTTCTTCAAGTAATCATCTCTGGCAGCCCAAGGCTAAATACCATATTGTACATTAGTCATTTTCTAAACATTGTTGACAAACAGGGGTCGTGTTTGATCCCTACTCTTCAAAGAAGAAAAAATAATGATTATTTCTAAAGGTATGTTATTATTTTAGAAAAATATCTTTCACATCCGTGTGGAAGCAGGAACAAACCAGAAACGAATATCATTAAAGTTTGGTTCATGAGGTAGGTGGTAATAAAAACATGCACAAGGTCTGAAGTGAATCTGAAACTTATTAATTTTTCTCTATAAAAAAATAGGGCTGAAATATAAATAATCTCAACACACAGATGGTCAATATTGTTTTTCCTCTCTACTGAACATGGGATTGAAATGTACCCCTCAATGTGCAGATCTATAGAAATGCATTATTTTTTTTACTCTGTATGGCACATGAGTTTGAAATGTACCCCGGATATAAAATTCAGGTGGGAAAACACGAAAATGGGGTTAATTTCAATACTGCAGTTACAGGACTTTGTTTATGTGTCTCTCTGTATTTTTTTCTCAGAATCCTAATGCAGTGGTAAATCAAATTTTCAAAACAGAGGATGTGACTGTACGCTCTTTTAAAATGACAAGTGGTAAGATTTTTATGTATTTAAAAAGTACTTATAAATAGCTTTGTTTTTAGTGGAAATTTGTTCCTTTAGACCCAATATTTAAGTATAAAAAACTTTAAGAAGAATTGGGTGGTTTAAAGACTTGTAATTAAGGCAAATCTTTTTTTCGATCAGCCATAAAATAACAAGTTGAATATTCCTGAATTCTTTTGAAATCTGTTTATAATTCAGGTCATGTGACGTGTGCTGTTTGGTGGCAAACTCTGGATGGAAGGCAAGTTGCCATTATCGGCACAAAGGTGACTCAAGTAAACCAGTTTTAGGCAATGAGTTACTTATTGATATTGTGATAGATTTCACATTTGTTCCCCTAATTATATTTTGATCTGGAGTGCCTATTTTTGTGTGTGTGTCTTGATGAAAATATTCTCACAATATAAAGCTTTCTAGTTTCAAATAACATCTATCATTTAAAAACTTATTTATGTTTTATAACTTGAATATATCGCATTTTTGTAAAATCTGTTGTACACAATCAGGTTGAAAGAAAACACTATCTTATAATAAAATCTGCTTTGCAAAATCAAGTTGAAAGAAAACATCAGCACAGTTTTCAAATTGAAGTGCTTGTAAATATACATAAGTTTGAATGTTTACTTTGTGAAGTTGACAATAAAAAAAAATCCTTTTAAATTTTTAGTTAAACTTCATATATAGGTATTCCATTTGTTATTAATTTGCTAAAAAAAAATATTTCAAGCTTTCAGTTTCATGATATCAATATTTTTGTAACTGTCCTTGTGGCAAATTCATTTCAGGTGGGGGAGATTTTACTTATTGATTTAGAAAAAGAGGAGGAACCAAGAAAAGTCACAATTGATGTGACCATAACTGATATTTCCCTGTCTCAAGATGATCAACAAATCAATACAACTCTACTAGTAAGTTATTGTAAAGGGAATCAATCATTTAAACCTAAAACTCTCTATGCAAACAGTGATGGGCCTTTGAAAGATGTACAATTTCTAACAGAGAAAGGTCCTGAATTTTAAAAAGTATAATTCAGTATTATTTTCTTCACATTAGTTTAGATGTAATTTGGTAAGACAGACATTGTTAATGCTCCTAAACTCCGCTAACACGATCCTCAACTATGTTGACAAGGTTTTATTTTCTTTATATTTTTTTAAATGTCAAACAGGTTTTTTAATGCGATTTGTTTCATTTTTCCGTACTTTAGATTTTAGCTTCACACAGTTATCCAGTCCCTGTAAAAACATAACACAGAGTAGACAATTAATCAGTGCATGGAGTTTTACAACAAACACTTTCCACACAAAATTTTCCCAAAACTTCACATTTTAGATCATTATTCCATTTCTTCCATTTAAACACATAGATTTTGATTAGGCTTATTGGGGAAGCAGAGAGGAGAACAATTGCATTTTGCAATGGGAAAAATAAAACAAAAACTACACGCAATGGAAGATGAAGCATGCCAATGAGCAAGCACAATGAAGTCTCACTAGCTTCAAACCTTTAAAAATATTACAGTCACTTATCCCACTTCCTGTTTTGAAAGACAGAGAGAGAGAGAGAGAGAGACAAACATATAGAAAGTTAGACAAACATGTAGAGAGACATGCAGATCGAAGAACTGATAGACAGAGAGATAGAGATTGGATTGTGTGAAGGTAAAAACGATAGTTATAGTTCAAGTTGCAAAAATGATGGCATGTATGAACTTAGATCAACTATGATATTACATAAACACCAAAAAATTGGCGAGTTTGCAGAGTGGCAATGACAGCAATGTGCGGCGAGGGATAGGTCAGGCAAAAACTAAACGAGCGCAGGCAGACAGCCGTGACTATTTATGAAAAAAACAGGAAGAAGAAAAGAGAGGCACAAAAAAGGATGAAATCATGAAAAGGAGCATAGTTTGATGTAGAAATTCGAAACAAACTATTACATATCTAACTTCGATATACTAGGTTTCTATGAGGTTGTTTGTTAAAGCTTTATATGAAAGAAAAAGGCAGGAGAAGCAAAGTGTAGGTTTACCCATTTCCCCCTACTTGGAAATCGCAAACAATTTTCCTTGAGAAGCATATATATAAAATTATTTACTATCGAAAACCTTCATTTATAAAGTGCAAATGAAGAACCTAGCCAAATACAAAATAATTATTCTAATGGCTTTTGTCATACTATTGTAGTAAAAGTCTATTCTTTTTTTGTGCTCATTTCTCTTCTAGATAACCACAGTTACAGGCAACCAATGGCGCATGCTCTTGGAATCCAGAACATCTGCATCAACATTCTTTCCTGATCTCTATTTGAACGAGATGGGATATGACAACATTGATGGGCGGAGCATTCCTCCCAGATCAATATTGGATGAGACTGGTCAGTAGTAGGCTATGCATTATCCTAGGTAGAGATTAATAATAAGCACACCCATATACTTTTTAGCATCTTCTTTCAACTTTCTAGCAGTAAAGTCACATCACTGTCAAATGTTTCACATTTGTTTATCACCTCTCGAAACTCTCTACAGTACCATACAATTGTCGCTTATATAACAAAATTTAATAAAACTTCTAACCTTAGAATCAAATTAAATAAATAAACTACATTTTCTCCTCAGAGGAGAACTCAAGCCTGTTCAGTCCCTCTCAGTTTGCAAATTTTCAACCCCCAACTGTACTGTGGCCTCAGTATGCAAGAGGAAGGCATTTTATTACCGCACACTGTACTGTGTCATCCACTCTACAGGTACAGACATTTTATCTGTGTAAAGCATTTCAAAGTCCAAAAATTATACTGTGTTGTCCTTTCTAAAGGTACATACATTTTAGCTGTTTAAAGCATTTTGAGGCATACAAATTGTTCTGTGTCGCCCACTCTACACGCACAGACTTTTACCTACAGTAAAACCATTTTCTAAAAATTGTACTGTGTCATTCTCAAGAGATGAACAGACGTTTTACTTACAGTGAAAATCTTGAGAATATTTCAAAATCACGAGATAATATTGAGCCATATTTCACCCATTTCCATCCCATCGCAGTGAATTGACGTTGGCCATTATATTCCACGTAGGTCCTGGATTCTGATGCGGAACACAGTCCATTGTTTGTTTACAAGCTACCAGGTGGGGCAAGGAATGTCATTTTGACAGACAAGCTTATATTCACAATGCTATCAGATTCAAGAGAACGTAGATTGATGATACTCTCAAATCAAAAGTCAGAAAATTCCATGGATGAAGGACAGGTTTGTTTATACGCTTCATTGTTTTGTATGTTAACATTACATTTCAAAATTATTTCTCCAATTACAGATAAATTAATATGACTTAGACAATCATTTTAATTGTTCATATAGTATTATTATTTATTATTAATCCTCTTCGCTCCTATAGGAGCATAGGGCTGCAACCACGCTCCTCCAGCGTACTCGGTTCTGGGATGTCCTCCTCAGCTCGGCCATGTCATTCCAGCCGCCCTGGCTTCAGCGTCCGTACTCCTCCGCCAGGTCTGTCTTGGTCGGCCCACTTTGCGCTTTCCCTGGGGTTCCACTCAAGGGACTGCCTGGTGGTATTGGATGATGGCTTTCGCAATGTGTGGCCCATCCATCCCCACTTTCGCTTCTTGATCTCTTGCTCAATGGGGGCTTGTCTAGTTCTCTCCCAGAGGTCTTGGTTGGATATCACCTCAGGCCATCTGATGTTGAGGATGTTGCGGAGGCATCTGTTGATGAAGGTCTGCAGCTTTTGGGTGTTTGTCTTTGTGGTGCGCCATGTCTCGGAGCCATATAAAAGGACGGACTTCACGTTGGAGTTGAAGATCCTGATCTTGTTATGCTGGGCTAAGGCTGAGGAGCTCCAGACTGAGCGTAGAGTGCGGAAAGCGTGCCTGGCCTTGTTGATACGGCTCCTGATGTCTTCGTCTGTTCCACCATCTTTGCTGACTATACTGCCGAGATATACAAACTTGTCGACCTCTTTCATGTTTTCCTGATGTAGTGGGATGGGAGCATGCTGCTTGTTGTTGACCCTCATGACTTCTGTCTTGGTCATGCTGATCTTGAGCCCGGTCCTCTCGGCTTCCTCTGCGACTCTGTTGAGCTTATAGTATTGCTTTCTTATTATTTATATTATTATTGTTATTATTATTATTGTTGTTGTTGTTGTTGTTGTTGTTATTATTATTATTATTATTACTATTATTATTATTATTGGATGATGGCTTTCGCAATGTGTGGCCCATCCATCCCCACTTTCGCTTCTTGATCTCTTGCTCAATGGGGGCTTGTCTAGTTCTCTCCCAGAGGTCTTGGTTGGATATCACCTCAGGCCATCTGATGTTGAGGATGTTGCGGAGGCATCTGTTGATGAAGGTCTGCAGCTTTTGGGTGTTTGTCTTTGTGGTGCGCCATGTCTCGGAGCCATATAAAAGGACGGACTTCACGTTGGAGTTGAAGATCCTGATTTTGTTATGCTGGGCTAAGGCTGAGGAGCTCCAGACTGAGCGTAGAGTGCGGAAAGCGTGCCTGGCCTTGTTGATACGGCTCCTGCTGTCTTCGTCTGTTCCACCATCTTTGCTGACTATACTGCCGAGATATACAAACTTGTCGACCTCTTTCATGTTTTCCTGATGTAGTGGGATGGGAGCATGCTGCTTGTTGTTGACCCTCATGACTTCTGTCTTGGTCATGCTGATCTTGAGCCCGGTCCTCTCGGCTTCCTCTGCGACTCTGTTGAGCTTATAGTATTGCTTTCTTATTATTTATATTATTATTGTTATTATTATTATTGTTGTTGTTGTTGTTGTTGTTGTTATTATTATTATTATTATTATTATTATTATTATTATTATTATTATTATTATTATTATTATTATTGAAGTATGGTATGAGTTTGTTTAACTTCATATATGATATTTGCAGAAATTATGGGATACCCTGCAGACTGCCTCTTTCATTGAGCAGGCTACATTGAAAATTTAAAAGATTTGGGCATATTGAAAATGAATGCAGAAGAAGAAGATCTATATGCTATTCAATCTATGAATTGTTTCAACTATGTGTCAAGGACAATTTTGCTGCATGTTCAGACCCTCACATGTGCCTTTAGGTGACAAATAAAGTGACATCTTATCTCTTTCAATGCTTTTTGACGATTTCCAAAAGTAAATTATATTAAAATATTTAAAAAAAAATGGACAGATAGAAAAAACTTAGCTTTATTTGTCAATAGGCAAGTCTTTACTCTGGCATAGTGGTTTTAGTGCATAGTATTACTTAGTTGTCTTTTTTTTTTTTAAATTAATGATATCAAGATATATTCTAAATCTCTTTAACGATGTCTTGAGTTTTACAGTTTTTCAACTTTTCTTCTTTTGTCACAGGTGACTTTTTAAATAATTGTGAACCATCCCAATCCTAGAAGTCTAAGGCATTTATAAATATGTAACCAATATTTTACTGCATTGATAACCATTGTCTGCTGGTCTCTTTTACGGAATCGCCCGCTAAGAAACGAGATTAGCATACACATTTAGTGTACAGATTAGCAGCTATAAATAATTTGAGTTCTACTTTCGATAACACTTACCAGTTCATAAAGGGTAGCAAGGGGTGTTAATGCGCAACTTCCAGTTTCTCTCTGGTAAATATGTGCGGCAGCTGTCAGTCCATGCATATTTAATCGCATAAAACACTCAAGTCAACTCAACGTCCACGTCGTGCTGCCTGGGTGCCCGTGGGTAGCGACTGAGCTCTGGCCAAGAGGACACCATGCCCCTGCGAGATGCGACATACAGGACTCACCGGCGTGTGGAAATTACCACTTCTATGCCCAGAAATAAAACTTAATCTAATAGACGAAAATGTTACCAAGCAAACAGATCTATTTGAACTAAAAAGAACAGCTGAGAGAACTATTGACAGCTACCCTCAAGATTGGATCCACATTTACACAGATGGGTCTGCCTTCAAAGCGACTGTAAATGCTGGATACGGTGTATTGATGTGTTTCCCAGATGGAAGTTCCAAAGAGCTTTATTCTGCCTGCGGCGAAACATGCTCTAACTATGAGGCAGAACTTAAGGGCATACAAGCAGCCCTACTCACTTTAAATGAAACCTTTCAAAGAAATCCATCCCTGGCAACACATACAGTTCTTTTCACAGACTCAAAAGCGGCCCTAGAATCCCTGGAAACTACACAAAACTCTTCAGAAACACTTGACATACTTCTAGAAATTAAGAGCATTCTCAATAAACATCCCATCACGCTTGTTTGTCAGTGGATCCCAAGCCATATCAATCTACCAGGAAACGAAAAGGCTGATAGACTTGCGAAAAAAGGGGCTATGCAAAAACAACCGCTAGTAAAAACAACCTACCAAACAGCTAAAAGAATTATCCGTCAAAATTTTAAAGAAGAATGGATGAACCAGTGGGCAAGCAAGGGGGACAACTGGTAGAATTGTGTACAAGTACCAAAATACAGTTAAACTTCATGATCCTATATACCTTCTTCAGAGGAAAGAGCAATGTGCTATTTTTCGACTGAGAACGCAACACATCCCCCTCAACTTTCACCTGAACAGATTCAACGCAGAACACACACCACTTTGTCCATTGTGTGATGACAGTTTGGAGACCGTGGAACACACACTGTTCCAATGCCCCAACCTTAGCCAACAAAGACAACATTTCCTCCCTATGAGACCTGACCTACAAACGGCTTTATATTCCACCTTAGCGCAGCTACAGAGAACTGCTGCCTTTTTCTTCATGGCCCTAGGCAAAAGAGCGCAAGCTCAGAGGCTACTGGACTAATAACAACAACAACCAGTTCATAAAATATAATGTGGTTGTCGAGTTATGATTTTTCCAAAAACACGATCAACTGTGTACTGTTCCAGCATGTGTAAACAAATTTGATACCGTATTAGATTTGTTTGGCATACACATTGAAAGTACAGAATGAACATCTAAAATGACACTACTTGCATAAATAAACAAGTTTCTTTCGATCAATAGAAGTTTCAACGTTCAGTTTCAATTTACAGCTCGAGAAATATTGGTCTCTTTAGCGATATAGCGAAAGGCCTTTTGTTTTCTTGCTCACCTTACTCAGAATGCTTGTCTTGAAGAAGAAGATGGTGAAGATAGATCTAATCCGATAGATGAGGAAGAAGGGAAGAATGGAGAAAGTGATATTGAAGTAGATCCAGAAGATGCAAGAGGTGATAGTAGTGTTGGAAACAATGCTAACGTAGATCTACTAGACTTTGGTACTGAGGAGATTGCAAGCAAAACAGACTATGAATTTGCCTGGTCCTCGCAGTGTCACTTTAAAAAATGTTCTGTAAATTAATTGTTCTAAATGTTTGTAATGGCATGTAATAAAAATATGAACATACAAAAAAACACTAGATAACACAAATATTCCCCCAAAAAACACATGACTTTAACTTTTTTTTCTCCAAATATTTCTAATACTGGAAATGTGTTGAGTTGTATATATGGTTAGAAAGTGCATCTAATCTTCTTCATTAATAATTTCTTTTTTTTTCATAATTTTTTTATCTTTTGAGAAAAGCGTGTCAACAAATTTAAAAACATCAGTATATAGAAAAACTGGAATTATGCCCCTTACGTCAGTAAATTACTATTCTGAAGTATACATGTATCAACTAGTACATTAAGGGCCGAAGCATTATAGCATCAGTACTTTTTTTTTTTTAAACTTGGTATGCAATCGAAATCATGATCATTCTCAAACTTGATCAAGCAATTTTTTCTTTTATTTCTTTATAAAGTTTTGAAGAACAGTTATTTTAGACTATCATCTGAACACATATTGGTTGCCTGTAATCTGTTCCAGGAATTTAGTTCAAGTGCAATAGTTCAAGAATTCCTTCTGCCTGAGGAGGAAAAATTGATTGGAGTAGAACGAAAACGTTACCCGTTTTACTACCATGAGCATCATGAGACGGAATGGGCAAATCGCATGCAAGCTGGTAGCTTCATCATGCCCTCAAAAGCATCTGATACAGTGCACCTTGATGCGTCGGTGCTGAACATTCCAGTGACTACACACACAGTGCTTGATGGTTGTGTCATTGTAACAGACAGCTGTGTCTATGAGATCAGACCTTGGTCAGTATTCACCTACAGTAAATCAAATCTTTTCATTCATCGTCTGCAACACAGAAAACTTTTATACTGTATGTGAATTGCTTTTATATCTTTATCCACATGTTAAATTATTGATATCATTAGGGGATTCGGAAACACATTTATGACTCCTGCCATACCTGAGCTTCAACTGTTGCATGTATTTCAAAGGAGTTTTTCATAATTCAGACATTTATGTTTATCTGTATATAAGTAAAATAAAATCATGCAGTCAACATGTCATCTAAAATATGAATTATTTTTTTGTTTTTTTTGTTTGTTTTCGTTCTCCTCCACATCTCCTTTCCTTCTGTTTCCTCCCCTGTCCCTTTTTGTGATCTCTTTCTTTCCTAATTTTGTTTTTCCATTTCCTATTGATATTGATGGAGATCCTCATGATTTTGCATATCCATGTCATTCCTTTTATGTCCTCCTTTATGTCCCCTCCTTCCATCTATCCAGCATATCTCCGGAGCGACTCTTTCTCCATCTGGCTCTCGTGCTGCCCGAGACAGCTCCTGCGGAGAACTTGGCCATCAGCATTGGCCTTGACCTTACAACCTTATCGGAACTTGCGGCAGAGTTCATGTTGAAGCAGTCGCACTTTGGAAAAGCCATGAAGCTTTTTACTTTGTCCAAAGTCAGTGAGACAATAGTTTGATGTTTACTGTCTTCTTTCGTAAACAGCAAAATAATGATTTTTTGTATATTGTTGTGATGATATGGTTATTGAAATGAATTAATTCATTTGTGATATTCCCTTTTTATAATAATTATTTATCTCTATTAAATTGGACAATAAGTTACTGTTTTTATGCCTGATATTTCACCAATATATCTATCTTTCTGTTATAGTACAACTAGTTTTATTTTAGTTTTTATTTTAAAATTCCTTAAATTACCTCTCATGTTTTTAAACTTATGCTTATTTCCAATTGAAACTAAATCTGATCTCAACTAAATAACTTCTCTATTAGAATAATTAGTTTTCTAAAGGTTCTGAAGACTCGTTGCTTAGAGTCAAGTCTGTTTGAACTCAAAGAAAACTCAATAGCAACAAAACCAGCCTAATTTATATAAAATCAAATAGTGCTTTTATTAATTTCAAACAACAATTTTCATGCCAATATATTTTCTTGTTCATGATCTAAAATAATTACTGGTTCAGTAAGTTAAGGTGGTAAATTGATTTACAGTACATAGAGATATTTTTTTACCTGTCTTTGATTCATCTTATAAAGACAATTTGTAATAAAATAAGTTTAGGGAAATAAAACCTACTTGAAATAATTGAAAAAGTTAAGACACTTGTTTTAGGAAAAAAAAGACAACCAAAAAATCAACAACTCTGGACTCTGGAATTAAATTCATAACAAAGTCAACCTTGGATAATTATTTTATGTTGAGCAAATAAATCAAATAATATGAATGTTGTTTAATTCATTTAAATCTTCTTGATCAGATCCCAAACTTCTCATTACGAGATAAAACTGAGGTAGTTGGAAACCCATTTATGCCTGAGCTTGCTTAGTAGTGCCATATCAAAACAACTTTGAGCAAAATAATTATTCATGTTTACATTTTCTTACTCTATATCATGCCATTGTTACCCTCAAATTATTTCTTTCGCTGCTTAGAAGCTACCAGAGGTATGTTTGGCCGATTTCAGTGTTTTTATTTCAGTGTAGCTTTTAATGTATCCCTTGAAAGTTGTGAAACAATGTGCTGCATGTGCTCATGCTTGCTAGTAGCATTGTGTCTGAAAGCATCTTCGATATTTGGTTGTAATGTTTGGATTTCTCTATCAGAAACTTGAAACTGGCCAAGTTAGAATTGCAAAGTAACATTTGTCTGTCTGTGTGTCTGTCTCTATGTGGCTCTTTCCCCCTCTTCAACCTAGACATGTGATTACACGCATTATGATTATAACAAACTGAACATGGTTACACAAAAAACAAAATTGAGAAACGGAAAACATTACATTAATATGACTAATGACTCTTTACATATAAGTGCTGTAGCAACAAAATTAGTATTAAGTTTAGCTAAGAAGTATTTAAGCACATGTAGCCTACGTTGATAGGAAAACGTGAACCTTTTCTTTTAGCTCCATCCCCTCTCTTTTCCCCGCACACATACACAGCTACAAGCTTGCATACACACAATTGTTCTAAGAATGAAATTCTCAGATGCTGTGAGTCGGATGGTACAGATGGGTTATTATAACAAAGAAAATACAGCAAAATGTTTTAGTTTGCATCATGGGACCACTATGTATAGAAAAGTTAAATTCCTGGTTCAGTGTATGGTTGGTATCTTGGGTTACATCCAAACATTTTTCTGTATTTTCATTGTTTTATTTACATTCTTCTACATTATGTCATGCTTCTAGATATTTCCGTAAAACCTCCCAAAACATACAATTTTTTTAATTCGTTAAAAAAAAGGAGCTGAGCATATTGTTTTTCATTCCATCAAGCATGAGTTCAAATTTTATCCATGTGATATGGTGAAAAAAAAAGTATTTTAAAGGAGTCGTGAATTAAAAAAAGAAAAAGACCTAAAACGTTGGTCTTTAACAGTTAGCTGATTTCTTAAACCCTGGTCTCCAGTGAGTTAACAGTGATCAATGAAAGTTTGTAGGTTGAGTTTAACTATTTTACCCACCCTTTTAATTGAGTTATCCATACTACTTCTACGCAGAGCCTCCCCAAAAAGTGATGCCAAAACAAATAATACTTTCTATGATTGCATTGTAGAATAAAGTCATAATAGTTTTAGTTTTCTTAAAAAGTACAGCCTTTGGTTTAACTTTTTACGTAAATGATCAATATGAACATGTTGGAATTTATTGTCAGGCCTAAATATTTGTATCTGTAGTCAATTGTAACATTCCTGTCTTCAGTAGGAAGAGAAATCACTCTATCTTTCTTTATTCAAAAATTAAAAAATCATTTCTTTTGTTTTATCCACATGAAGTGTCAGGAAGTTCTCTTTACACCAGTCGTAAATTTTTTTACTTTATTTCTATGACTGTCCTCTGAGGTTCCTAAATGGCCTTGCAGAGTTCTATTGTTGGCAAATTTAATAAGACGAGTGTTTTCCTCAGTGGCCCTGTAATCATTAGTGTACATGGAATATAGAGCTAAAGATAGAACACAACCTTGAAGCGTGCCTGTGTTAGTAACTGAGATATAGGTGTTGGATTACCAATTTTTCATAGATATAATTAAGTGTCAAGTGTTTTTTTATTGTGCTTTCTAGTGATTTTTTTTTTGTGTGTGTCAAAGGTTTTCACAGCAATATTTACACACACTTATTTTATGTGAAAAGACTGTATGTTGTTGTTCTGTGTGCCATTCCTGCATGTCTAGATTTAACTTTGTAAAAACAGTTATTTCAATATATTTATCATACTTTTAAAAAATAACGTTTTTAATTTGGTCTTTGGTATGCATCTAAATGTATATCTCTCCTTCTGTGCTTGAGAGGCTACTTAAAAATCAGCATTACATTAATAGTGCTTGACAAAAAGCTCATTAACAATAATACTATATAAGTACCTAATTCTTTAAGTTTTGTTTTGTAATGACTAGGAGTTTTGAGCTGTGTCTGTCATCAGGTGGAAAGGCATTGGTAATATACATTTATACATTGCTTTTAAAAAAGAATGTATCAGTCTATATCTGATTGCAGCGCAATTTATATTAAGGAACAATTTTCCTCGGCTGCCTTCAGATTGCAGTCTTGCATCTGACAGTAGGATTTGAGTTTGATATTTTTGACAAATAAATCAGTGGAGCAGCTATGATTTTTATCTAATTTCTTCAGATGTGAAATTATGGCTCTAGAGCTTTTGATAATACAAAAAGCCTCATTTAATGAGTCCTTCTAATGCTGTTACTTGAAATCTATACCCAGTTAAGAGAGGGACAATTCCTTTTGTTCCAACAGAAGTTTTCCTTTTTACCATTTATGAACTCATAACTTAGTAAACATGGTATAGATGTTTAAGGTTAACACCTTTGAGTTTCATAGGTTGTCTGAGCTACTTGAACTCCCGTCAAACAAAGATATACTTCTAAAGATTGAACGGAAACTGCTTTCTCTTGTCTTAAAAGCAAGGGGTGTAAAGAGGTTGTACCTAGTCTAAATGTGAAGAGTTTTTGCTGTTGTTGTTATTCTGATTATCATTTAATGCTCAACGGAAGATTATAGATCATGTCTACAGGATAAGAACTGGTCTCATATATGAAAAGGCTTATATTGTTTGGTTAACATGTGAAAATAGATTGCATCTGGTTAGCCCTGAAAAAAGACCTGAATAAATTATTAGCATGATCCGAATGTGAACAAGAAATGCATGCAGGAAAGTCTTTCCAAAACTATAACACCTAAGTCTATACATGCATCTATTTCTTTATCAGAATCTTTTTTAACTACCAAAACTCTGAACTCCTGGGCAGTCAAAGCTGCAGGAAAATTTAGATGTATCAATTGCTTTAAATTATGGGTTGTTTTTTTCCTTGATGCAAACTGCATTATAAAGACTTGAAATTGTTTTTTCAACTGCAGGAAATATTAAACTTAAAAAAATACTACCTTGAATCTATGCTTCACATTGCTATATCTACTCCATATATTATAAAATAAATTTATCAGGTTTTGAAGAAATTAAAGTTTAAAAAAATCAATCCTCCTTATTTTGTAAACTTGTAGTTTGGAACTGATAATATTATTTCTCTAGTTGTACTTACAGAGAAATTAAGAGTTACGTAAATTGTAACCCTTTTGGAATTCTCTTTTTTTCAAACTTAATCAGCTCATTATTGCAGTTGTCTTTCAGTATTAGAATATGCACTTTGAAATCTCTCTTTTCATTTTTTTAGTCCGAGAGGGTGGAGAGGAGTTTGACTGACATTGAGTGGGCTCCTATTTTGCTAGTCAAGTCCATTTTTAATACAAATCTTATTGGGCTTTAAAACGCATATGTTAGGCAGTTAGTACAATTAAAATATTTATGAATTGGAGGTCTAACTGTTGATTCTAATTAATAAAATGCAACAATGGGAAACTAGAAAATTGTTAATCATCAAAGAGATAGCATACCACAGGGCCATTTTTTTACAGCTTTGTGTTTCTTTTTTCTTTTCTTTTTTTTTTCCCCAAAAGTTTATTATTTTCATAATTCATTTAATTTTATATTCTAAATGAAATAATTTTCGTTATTACTTGCATAATTATGTATTTTACTGGACAGAACAGGAGCCCATGTATAGAGTAACCCAAAACATGAATGATCGTTGCTTATTCTCCACTGTGACTAATATCAGTACCCTCTGGCTCTTCCACAGTGTCCTCCCACCAAACGCACCGGGGGGCTTGCGCGGCATGGCTGTGTGTCAGAGACAATGATCCATCTCCGCTCCGTGTTAAGTTCTGCAGGGTTTGAGCTGAACACGTTTGAGCGAAAGTTCCTGTCCAACATGCTGCTTCACTGCTTTGTGTACCAGCTCCAGCAGCAGGGCAGTGCGGGATCGGCAGTCGGACAGTCGGCCAGTAACGTACACGCTGGTCTCAGGTGAGCGGAGATAGAGCTGCTTGGACTTTGTATGAAAATAAAAGACATGAGTGTTTTAAGTACTGTGTGCTATAAACTGGGACACTGAACCAAGGGTGTTTTTTACAGCTTGAAAGTATGTTTACATGGAGGTCTTAGTTTATATCATTTTTCTTCTTACTACTCTAGATGGAGCGCTAATCTGCATGTGGCATTGAAAAAAACCCCAACCCCAATATGTGTGCTATGTTACATGCACAGGGTACTCTGGAGTGTCGAAGAAAAATAGATTGAATTTCATCAAGCAAGAAGAACAAATGCAAAACAGGGCAAAAGGAAATTTCACTGATAATAATGGTATTAACTGTTGAATTTTGATCTATATTTCATGGTGATTAGCTTCATTTCATTGATCGCAGATCAGTATTTCTGTTCAAATCAATTGAACCTTTATAAACTGTAACTGTGCAAGTTTGTTAATTTAGAAACATCCTGTATGTTATTGTGAATTTATAATTGACAAGTTGCATAATCTTTGTAAATGCTTTTTTGCAAAAATTGTCACAAATTCTCTTCCTGTCCCAAAATCTGAATTACCTCAAAAGCAGCTTCAGCGATCCCAATGTCCATACTCTTCACAGTGATTTTCTTTCTGGGAGTTTCTCATTCGATGAGCAAACGGCATTACACCTCCTGGCAAACTTTTCCGAAGTTGACTTGTTGCTGACCTTGGCTAAGGCGCGAGGTCTGGTCGTGGATGCCCTGTCTGCACTGGCGCATGTCCAGGCCTTCTCGGACGTCCCGTACTCCGCACTCAGTGACCTCGTGCAGCGCGGGTTCACAGCACACCTGGTTCAGTTTGGTCAGGGTGAGTCCGCTCGTGTTCCTCTCTGGGCTGACAAGTTATGTAATGATCTTTGTCTGCTTTTTTATGTTGTTATGTAAAGTTTATTCATGGATTGAGATTTTTATTTAAAAGACAAATCTGTACTTATATTTTATGGGGCATAATTATCTTATCTAAATCTACAAGTTCTATCAAATCTGATACAAATCTGATCTTGCTTTACTACTTTTACATGTTCTGTAGAAATTAAGGTACTGTCTTTTACGATGCCCCTTGATTTGCAGTTATACAACCAAACATTAAACCTGACTCAAACATATTTGACAAGTATCAAACCATATCCCTATTATACCTGAACAGAGAAGTTGACAAAAACCTATAAGCTATTCATCCTGAAATCTAAAAATTGATCGATGTGATTGAATAGAATTATCAGATATTTGGTTGATTGATTATTACAAAGCAATTGATAAATGCTTTAGTGGTAGGAATTTTTTTTCTTTTCGTTTTAAAATCTCCTGTATTCCCTTGGAGAATCTTATACAGCAGCGGAATAATAAATTGTGGTGGGGAAACTCCCTTTTACACAATCTAAAGTATTCACTGAAAGCATAATGTAGTTCATTACAAGAATAGGAATAAGGTCATTTTTTAAATCATTTCTTATCATTTATTATTATAAACCACCATTTGTGAGTCTCTTTATTTTGTTATCAATTTAATTACTTAAAAGTTTTTCCATAATCAGGTGGATTATTTGTACCAACCATAAGTTACACAATGGTTTTTAAGTGTCACTGATTGACAAAAAATAATAAAGTGTCTGAGATTGTTTGAAGGAGGCAAATATAAAATCTTTCCCAATACTAAAATTTCAGGCTGCCTGCTGCCATGCCTTCCAGCAGACGACTTGGCACGACTGCTCATGATTCGGCCTCAGCTAGCAATACAAAATTGTTCTGTGCTGCGTCAAATCTTGCCTGATCTTCAAAGAGACCAACTGTTGGAACTGTCACGAATCTTTGATCCATCCCGCTCTGTGATGAGGGGCACATTACTCCGCCTGCAGACCTCAAGGGGAAGGTGAGAGTAAGGTCCTCTGGCAATCAAACAATGCAAACCGACATTGTAGGGAAATTTTTGCTTTAACAACAACAATAATAATAATAATGGTAAACAACTGCATTCATTTGTAAAGCAGATTTCCCACTCATGTGATTCAAAGTGAACAATTTATAATATTATGTTTTTCTAAAAATAAAATGTAAATACACTCAGAATTATGGAAGAGTACATAATGGTGCAATGAGAATGGTTCAATAAAAGCTTTACATATAAAGACCAGTGTAATATAAGCAGGTATGAAGAAAATAATGCTTACATTAAAAAAAAGCATGTTATCATTGATTGAAGCAAAAATAAGTTTTAGCTGTTTTTAACAAATAAATAAAAATATCTCGCAAACTTTAAAAGACTCTATAAAAGATTCATGTGTCAGTACCTTTAAAATTTTTAACATAATGTCATATTGTGTACATATGGTCTGCATGAAAGGGATTTTTATCCTGAGAGAAACTGTTTTATCAGACTTACATTAAAAAAGTCTCTGAAGAAGAATGGAAAAAGTGGACCTTTGATAACTGACACTGATAATTGCAGCAACTTCTTGTTATTGAGATAAAGTTGACGTATTGCAAGTTTTATCAACTGATTTTTTTTCTCTGCATGATATTGATGGAAAGACGAACCAACAGTATGTCATCCCTATCATCTTTGGCAAGTGACAACACAGATATACAAATGGTAAAACAATTTTTATGGTTTGTGAAAAAAAATCCACAAAATCTATTTCCTTCCTTGTCTTTGAGTTTGGTCAAACCTTATTCTTCTGAATGATTTGTTCCTACTATAAAGGGAGATCAGCATTTAGCTAAAACAATGGAGGATATGATATGGTTTAGCCAAGTATACAAGTAAAGTTTATCGCATGCTCTTTGACAGAGAGCTGGGGAACAAAAAGTTAAGGTCATGATTATACTAGGCATACAGCATTTGTCAGGGTAGTTGCCATTATTTTTCTCACCTTACTTCACTTTTGCGTGACTTCAGAGCCTCAGCTATCAATTTTATGCTGAGTTAACACAGGGCTCCCAGAAAAATGTTCATCCATGCCTGGAATTGAACCCTGCTTCTTCATAATGTTAGCCCAATGCTCTAACTATTGCCCAGATGACACCCACTGTTTTTCGGCATGAAATTTCTGAAATTTTATAGCATGGCAGGCCATGCCCAGCATACAACATTTTTCAAAGGTTCTGAAATATTCAAATTAGTTTTAGTGTGGCCAGTCTTTCTATTACACTCTGCGCCGAGATCAAAATGAAAACGGGTTTGGGTTTTATGAGTTCAGTAACTCTGAGATAGAGATTGTAATAGAAGGTTTTAAAATGATGCTTTTTCTGGACAATCACCTTCATGCTTTTGTATGAATGTGTGTTTTATTGTGGTTCACGTTTTTCAGGACTCAAACTCAATGTGTGTAGAGACTCTGCTCGAGTTCTTCCTGTTGGTTGTCATGCACCTGAACCACCAGCGGAGGATGGCAATCTCGGAGGAAAGTTCACAGAAAACACTCGACTTCATGGCAATTGTATCAGATCCCATGGAGCAGGCAACAAAGATTGTAAGTTTTTGAACAATTTTTATGTTATATTTAGTATACCTTGAGATTTGAAAATTTGTAGTTAGTACAGTTTTGTAATAATAAAAAAGAACAGAGCAGATGAAGGAAATATTGCTATTTAGAAACCATTTTCAAAGATATTCTCTTTCCCAACAAATCTTATAAAAAAAATTTTTCCCCAGAGTTTGATCTGTAAAGAACCAAAAGTCCAAAGATATTTTTAATCATTCTATACTAGTGTGTGTTTCCCCTCTGTATTTATTTATATTGACTGATTAAAGCTGCCATTTCAATTCATTATGGTATATGGAGAATGAGTTGTACTTTACTGCAAACATTTCTCTGTTTGCGCAGGAGAGGACCCGACGTCAGAGTGACCAGCACCGCAAGTTGTGTGTCCAAGCTCAGCCAGTGGCCTGTGGGCCCAAGCATGCTGCAGCCATACGCAACGGCGACCTCTACACTTGGGGAAGGTCGTTACAGGGCAGGTGGGTAAAGTTTGCTTCCTCGCAGTTTGATGTCTCGTGTGTTCTCAAGAGGATCCTATGCCGAGAAAGGACCCAAGATTTTATAAGTCTGGCAATTTTTTGCTAGCTGCCACTCAGAAACGTATCAGGGATACCATGACTTTGCTCCCAGCCACTCAGGTTTTGCTGACACTGACTCAATCAGTAGCAATCAAGGCGGCCTGATCAGTGATAGAATCCAGTCCTGCCTGATTAGAAGTCGTTGAGCCAGCTCGTCGGTCAATGAGTTCAGTTTGTGCATTTCTGTCTCTATAAGATTTCATGAATATGGAGGTAAAGTGGTGGAAATCTTAGTTCTAATGTTTGGGCTTATTTGGAGGGGGGAGAGGATTATTGGCTTTACAATTTGGTATATCTTAGTAGAAAAAAATATGGGTAAATTGAGGAGTTAATGACTCTTTTTGTAGAAAGTGACGCACAGTCACGGTAAATGGAAAATTTGGTTGCTACAGGCAGTGTCGTTTTTGTGTTTAGAGATTTAGATACTGCTACAATAGATTGTTACACATAAGAAAGGTTGAAAAATCAAGAAAATTTAGTTCAAATACATAAAAAGGAACACAATTTTTTTTTTCAATTATGTGTTTAGTTCAGTGTAAAATTATCAGTGGACTTAAAAAATCTTTGTTTAGCTCAAAGGGAAAATAACAACTTTGGACAAACCTAAAAAAAAAAAAAAAGGGATTTGTGGGAAGGTGCATATTGCATCCATTAAAGTTTTGTTTGTTTTCTTAACAGATTTATAAACTGCTTCAAGTATTTAACTGTTTTTGTTTTGTTTTTTGTTTTGTATTTGATACCATTTTAGAAGTTGTGTACACCCCGTATATCCATTTCAAAGTTTAAAGTAAATATCAATGCTTACTATTTATTTCAAGGTTAAAAGTAAATATCATTTCTTACTTCAATTGACTCAATCATCATTATCTTTCAACGAATCTCTGCTCTTCTCTTTCAGGTTGGGTCATGGCGACGTCCCCCAGGCTGTTTGTACCCCGACCCGTGTGGAGACGCTACATATGCTGAAACTAAGGGTTGAGGCAGTGGCGTGTGGCTGTGAGCACACACTGGCTTTAACACAGCAGGGGGTGAGTGATGTGTGTTTGCAGCGAGTTAGGCTCCATACACCGGCTAAGGCACTCACCATTGATTATGTTTAATTGTGCAAGTTTACAGAACAATTTTGTTCACTTTGTTCTCAATGTTTATAAATTAAATGTCTCAGCAAACAACTTTTGCTTGTTAAAGATGAACAAATATTTGTATTTTTATTGCTTGTTTTGTTTGCAAGAAATGTTCTTATTCTTTTTCTCTTAATGGACATGCTATACATTTGTATTGGATTGGGGACAATTGAATGAGATTGCAACTAGAGATTATTCAAGTGCATCAATGAATTATAAGGTCAGAACTCCTCTCAGTCAGAAGTCTGCAATATACCACTCGGATTATAATGGGAAGTAACTTGAAGTATATTTATGTTGATGCATGTGTAGGGTGATGACATTTTCGACAATTTGAAAAATTATAACTTGATTTAACTCTTTATCAACTTTATCAAAAACATAACCATATTATATAACATGTCACATTTTTTGTGTGAAAAAGAATGTTTTTTAGCAAAAGTTTTCTGAAATATTGATGCATCTCAATGCTCTAAATAAACTGTCCATTTTACCTTGCTACACTTCACACAAGTTCTGATCAACTCGGTTTTCTTTGCAAAGGTAGGAAGCTCAAGCATTGCATCCACTGTGATGTGAGTTTTGAGTGTATGTGTGGTTATATCAAAGGAAAGAAATATTGGTGGTCTAAAAATAAAATGCATCGGTAATAATACTTACCTTTACATTTGTTACTCAAAATTATTTTCTCACTGTGTGTAGGTTTATGGCTGGGGCAACTCGAGGTATGGCCAGGTCGGAGTGGGGACTCGCCACGTGTATAGACGGCCGATGTTGGTGGAGGGGCTGCAGCTTGAGGTAGTAGTGTCGGTGCAGTGTGGCCACTACCACTCGCTGGCTCTCACAGAGGATCATCAGTAAGAACTTCAATATAGGTCTCCTGAAGGCCTTTAGTAAGAACTACATCTCTTTGCATCATTTTGCATATCCCATTTTTTCCTGAAGATTATCAGTAAAAGGTTAACTGTCTGATCAGTTTTACATTTCCCATTTTTCCTTAAGACTAACAGTTATAACTTAACTGTCTAATCAACTTTACATCACCCATGTTTCCTGAAGATCATCAGTAAGAACTAAAATGTCTGATCAGTTTTGTACCAAAGAATTCTATTTGGGGTATCATTAGGAACTGGTGTCTCTAAAAGAGAGCGAAGCTCCATCCTTGTTAAACATTTTTGAGAGGATCACATACAAAATATCATTAAGAACTAGATTCTGCTTTCTGTTGTACAAATATGTTTCTGTTTTTAGTAAGGATATTAATCTGCATCTTGAAGACTGCTATTGTTCTATTTTTTTAATTCACCTTCTCACAAACTTTCTATGATTGGAGTGCCATTCCAACATATCTAACTGGAAGATTTTTTTTTTTAATTTGTCTGTATTATTGCTTATCATTTAGTCAGTTAATGATTTGGACTGGCAATCCAAAGGTCCGCAGTTTGAATTTCAGCTAATGTATACAGCTGCGTGTAGGATTCAGGAAACCTAGGGGGACATTCACTAAAGATTCCAAATAGATTTTTTGGTATGGTTGCCTAGCACACTTTCAGAGAGTGTTTGGTTGAAGATAAGCTGAATTTGAAAATGGTACTTATAAAAATCAGCAGATGATATACTTTTAAGATTCAAAATTTTCCTTTATTGTCCAATTAGGCAAGGTGTTTGATAAATGTTGGATGTTCATTATAAAGAAAATATTGAATACAAACTTGTGAAAATGCCTCTATGTAACTTTTATTGCAGTTATCATAAATGTTCTAACATTTTCCTCCAACATGATCAGTTTACACTTGACAGAGCACAGTTCTTAAATTAAAAAACAAAACAAAACATAACCAAAAAAATAAATAAAAATAAAAAAAACAAATGGCTAGACAACTAAAACACTTCCCATCTGATGGGATAGCAAGATAATTGACACACAAAAAAGAGGCCATGACAAGAGGAATATAAACACAGGGAAAGGTTGCAAAGGCTAAACAGAGCTAGAAACCTAGATAAGAAGAGTAGATGTTTCAATCTTTCCAAGTTTTCTCTTTCATATTTACACCTAAGTGTTTTGCTTGTTTAAATCAGTAATACATTATATTACTGAATATTACAATGCTTAGTTATCTAACAGAGTTAAAACATATAAAGTCCACTTACATGATCTCCCTGAATTGTTTCATTTATTTTGTCTCATATAATAGAAAAAAAAAGTGGAGAAGGGGGGGGAGGGGGGGGGGGTTGAAGAGAGCAGGATGAGCTTAGGATGCTGACTGAATCATTTATCAAAGTGACTCCATAATCTGTGTTGCAAAATTTGATCTATACCTAAGTTTGAAAGATCACTGATAAAAGAGAATGCATGTAGACAGCAACCCCCATAGCTTTATTATTTTTTTTTATTTTTTTTTCAATTTCAATAGGCTACGTTAAATAATTATTACAAGCATGATTATCATATACCAGGTAGTACTGATTGCTGTTTATGTATTAAATAAATAAATGCATTTATAAACCTTTATATTTTTTATACATATCATATAAAACATTACAATATGGGCTATACTTGCAAAACACCTATGCCTGAACAAAGCTCTAAGCCAAAAAAAGAGAAAAAAAAGGAAACTGCATTAAGTATTCTACTGTTTACATCTTCTGTTTGTCAGGGTGTATAGTTGTTATTTTAAGACACAAAATAACTACATATTTTCAGTGAAATTACTGTACATCTACTACTGTTTATCTCTTCTGCTTTTCAGGGTGTACAGTTGGGGCTGGGGTGTCCATGGCCAGCTGGGTCACGGTGACCCTGAGGACTGCCTCATACCTCAGCATGTGCGTTACCTCATGAACACTGGGGTCGTCAAGGTTGCTGCAGGATATGCCCACTCTCTGGCTCTAACAGAATCTGTGAGCTCATCTTCAGTTCTTTTACTCAGCTGTGAAATAATTTTATTTATATGTAGTTGCAATAGACAGCAATGTAATACTTATTTTCCTGTAGATATTTCTGCAACTGCATTAAGTGTTTATTTGTTGTTGGTTTTGATTTATTAGAAAGAAAAAAAAATAATGTAAAGTTCTCATTAAGGATGAAAGATAATTGTTTCTAACAACACAATTCTGTCTTAAATAGAAAAAATTATGGCAACCATACTTTAAATCTAGTCACGACTCCTGACTTTTTTTTTTTCAATTAAAATGTCCTTTGAAAAAGTTAGTACTCATAAATCTTTGTGCCTAATCTCTGCCTCAAAAGCAAAACCATGATTTTATGTAACAAAAATCTGATATCAAGTTGCTGAACTTCAAAGCATTTACTTTAACAGGGACAGGTTTGGTCGTTTGGCTGCGGATACTTTGGGCAACTTGGCCTCGGCACCAACTCAAAAACCTCCATCCCTGAGCGTATTTCTTTCCCTACGACATCACCAATGATAGCTATAGGCACAAATTATTTTCATGGAGTAAGTTGGAAACCAGCCTTCAATATACTGCTGTACAAAATGATATGACAAACAACACTATGAAGTAATTCTTTAAGGGAGATAATGGAAATTAACTTTTATAAAATATTCCATAACATTTGAATATTGTATCCATATACTATGGGTCTTTTCTATGATACATTTTTGTTTGTTGTTTTTTTTTAAACATTTAAATTGAAGGAAAAAAAATCCCTCATAAAGGGTTGTATTTAAATTTATTGCCGCCTTTTCTCATGTCATGATATCTGGACTAGGAGTATGGCATATCCTAGAGTAGATGTATATCATTTTGACAGTAGTATCTCATTGTGTTTTATGAGTATTCATCTCATGGTGAAATTTAAATTAAAATATTCCAATTTATTTTTTAATTAACTTAAGAAAAGCTAAGTAGAAATTGGGCTTGTAACACATGAATAAATCGTTTTGTTGTAGTTTTTTTTCAAGTTCTCTAAAAGTTACAAAAACCAGATGTGCTATTCTGCTAACTCAGTGATACTATTTTGTTTCCCGTCAGCTTGCGGTGAGCGCCACAAACAGAGTGTTTCAGTGGGGACTTCATCCTCACAACCTACGCCAGGTTGCATCATCCATGCGGATGGCTCGACATGCTGGTGTGCATGTCTCGGAGCAGAACCATTTTCTCCAGCCAAGTCTGGTGGACACCACATATGTGCATGGCAAAATTACCAAGGTCAGTAGCCTGATGAACATTGTAATACAAATTTTGTTCGATTGATAGAAAAGTTTTGATAACAAGCTTTATTAGAAGGGGAGATAGGAGGGAGGGATAAGATTACTTTGTAGAGTTTGGGGAACAATGTAGCGTATATAATGCTGACACTAGACGCTAAGCAACAAACAAGAGCTTGCGGAAGCAATCCTCTAGCAGGCTGCCTCTTTTTCTAACTTGTTCGGTCTCTGTCGCTATATTCTAATCAACTGAGACAAAAGTCCTGATATTTCTACTTTCTATGGTAGTATGCAAAAATTGTCAGAATTTAGATGCTTTGTCTTATAATATCCTCATTGAGAATCCAGAGTATGTCAAAGCAAGGAATAAAGAAACCTTTCTTAGCAAAGTACACAAATGGAGAGCTCATTGATATTTTTAATTGCTTATGCTCTTTGTTATTTCCCTGGGTTTGGTCTTGAAATTATTGGAACGTTTTGACATCACAATTGTACCATTCACTACACAGGACTGGTGTGCTGATCATACACATCACAAGTGTGTAGATCATAACATATCACTAGCATTTCAATCTCTACTTATCACAAGAATCTCAATCCTTACACATCACTGGTATGTCAATCTTTACAAATCACTGGTATGTCCATCTTTACACATCACTGGGTTGCCGATCCTTAATCATTACTGGTTTGTCAATCCCTGCAATATCACTTGTTCCACAGCTGTGTTGTGGTAGCCTGCACAATGTTCTGCTGGCGGATGATGGAGTCATTTACATCTGGGGCCGGAACCTGGAGGGGCAGCTGGGAACTGGCTCCAGGCAAGATGAGGTGACCAGGCTTGCTGTGACACTTTAATCTAATCAGATACATTATTCTATGAACAAAGATCAAGTAAACATCTCCTGGTTTGAATGAGAATTCAGTGAATTAGTCAGAAGAGTCTTGTCTTCAATTGTCAGAAGCGCTTAGAAAAAAAAAAAGACTTAATTATCTGGCGCTCAGTGCTATTCCTAAGTTCTGTTATTAATCAGATATAGATTTTCAAACTTCAAAAATTAAAAAAAGTTTTCTTTTCTTTTTGTATTGTTGCTCTGAAGAAGTAAATAAGCATTTCAATAATCCTTATAAACATCAAAGCCATTTGACTGAAAATGCTGGAGTATTTTTTTCTGTCATTCTTTGTAAATATTGGACACAAATATTTTGTAACCCCTATGTGATACTTTTCTAGCGTATTCCCAAGATGCTGACCTGCATCAATGACCAGCAGATCGTGTCTGTGGCCAGTGGTGGGGAGTTCAATGTCAGCTTCGACTCAGAAGGTGGAATATGGGTCTGGGGAAAGAACGATGCTGGTCAGGTAAGAAAAAGAAATGCTTAGGAAAGCTAAACTATTTTAAATCGTGAAATCTTTGAAAGTATTACAACTGACAAATAATCACACTTATTAGAGACTGTTGTGAAAGCAAATGCAACTATTTTTAAATGCCTTATAATCAAATTTAAAAATTAAAAATAAAGTTTTTTAAACTCGAAAGGATTACTGTGAGCCAAATTAAAATCTAATTAAACTCTACGCCGTATAGGATCCCCCAGGGGAACCTAGGAGACGTTAAACCAGGAGAGAGGGAGAGAATTCTCTCCCTCCCTCTAAGAGAACAAATTAAAATCTAGGCAAACAATTATTAGAGAACTAGTCATTTGATAAAAAATTCATTCTCCTGAGTGACATTTGGAAAAGGGGCTATGCAATCCGGGCAAAAGAGTAACCCTTGTACAAGAATCTTTACATACAGTGATCATGGGAATAAATGCATTTGAAGTTTCTTATCAAATTAGTAATGTCTGATATCAAAAGACGATGTTCTCTAACTCTTTTATTTGCACTTTGTTTTTCCAGCTGGGTTATATAAAATCTCGAACAAGCAGCAAATCAACCTCTGGTCCCAGCAGACGTCTAGTTCAGCAGATGCAGATGAATAATGATGCGGGCACACCTGCACCCCTGAAGGCTGTTCCACTGTCAGACGTATCTAACGCAGCCTGGCAAGCTTACATTGCTCTGGCAGGGTGTGAACAGCAATGGGTTTGTAAAACATCAGATTTTAAAACAACTTTTATGTTTTACACTCTGAGATAATATATTATCGTGATGTTATGTGCATAACAAAATTGTCTGAATTGGATATTATATCAGAGGTGCCAAAATTTACCATGAAGCCGCAAGTTCAGATTTTTTTAGTTTCAAGAGTTTGAAAAGTTCAGGAATTTATTTTCATGGTCGATTGGCCTCTCTGTTGTATGATCTTAAATACATTTATTTGTATCAATATTAAAAAAATATATATAGAAATATGCTTTACGTAGTTTAAATTTAATTCTCTTTTGAAGTTCATTGGTTGAAGTTTGACACATATCATGCCCCAAATATTTCATCAAATTTACACAGTTTCTACTACTTGAAATACTACGAAGAAGGGATCTCAGATTTTTTAAAATATTAGAAACCAAAAGCTAGCAGCCTTTCCCATTTTATGGAGATATTGAAAGTAAGCCTGAGACTGTTTGGGGTAGAGGTATATACAAATAAAGCTTTTTATTTCTATTATTATTATTATTATTATTATTATTATTATTATTATTACTACCACTACCACTACCACTACCACTACCACTACCACTACCACTACCACTACCACTACCACTACCACTACCACTACCACTACCACTACCACTACCACTACCACTACCACTACCACTACCACTACCACTACCACTACCACTACCACTACCACTACCACTACCACTACCACTACCACTACCACTACCACTACCACTACCACTACTACTACTACTACTACTTCTACCACTACCACTACCACTACCACTACAGCACCACCACTACTACTACTATCACTATGCCTACGTTGTCAATCTCTACAAATCAAACATACTCTCTGATTCCTATTTATTCTCCCCCATCAGAAGAGAACGTCTACAGGTGGAACTGGCAGTCTCGCAGGTCCCGATGCGTTAGATAATTTGCCAGACCTGGACAAACTTGGCTCTGACCTGTACAGCAGCTGTGTGGTGCCGGTCACACTCAAAGTGAGTTTTACCTTTCTTGCTTGCTTGATGTCTTAATGTTCATAGTCAATGGCCAGGCTATCACTTGGACAAGTCCCAATACTAACATCTGACCATGTTAGGTGCTGCCACACAAAGTTGGTATACTAGGACTTACTGGTGAGATGGTTGCTTGGCTGATTAATTGGCTCCTTAACGTCATCTGTTGTTTGTTTCTTAGACAGGTTGCGAGACTAACATATTTGAAAATGTTACGTGCTGCCACTCAGAGTGGGGATACCAATTCTGCCTCAGAAAGTCAGATTATACTGATGCCCATCTAACCAGATTCAGATTCAGAACCAGGGCCCGGATGCAACTCTCACGATAATATTTCAGCTTAGCTACGCTAAGTAAAAATTGCAATTGTTACGCTTAAGTTGACGGTATCCCACTGCTTTTACGACGCCCTCGCAGGTAAATTAAGCTAGGCTAAGCTAACAGACATTTTCACTGGCCCAGCGTGGCCTTCAGACACCCCCCCCCCCCCAAACACTCACATACACACTTTACTGCTGCATTAGATCTAGGGTAAGTTATAGATCATGGAATTTTATAAACTTTGGTTGAATTTACTTTGTAGTAGTCAAAATAAGGTATAGATTCTAGTTTTTCATTAAAAAATAACGTTAGATCTAGCTCTACACGCAAGTTAAAACGTAAATCTAGCCTCAAGTTTGCGGCAGAAGAACATGCAAATTTACTTGATTATAATTATCAATAGAGCACCATTCTGTAATTTTTAATGCTTTGAATACGTTTTAGAGGACTAGAAATTACTAAAAAAGCTTGTTTCATAGAAACTCATCGCTATATTGTTTTATAAGGCGTATTTTAAAAAATTGAGCAGAGAGGTTTTCAAGATGGCGGCCGAATTGGCGTGTTTTTGCTTTATGGCGCACTGAGCTATAAGAAAAGCAACGAGCTGATTGGTTAATGGTTAAGAAAAAAAAAGGTTAATAAAGGTAAATAATCTCCTACTCTTCTAAAATGGACTAGGAAAGAGGTAATCTAAAATACTGTTCATGAAATTTAAAGGCCTTTTCATTGACATATATCTATGTCAATCTCTGCACAGGTTCTTATTCTTCATTATCTTTTAAGGTTTGGATAAATTTTTTCACTAATGCTACTGTCTGGAAGACTGTCATTCATTTTTATCATCTGTGGAGCAGTAAACACTGAGTGCCACGTTTGCACATTACCTGATCAGATTTCTTTGATCTTCTCTTGTTGAATCTTATCTGAGATTTTTTTCTCACACAAGGAAATTTTCTTTATGTCAATAAAATGTTTTAAATCATCGACTTATATGATTATTATGAACATTGTATTCTGTAATTTGATTTTAACAGGTTGTTGAGAGCATCTGTGAGACAAGCTTTTGTCTTCAGAAGAGCGTTGATCTTGGGGACTGGCTAACAGCCGCTTTCATCAGCGATCTGGAGGACTGTGTTGTGCAGGTATCAAGCTTTATGTGAACCATCAGTAACATACTAGAATCATTTTAAATTTATTTTTTAGTTATCTCTTTTCATAGCTAGAAGTGGTGTAGATGTTTAACTTCACCAAGCTAATGGAAGTGGTTATTTTCTTGATATGAAGTTTTCTTTTGATCTGAAAATAGATTGATTTTCATCGCTCTTTTGACAATTTGTTTTCATCAGGTCAATAAATGTGAAATTAATTGCTCAAGTTAGTTAAATATTTCTTCAGATGGAATTATATTTCAAGTTAATTCAATATATAAAAGTGAGACCAGGTCTAAACGATTGAGATGTGAGATAAAAAATCCAACCCTGAGCTTATTGGTTTCTCTAAGGTTTTCAGTCCAGCTGTTGACTTGATCCATGGGTATCAAGCTGGTTGGTTAAGCCTAATGACTCTCAATGATTGGTTTAAAACATACCACTGAAAGACTAAAAGATTTGTTGTATGCATAAAATACAGAGGGATCATAATTGCAATAATTCTGTTCAGGTATAATAAAAGCAATCTAAAATCTTTCACAATGATCCATCTGAGTGACCCAATTTCTTCGATTGGTGAAAATGTTGACAAATCATAATTTAAAAAAAAGACCAGCATACAAAGTGAATATTGGACTTTTTGTCATCAAAGCAAAATAAATCTTTACTTTAAGTTATTATAGTCTACTTAAATTATTGTAATTGGCCTGTGGAACTTGCACATTAAGAACTATCATTTAAATATAGGTGTTTTATTAACACACTTCACAGAGAACCAAATATGCAAATTGTTTTTCTCCTTTTTTCCCTCGTAGGCATGATAATGGATTAATTATAAAAGTAACATGTTTTGATATCTATGAGTTTCAACAGGTACCTCTCACAACTGAGCAGTCTTGTCCCTAATTTCCATTGTTTAACCCTTCTTGTCATCTCTGTTAACAAGTTGAACAAGTTTCTACGCAAGTTTGCTAGGGTACCTTTGAATCGTTCCACACACCCTAAATTTCAAAAGAATATCAAATCTTTGATCTTTCATGGGTTTAAAAAAAGCACACATGGAACATGCCTTGAATCATCGGGTGAAAAGATTAGAAGCATCAATTAGGGTTATCCATCAAATAATCACCATCTTCTGCCTATCGTTTCCCCTGTGTAAAACATACATGTTTTATCTTTAGGCACTTCACTACCGTCTTTGTTATGTGATGGATTCAGTGGGCGAAACCGCAAGTGAGCAAGTAGTTGATCTGTGTGGAAAGCTGGTGGAATATCATCTCAAGTAAGTATAGTGCAAAGTTGCATTAAAAATATGAAATGAGATTAGAGAAAGAAAAAAATCTGAACTCAGTGGACAAATGAATTATAAACTATGTCTTTAATTTTATGATGATGTTGGAAAAAAATATCATTTACTAAAAGCTATGAATGCCAAATTGAAATGCTATAAGGTTAATTCATGTTTTATTCAGTTGATATTATACTGCATTTGAGATTTTTAATCAAAAAGGAGAAAAGAAAAAAAAAAGTCTTGCACTAAATGCTAATGATCTATACTTCTTATGGTTCAATGAAAATCAGGAATTTTACACCCAAAGAAAATAAAAAAAATTTTGAAAGGAGATTTGAGATATAAAAAAAAAGTTTAACTCATTGGACAAATGAAGTATAAATTATGTCTTATTTTATGATGATGGTGAATAAAGAAAAGAAAATTAGTTCTTAAAAGCTATAAATGCTAGATTAAAATGCTATAGTATAAGTTTAATTTATGTTTTATTCAGTTGACTTTATACTGCATTTGTAATTTAAACAAAAAAGAGCAAGAAGAAAAAAAAAAGTCTTCAACTTAACATGATAATCCCTCCATCAGATCTGAAGATAAAAACACACCCAGTGGTTGAATGGATATAAGCCTATTTCTCAATTTCTTTCATTCTTTTCTTTTTGAAGTGTTGTGATGGATAAAAATCTCTCCACTGCAGACAAGAACAGAGAACTGCAACTCCTCAGTTATCATGTAAGTCAGTGTATCTAGTCCTGGTTCTGTGCTTATTTCATCTCTCTAAATTCTTGATTCCTATGATTAGAACCAGGAAATAATTACTAGAGCCTTAATTTCAACAAATTTTTGGCTTGTATGCGACAGTACCTGTTTAGAGAAATGGTTTATGTCTGTGCTCTTTTATTCAGTTGACTTTAGACTGCATTTGTAATTTTTTTTAAAGAGCAAGGAGGAAAAAAAAAGTCTTCAACTTAACAGTAATGGCCTATACTTCTTATTATTCAGTGAAAATAGAAATTTTACACTGAAACAAAATATTAAAATAACATGACCATCATTCTGTGTTCAAAATTAAATGCATCCCTCCAATCAAATCAGAACGTAAAAAATACACCTATTGGTTGAACGGATATTAACCTATTGCTCCATTTCTTTTATTCTTTCTTTTCTTTTTGAAGTGTCGTGATGGATAAAAATCTGTCCACTGCAGACAAGAACAGAGAACTGCAACTCCTCAGTTATCATGTAAATCAGTGTGGATCTAGTCCTGGTTCTGTGCTTATTTCATCTCTCTAAATTCTTGATTCCTATGATTAGAACCAGGAAGTAATTACTAGGACCTTAACACATTTTTGGTTCTTATGCAGATTACGGCAGTACCTGTTTATAGGGATGGTATGCCTGTGCTCAGATATCAACAGTACATATGCCTTTGGTCGTTCCACCTTGTGCCAGTTCTAAGTCTGATAGTTAACAGCTCAATAGTATCTGAGTTTTGTTTTACATTTGATAGTTAATCAGAACGCTAAAAAAAACCTTTATTTTTTATTGAGCAAAAAACTGTTATTCTGTCAAAACAAAAACTGTTACAAACTGTTTAGCTTACAGAGCAAATTATATAATGTACATAACTCTCTATTTTGTTCTGTAAGTTTATGCAAATCTTTAGAACTGTAAGGAAACAAACAAACTTTATTGTATTTAGAAATGCTGGAATAAGACATGTATAAATTAATCAACCATGAACATTCATATTTTTGCATTTGCCCAGGCCTTGTATTACTGGGAAAAATACATGCTCCCTGCATCTCATCTGGAGGTCATTTTGTTGAAATACTTGCCTCAACTTTCCCCATGGTTGATCCAGGTTGTTTTAAGGTCAGTAGTTTTTAAAAATTCTTTTTAGTTTTTCTGGTTTGGTCAAAGTTTGTAAAACCATCATCTCATCATTTATACATATACATATTTTTCTATTTTTTTCACTTATACACATATATATCACAAATATATCATATTTTTTTCAAAATTATTTTCTATTTGTATAGAGTATCTATGTAAGGCAACATTTTTTCTAAGAGCAGTTTGCCTCACCCACATTCAACTTGAAAGTGATTTTTGTAGTTTAAAATTGATAAATTAATTCAAGGAATTCAGTGGTATCTGTTAATTTAAAAGGGGCAGACTATACAGTGAAAAGTATACTGTGATTTATGCCGCTAGGAAAAAAAAAAAAGATTTATCTTTTCTATTTTCAGGCACAAAGACAACCATTCTATGGATGAGAACATGGCACCTAATGTAGAAGAAAGTCTAAAAATTAGAAATACTGCAAGAAAAATTTCGTTCTCTGCTCAATTCTGTCTTCTGGTTTGTATGATTTTTTTTCTCCGATTATAAAATTATTATGATTAACTTTTTAAAATAACATTGGTATGGAAACCATTATTGCTGCAACCTTTCACAGTAGCAAAGAAATGGATTCTGAAAAGTTTAAACACCAGTTTGTCTTTTTTTTATATTTTTAACACTTAATGCGAGCTTTAAATAAAGTCATGATATCAACAAGCACTCACAACTACTCTATCTTTTGACTCTCAGCCAAGAAAAATAACAACATTTTTTTACTAATAATACTTGCCAAATTAAATACTTGTGATGAGGGTGATGTTCATCTTCATCTGAATTTTTTCTGGAATAGTTGGATTTTTCTCAAAGAAACTTGAAATAGCCAGGCTCTGTATTAGGCACAAATTGGAATTTTGACAATGATGTAAAAAAATGAAATTTTAAATTACCGTTAGTCAAAGGGTGCAGGCTCAAGTGGCTGCTGGATCGGAAAAGTAATGTAAATAAGCAAATTACTGTCTTATGATCCTAGCCTTGATCTAGTTGCATGGTTAAAAATGCTTTGCAAATTCCAAAACATTTAACCTACTACATTATGGGCTTTCTATAAATTTATCTCTTACCAGAAAAGAGAAGTCACCGCCACATTGTGTTGAGCTTTTTGTTCTCATTGTCTTTAAGAAGTACCATTTGGCTATATTTTTTTTTGTATTTAATTAACTTCATAGCAAAACAATATTATTATGATGACATCTCACACCCGAATTGATATGCAACAAAAATAATTTTACTCAATTTTTTATCCATATTTTTTGTAAGGTTTTCACTATTTCAGTTGTCGGAAACAACTTAACTAAAGGATACCTGGTTACGAGCAAACTATTTTTCTTCCTATTTTTGTAATGCATAATCGTATTTTTTTTTAATGTCAAATATGAGGAAAGTTTAATTTATCATATGCTGCAAAAACATGAGAAATATTATTCAAGTCATTATATGCTTATGACGTTGCTATTGCCAACCCCAACTATTGTTGAGGTTGCTATTGGCAACTGTTTATCATTATTCATAATAAATTTTAATTTTATTTTCCGGGATCTGTTTGTTGATGAAATCAATGTTACCTGCAGGTCCTCAAATCAGTGATGGATGCTGGCCCAGCGCAGGCCATGACCTTGACATCTGGTATAGCTGGAGGGGCACAAGCATCTGGCGACTGGCGGGCTGGGCTGTCTGTTGTCCCTGGGGCAGTAGACGAAGATCTGTTAAGGCAGAGAGTCCAGCTCCAGTCCAGGGAGAAACTGATGCCAAGATCAAGGCTCTGGGCGGACATCCTCAGGTTTGTGTGTGTGTGTGTGTGTGAGAGAGAGAGAGAGAGAGAGAGAGAGAGAGAGAGAGAGAGGGAGGGAGGGAGGGAGAGAGGGAGGGAGGGATGGACAGACGGACAGACAAGCAGACAGACAGACACACATGGAGGGGGAAGATCCAGGATCTGGGTGCATTCACAGGTGAGAGAGATATACTTGATATTTTTACAAAGAATGCTGATTACAAATCTACACTAGAAACAAATGTTAGAAAATTACAAAACAAGAAAAATCAATGCTGTATTTATCTCAATGCCAAGAAAAAAATTTGGGGACGTTTATTGTTTAAACATGTTAATTATGTTTTTCTTGTAATGGAAAATAAGCAGTTATTTTTGTAAATAATTAAACTCAAATTGTATGGCTTGTACGTAAAGTTTCTGTGTGACACCAATTTTTAAACAGTCAAAATGGATATATGAGGAACTAATGCAATGACAGGAATACAGCTAACTTCGAAAGAAATTTTCATTTAAAGTATTTACCAAAAACAAAACAAAAACCCTTCTAGTATTTTTTTACCTCCCAACTGCAATAATAAGGTTTTAATTGTCATCTATTACATTATAATTCCAGGGGTACAACTTATTTTTTGACTTGTAGAAAGGTCTATGATATAAACTTTTAAAATATTTTCCAGGCACACAGACACGCAAAGGGTTTTAAAATATATGTAGGCCCTCTCTATAAAGTTCTTGCTAATAGACACATTTTTAGACCCTCACCCGCACTCCCTCCTGATTATCTCTCTACTCATCACAACCATCAGGAACATGAAGAAGGATCCTGGCGCCATTGCTCTATCTCACAGCCAGTTGGAACATTTGGAGGAGCAAGCGCAACAAGCTGGTGAGATTTGGCAATCTTAGAGTTTAGAACTACAGAGCTTGATCTCGTTAGAGATATAGAGGAGAGAATTACAAAGTTCTTTCACAATGGAAAGAAAAAAGAGTGGATAGATTTTTATGGTCTTTGATTTGCTTGGGGGAGAATGTTAAGAAAATGAGTTAACCCTAATTGCATATTGTATTTTGTGCCCTTTTCAGTACTTGGTAGGGTTTCCAAATGGTTCCTACTTTTTAAATAGAAAATTGGATATTTGAGGAATATGTACATTTTCAGGACTACATACAATTTCTCATTGATAAATTCTTACATCATACATTTAAATAAATAAAACCAATCATAAGACCTTTTTATGAACTTTAAGGATAATTTAAAACATTAAAAAAAAATTATTATTATTATTATTATTGTTGTTGCTATTCTTCTTCTTCTTCTTCTTCTTCTTCTTCTTCTTCTTCTTCTTCTTCTTCTTCTTCTTCTTCTTCTTCTTCTTCTTCTTCTTCTTCTTCTTCTTCTTCTTCTTCTTCTTCTTATTATTATTATTATTATTATTATTGTTGTTGTTGTTGTTGTTGTTGTTGTTATTATTATTATTACTGTTTTAGAGAAAATGGTTCTCTCTATCTAATATCAGGCCCTCTGAGTACCAACCGCAACACCAAGTACCAAGCGGTTCTGTTCACCTGTGGTCATCAGTTCTGCGGCAGCACCTTTTCCTCTGAAGCTGTAGCTAGTCTGGTCACTGAACTTAGCTCTAGTGGACCCGGCAGGCACCAGCTGCCCAACACAGCAGCTCTTCTCAAGCAGTTATTTTCTGTCGGCACATCAGGCAGAGATGCGGTGCTACCAAGTGCATGCCCGAAATGTGTTCTCAAAGGCTTGTTGTCCGTCTGATTTGATGCAAGTTTTTATTTTTTGGAGGTGTCTTCAACAATTTGGCTTCATCATCACACATTCAAGTAATTGTTGTTACTGCTTACTTGCATATTGTAAAGTTATACCTTTGTTTATGTGTTCTTATTGTGTATTTTCTCATTGTGAAGCTATATCTTTGTTTTCTTGTTCTATTTTATACTTGCTCATCGTAAAGATATACCTTTGTTTTCTTATTCTCAATGTACACTTGGTTTTTGTCAAGTTATACTTTACTTGTTCCTATTGTGATTTTTTTGGCATATTGTAAAGTTATACCTTTGTTTATTCAAACTATTCTTTACTCGCTTGTTGCAAATTTATAGTTTGATTTACTTGTTCTCATTGATTACCTAATTGTTGTAAAACAAAAATGTTCCTTACTTGTTCTAATTGTATAGAAATACCTCTGTTTACTAGTATCCATCCTTTTGTCAAGCATGAAATATCACTATTTATACAAATTGGTCTCAGGAGGCAAACATTTGACAAAATAATGTTTTAAAGTTCTGTGCTTGAACATAAATATACATGAATCACCTCTTTGAGATCCACTACACCTATTAAGGCCCACATTACTGAACTGAATGGGTTAAAACCAAGCATGTTTTTCTGAGGTTGAATCCATTATAATTATTCTGTACCTTTACTGTGCAAAATATTGACAAAACATTAATATCATGTTTGATTTATCTGCAATATAGCCTAGTTTCACGTCAGACATTTAGAAACCAAACTTAACCTCTACATTTATTTGCTACAGTGCTCGTAGTTGAACATCCGAACATATCTCTAAACTCTGAATTTCCTTGTGTACATGTCACTAAAGAAAAAAATTTTTAAAACTTGGTAAAAGTGTTTAGGTTTTAAGTTTTTCTTCTTACCTTATACTTTTGCGTCATTATCTCATGATTCATAAATACTCATGCACATCTTTTTACATCCTTTATCCATCTACATAGACATCATATTTTCAATTCTAGTTTTAACTCGTAAACATCAAGCAGTATTTCGATTTTTACAAACTCTTGCTTTTATGCACCGCCTTATCTTCAGTCATCAAGGGATAATCTAGTGAAAATAAGACTTCAAAGTTTGACTTTATTGTGCACTAACATTTTGATGCAAGGTGTGGAAATATGTGGCAGAAAAAAGAAAGAGTTAATTGATCTTTGGCAGCCGCGACCCACCCTTTCCCTGTTTAACTTGTAAGAATCCCTTGATTTCTTTAAACTTAATGTGATAGGAGTTAAATATTGGTGTTTATGACTAATTTGTGATAAAAAAAATTGTACATTCCAAGGTAATTTATTACATTCTCTGATGAAAATGTGTCTACTGGGTATGATTTGTTTGTACATTTCCTTTCTAATCATGTGTAGAAACAATCTAGAATAATGAATTGGTTGTCATATAATGATATTGCCCTGCAAATTACTGCTCGTCAATGACTGCTCATTTTTCTTTTAAAATAATTTATTAAAAAAAAACAAGTCATGATATGTTAACATTTGCTTTGTGGTTGTATCATGTCATTAGTCTCTGCAATAGCTACATACTCAGTCCAATATTTAGGAGCATAGATTGTTAAGAGTTGGTGACTGTGAAAAAAGATCCACATTGGAATAGCAAAAAGAAAGTTAGGTGAATATCAGGACCACTTACTAGCTATGATCTGCCATCAGACACTAAATCATGCTTCACAAAATGCTATATACGATCATCTGCACTCGACGGTTGTAAAACCTAGCCATATGTCACTTATTCTGTAACTCAGTATTTTACTTTAGATTCATAAGTTTATCATATGCCAATGAATTGAAGGTATAGGAGCAAATCTAAGTGCAGGTTTAGAATAGAGCTCTGTAATCTAGTGAAGTAGATTGTAGACTTCACTTGTCAGTATTGGTGCCACAGCCCACAGAGATAATGGAAAAAGTTTGGTATACATGTATTGGTATAAGTGATGATAGGTGGATGATTGGAAATAAAGGCAGTGTATGATTTACACAGCACAAGTTTTATAGCAATGCAAGAATGCATGTGGTGTCGCACTGCACTGCATTGAACCATTAGTCGCCCAGATTGCAAATTTTCTCCATTGTTAATAAAAAAGACATGATAATTCTTGAATATCTTGATCATGCTTTTAACCTTAATGGTAAGTAAATTGCCTTGCTTTAATTCATTATATAACAATATGGATAGAGGTATTCGAGAAGTTTTTGCAGGAAAAGTGTAAAACGTTAGCTCTCTGTTGAATGGTACATAAGAAGAAATAATTATGTGCGTGCTCAAATAAGCCACATCATCATTGGGATTTCATTAAACAAAAAAAAACAAAACAATGTTAATCAGTGTGACCAACAGAGAGTTAAGTCGAGAACCCCCTCTCTGTCTGTGTAAGAGAGCACATAAATTGTCAGACTTGGTCTAGCTGCTGACAACCAACGCTAAGTAACCAAAAAATGAACCACAAGAACAAAAAGTTTTAGATTTTAAAAAGGCTTTATTTAGTATTGTAAACCAACACAAAAACTATCAAAGGCTTTTTGGCACAAATCCTGCATTTCAACCAAGATCTCATAGCTGAATGGTTGGGGCTTACACATTTGAAAAAAACAACAAAAAACCAAGAGGATAAATTTGAAAGCACAATTATTTAGTAATGGAAAAAAATCATCTTAAAAAAAACACAACAACAAACATACAAATGGACGGAAGTCTAATTAATGACATTGTAATTCACATGTGGATGCAATGAGAACAACTTTGGAAAAAAAACCCACAAAAAAAACAATGAATTATGGTGAAAATTCGTTAGAAATATTTTCCTTCAAATAAATGAGCACGCTTTTGGGAGTTAAAAATCAAATTAAAAGTAAGCTATCTAAAACAAAGTGGGGTATATAATATTGTTGAGGTCACTGCACTGCACTGCTTCATTTTATTCAAATTTTTGTCTAGATGATAAGAGGATGATCAGTATCAGGCTTTACATGCTCATAATAAATGGAAATGATTTTTAATTTAGCTCTGACGAGTTGCTAATAACAATTTAAAACATACTGTCATTGATTTTTACATTTCTAATCTTTTCAGTAGAACAATTTTATTCATCTAGAATGGTGGTGGTAAAGTATGGTGTAAAAAATCTTGCAAATGTTACGAATTAAGTACAAGAAGTGCAATTTTAGAACACTGGTGGAAGATTTCATAAACAAGTAAATTATGAAATAGCGGGAGAAGTATATGAGGAAAATGAAGTGGAGAGAGAGAGAGAGAGAGAGAGAGAGAGAGAGAGAGAGAGAGAGAGAGAGAGAGAGAGAGAGAGAGAAAGAGAGAGAGAGAGGAGAGAGAGAGAAACAGAGGCAGATAAATAGAGTGGAGAAGGGAAGGGATCAAGAGGCAGTATGAAAGATATTGAGAAGCAAAACCACAGGGAAAAAAAACCACAGGGAGGTGGGTTGAAAGGAGGAGACGTGGTTGGGGGAAAAACATGAATTTCATATAATTTCTTTAAAACAAATTCTCCTAGACCTATATCATGACATAAGATATCGTATGTGAGAGAGTTACAATGAGTAAAGTTCTGTGAAGTTTATAAGGGTAACATGATTTTCAACGAAGATAATTTAAAATTTAACAATATAAATGTATGAAACATACCAATTGTAATATTGATATATCGGTAAAACTGAATATACTCTGGAACAAAATAAACTTGGAAGACTAAAAATGATATAGGAACGTTAATAAAGGGTGTATAAAATGTGAATATTGCACAGTACATAGGAATAAAAATAAATTAATATATATTTTTTCCAATAGATTACACGTTCTTTAATATCGCACCTTTTGAAATTTCATATCCCAAATAAATAAAAAGAAATTGATTTAATACTTCACGATTTATGTACATAAAATTACACGCTTCGATTTAAATATCTTTGAGACACTGGCCTATTATAAACAATCAGTGTATACAATATACACAAATTAGTATCGTATGAAAAAATAATTGTGAGCATTATTATCGTTTTTATCTTCTCTCATGACTTTATTTTATATAACTATAAAAACATGTAGTGTGTACATACAGTTTTAGGACAGGAAAATGCACGATGTTTTTTTTTAATTTTAGCAGTGTCAATACTTAACTCGTTTCTGTTTATCTGTATGCAGTTCTATTTCACTATCTCCTCGCTCTCTCTTTCTACCCCTCATCTTTCTTTCTTTCTTTCGTTCTATCTCTCTATCTAATTCTATTTTCGTCACTCAATCCCATTATATCCCCTTTCTCTCGCTTTCTCTCTCTTTCCCTCTTTCTCTCGCGTTCTCTTTCTTTCCCTCTTTCTCTCGCTTTCTCTCTCTCTCTCCCTCCCTCCCTCTCTCTCTCTCTCTCTCTCTCTCTCTCTCTCTCTATTTTTTTTCCTTATCCTACATTCCTCTGTCATCATATTGCGTTTATCATAAGGATTTGACTAAGCACACACTAGAGTACAAACTACAATGCATTACATGTACCAGAGTACTTTGTTTAGCACAATAAAATAACATCCACTCCCTGGGATTGCAAAGGTAACCAACTTTTGTTCTATGTACACGCACTTTAATTGATATCGACACAACCTGAACTGAAGAGGACTTAGGCGGCTTTTCTTATGAGAGCCAACCTGAATAGACAGATGCCAATTAAAACCATAAATAAACATACACAATATTGCGTGTGTAGTTGATACTCTTTCAAATGAACACACATAACTAGCATAACAATAAGTACTCACATTTTGTTTACTCACAACTCTCATATATAATAATAAAGACACAAACAACAATACAATAAAACGGCGAAAACAATTACTCAACCTGTTTACTTACATTCCTCTGAATTTAAAGTCAATGAGTTTTTAATTTAAACACCAGGATATTCATGGTATTTAACATTCACAATAATAAATATAGCTCGCTCTAAACAAAATAGTGAAACGCAGATTAGCACTCTTAAACAGACAGTAATTGAATCTACCACATTAAAACAATAAAATTTGATTAGTCTTCAAGTCGTGTATACACATAACTAATTTTAAGTGCACATGTAATCACTTCAGCCATCAACAAATCAGAAAACCATTCAAAATTATGTAAGCCAAAAGGACAATGTAAGAATGTCGGTTTTCGTAAACATAATAAAATTCATGTTGATCTTTCAAATTGACACTGAACGCAAATTATATATAACTATCCACCCACACGATCGAAGTTTAGTGGGCATCTCCACCACCTGTTATTCCTAACTAACACAGATTGTTATAAGTGGGGGCCAGTATCTCAGATGTTAATTGTGACCGCCTTCCACTCTCTGTGCTTCATATATCTTATCACATTATTACGATGTATTCAGTGGCGTTATTTTTACAACAGCATATAAACGCCACACTGTTGGTACCGGGTATTATAAAACAATCTTAAGATATTTCGTGTCGCAAAAGAAACAGATTAGATAAAACTCTTATTTACATATTTTCCCCCGCAACTGAATTAGACAAATGCATTTGTCCAGTATATGTTACCGGTGGGGGTATTCGTTTTGGAAGACGGAGATTTAGGGCGGAAAACTACCTTGTAATTTAGATGTCACAAAACATTTTTTAATGAGCAGCACACACAAAACCCCATATAGTTTACATTTATAGACATGTATGGAGCGCAAACAGCTGAATTAGCAGCGAGGTTGGGGTGAATTCATCACATCACAACTAAATCTCTAGTCTGAAGGAGGGAATTTGGACACTTTTTGATCTCTCATGAACAGTAAAGCCCCAAAACAGCTATATCAATGGACACACGAATAGCCAGAGTAACAAAGAGCTGCGACACCGGCTGCACTATCTTCTCACAGTAAGGTGTCACCCTCTTCCCGTTTACAACCTTTTTTTTTTTTTAAACAATCATAATGTTCTTTAAAAGTAATCACAAAGGCCATTTAACAAAACCCAATAACTTCTAGTGTCCTGAAAACGCTTTGACGAAAAAAAGCGGGTATCAAACTTCAAAGGATTGGCATATTAAATTTTCTAGATAACAATGATTAAAATTATCATATGAAAATAATACAGTATCATGTATGGTACAAAGATGTTTATTTGTACCACTAAAAGAATACATGTACTTTCATTCTCAGTACGGGTATGTCACATCTTGATAGAAGCTCTCATAAGTTTTAAACTCCTACACAAATTTAAGAGATTGATTTCACACAAAAAACTTCAAGCCAGCTAAAAAGAAAACTACAGGGGCAGGTGATACAGAAATAATTCTGTTGAATAGTACTGGATTCATATATCTAAATAAATAATCTGAACGTTTCTCCACTTTATTTGAACAAACATTACATAAAAGAATAACTTAGATAACACCACACTTCTTTCCAGCAAACCAAAGAAACGTCACAAACAATTATAGCCTCTGTTCTAAATCATGGCATTATTTTCTCCTAAGCTGCACGATCATCACACATTTCGCAAGTTGGTTGGAATGTTGATGACATGGATATCGCTCATCGTCTCTCACTCTCAGCAATACTAAGTTCTAGGCTTAGTGCAGCTAAGTTCTACTGGATTTGTCTCGTACCGACAGGAAAAATTATCTGGACGAAACAACTTTAAAAAAGATAGACAAATCTTGATAACTAAATATATTATTTTAGTACGCCTAAACTATAATTTTTTATAACTCAGTCTTCTTAGGTATGTTCTTGTTCGGCATCTGTTTCTGGTTTGGTTTAACTGGCGGTTTTTTCTGTTGTTGTTGTTGTTGCTGCTGCTGCTGCTGCTGCAGCTTAGGGTTCTTCTGCTGGTGCTGTGGTACCACCTTTTGTTTTGGGACCTGCTGTTTAGGCAATGCTTTGTTGACCTGCTGCGGTTTTGGAACTTGTTGTTTTTGCGGGGTTGCTTTTGGTTGTTTCTGCTGCAGCAGTTGCTGCTGTTTCTTAATGAGTTGATCTTTTGTTTTCTTATTTTGATCAAGTGTAGGTTTCAATTGGACTTTCTTTTGAGTTGGCTGGCCATTTTTTACGACAGTTTGTGACTGAGGCTTCTTAGCGCGAGCTGCTTGAACTTTTCTGAATTCTTTCATGACGGCTGCAACATCTACACCTTTGAGATTTGCGTTCTTCACGGTGTTAGGTTGGACGCCACGGCTAACTTTGGGAGCGGGCTTTTTTGGCACGGCTGCTTTTATTTGCTTGCCATGCTTCACGCGAATAGGGATATCTGGGATTTCATCATCAACATCATTGTCCTTGTCATCGTCATCTTCGTCACCAGCATCCCCAATGCTATCGCCGCCCCAAATCAACTTTTTAACTACATCAATCAGGTCGTATTTCTGCACGTGTGGTTTTTGTTTACTTATTTGTTTCATTCTGGCTGCATCTGGAGAGGACCCATTGTTATCTTGTTCTAGTGCCGCGGCAACCATTTTCTTAAGAGCATTTTTAATTCTGATCCAAAACGAAGCTTGCTCTCTTGCAAGACTTCTCTTTTTAGCCGCAAGCTTCTTTTTGGGTTTCACAGCGCACGGTTCTTTCACGCAGGTTTCATCTTGGTTGTCATCCTCTTGGTCTAAACCATCAGGAATTCCGTCGTTATCGTCATCATCGTCTAAGTAATCAGGAACGCCGTCTCCATCTTTATCCTGCTGTTTATCGGGGATCCCGTCCCCATCCGCATCATCATCCATGTAATCCGGGATACCATCTCCATCAGAATCTTCATCTTTATCCAGAATACCATCATTGTCATCATCGTCGTCGCGAATATCCGGAATACCATCCCCGTCTGAATCAGGTAGTTTGTCGATTACGCCATCTCCATCTGCATCGTCATCTAAGTAATCGGGTATCCCATCTCCATCAAAATCTTCCTTGTCGTCAGGGATTCCGTCACCATCGTCGTCATTATCCAAAAAATCAGGAATGCCGTCGTTATCGTCATCATCATCAAGGTAATCTGGAATTCCATCTCCGTCTGTATCCTTTTCAAGAAAATCGGGGATTCCGTTTCCGTCTTTGTCTGTGTCGCTCACATCGGGAATGCCATCATCGTCGTCGTCTTCATCAAGATAGTCTGGCACTCCGTCTCCATCTGTATCCTCCTCTTCTTCATCGGGAATTCCGTCTCCGTCAGAGTCTAAGTCCATATCATCCGGAATTCCATCGTTATCATCATCGTCATCAAGATAATCTGGGATGCCGTCGCCGTCCGTATCTATTTCTTGATCATCTGGTATGCCATCGCCATCATCGTCATCATCAAGCTCATCTGGGATACCATCGTTGTCATCATCATTATCTATGTAGTCAGGTATTCCATCCCCGTCAGTGTCGATTTCTTGATAATCAGGGATACCATTTTTATTGAGATCCAAAGTCTTCAACTGATCTGGTATTCCATCGCCATCTGCATCGTCGTCTAAGTTATCTGGAATACCATCGCCATCATCATCATTGTCAAGATAATCAGGCACTCCATCACCATCAGTGTCCTTTTCAAGGTGATCAGGAATGCCGTTATTGTCATCATCTTCATCAAGATAATCGGGTATTCCATCTCCATCAGAGTCAATCTCCTGGTTATCAGGTATACCGTCTCCATCGTCGTCATCATCTAGCTCATCGGGAATACCATCATTGTCATCATCGTCGTCAAGGTAATCGGGTATACCGTCCCCATCTGTGTCTAGCTCTTGGAAGTCTGGAATTCCATTCCCATCCTTATCGTCGTCCAAATAGTCTGGTATGCCATCGTTGTCATCATCGTCGTCCAAGTAGTCGGGAATACCATCGCCGTCTGTATCTACTTCCTGGTCATCCGGGATACCATCGTTGTTGTCATCATCATCAAGAGAGTCAGGAATGCCGTCGTTATCGTCGTCATCATCGAGGTAATCCGGGATGCCGTCTCCGTCAGTATCCACTTGGTGGACATCTGGTATGCCATCACCATCCTTATCCTCGTCCAAGTGATCCGGAATGCCATCATTATCATCGTCATCATCAAGATAATCAGGAATACCATCGCCATCGGTATCGGTTTCCAGGTGGTCTGGAATTCCATCACCGTCATTGTCATCATCAAGCTCATCAGGAATTCCGTCATTGTCGTCATCATCATCTAAATAATCTGGTATACCATCACCATCGGTATCGACTTCAAGGTTATCAGGAATACCATCACCGTCATCGTCATCATCGAGGTAGTCAGGTATTCCATCTCCGTCACTGTCTTCCTCAAGTTTATCGGGTATACCATCTCCGTCATCATCATCGTCTTGGTCGTTTGGAATACCATCGCCATCGATATCATCGTCTAAGTAATCAGGAATACCATCCCCGTCAGTATCTTCCAAATAGTCTGGTATACCATCCCCATCGTCATCACCTTCATGCTCATCAGGAATTCCATCACCATCATCATCATCGTCTTCACTATTAGGGATACCATCTCCGTCTATATCATCATCCAAATAGTCTGGAATTCCATCGCCGTCTGTATCTTCTAAATAATCAGGAATGCCATCTCCATCAGAGTCCCCCTCTAAAGAATCAGGTATACCATCTCCATCATCATCAGCATCTTGTGCATTTGGAATGCCGTCTCCATCAATGTCATCATCCAGGAAATCTGGAATACCATCACCATCGGTATCCTCTAAATAGTCAGGTACTCCATCGCCATCTGAATCTTTTTCCCATACATCTGGTATTCCGTCACCATCATCATCGTCATCCTGTTCATTTGGAATACCATCTCCATCAATGTCATCATCCAGGTAATCAGGAATACCATCACCATCCGTGTCCTCCAAGTGATTAGGTATACCATCGCCATCGTCATCGCCTTCTAACTCATCCGGTATACCATCACCGTCATCATCATTATCGTCCTCGTTTAAAATACCATCCCCGTCAATATCATCGTCCAAATAGTCCGGTATCCCGTCACCGTCTGTATCCTTTTTGTAATCAGGAATGCCGTCTCCGTCAGAATCTCCTTCCCAACCATCGGGTATACCGTCACCGTCATCATCGTCGTCTTGGTCGTTAGGGATACCATCACCATCGATATCATCATCCATATAATCGGGAATACCATCGCCATCAGAGTCTTCCAAATAATAGGGAATACCGTCCCCATCTTCATCTTCCATATAGTCTGGGATCCCATCGCCATCACTGTCTACTTCCAAAAAATCCGGTATTCCATCGCCGTCATCATCATCGTCCAGGTGATCTGGAATACCATCCCCATCAGAATCCTCCTGGGAATCTGGAATTCCGTCTCCATCATCATCGTCGTCTTGATCGTTTGGAATGCCATCTCCATCTATATCATCGTCGAGGTGGTCTGGAATCCCATCACCGTCAGTGTCGAGTTCGTCTTTATCAGGTATGCCATCCCCATCGTCATCATCGTCCTTATCATTCGGTATGCCATCTCCATCAATATCGTCGTCCAAATGATCTGGAATCCCATCTCCATCTGTATCCTTTTCCAAGTGGTCTGGTATACCATTACCATCGGCATCATTGTCAAGATAGTCTGGAATTCCATCGCCATCTGAATCTTCTTTATCGTCAGGAATACCATCACCATCATCGTCGTCATCCTTGTCGTTTGGAATTCCATCACCATCAATATCGTCGTCTAAATAGTCTGGAATCCCGTCCCCATCAGTGTCCTTCTCAAGATAATCCGGAACACCATCATTATCATCATCATCATCTTCTACATCGGGTATCCCGTCTCCGTCATAATCGTTTACAATGCCACCAAAATCGCTGTCTCTAAGTCTAATAATTGGAACTTCATCGTTGTCATCATCTTTACCGTCCATGTCAATTTCTTTGTCGTCCGTAATACCATCATTGTCGTCATCGCCATCCAAATAATTTGGAATGCCATCCCCATCTAAATCCTCTTTTTTATCTGGGATGCCATCTCCATCATCGTCATTATCCTCATCGTCAGGAACGCCATCGTTATCATCATCTTCATCTAAATAGTCAGGGATACCGTCATCATCACTGTCAACTTTCTCATCGTTATCTTGCACGTTTGGGATTCCGTCACCGTTAGAATCTTCTTTATGGTCTGGGATACCATCTCCGTCGTCATCTTTATCTTCAACATCAGGAACACCATCGTTGTCATCATCCTCATCCAGATAATCAGGTGTGCCATCTTCGTCCGTATCTATTTCTTTAAAATCAGGAATGCCATTACCGTTGTCATCGTTATCGTGACGATCTGGAATACCGTCGTTGTCATCGTCGTCATCTAGATAGTCAGCTATACCATCTCCATCAACATCACTTTCGTGTTCATCTGGAATTCCATCCCCATCATCATCTTTGTCAATAAAATCAGGGATACCATCGCCGTCTGAGTCCTCCTTCTTGTCAGTAATTCCATTTCCGTCATCGTCATTGTCTTTGTTGTCGGGAATACCATTGTTATCGTCATCATGATCAAGGTAATCTGGGGTACCATCATTGTCACTATCAGCTTCAAGGCTATCAGGAATTCCGTCCCCATCGTCATCATCATCAAAATGATCAGGAACACCGTCACCATCCCGATCTTCTTTTGTATCTGGAATACCATCACCATCATCGTCATTGTCGTGATCATCGCGTATACCGTCATTATCATCGTCGTCATCTAACATGTCTGGGATTCCGTCATTGTCAGAATCTATCTCTTGGTCATCAGGCACCCCGTCTCCGTCATCATCAAAATCGAGATGATTAGGGATGCCGTCACCGTCCACATCTTCCTTGGAATCTGGAATACCGTCGCCATCGTCATCTTTATCATCTTTATCAGGAATGCCATCATTATCATCGTCTTCATCCAGATAATCCGGAGTACCGTCCCCATCCGAATCACTTTCAAGGTAGTCAGAAATTCCATCACCATCATCGTCACCATCCATGTGGCTTGGAATTCCATCACCATCCGCATCTTTTTCTAATGAATCAGCTATGCCATCGCCATCGTCGTCATTATCTCTCTCATCGGGTATTCCATCACCATCATCATCGTTGTCTAAATGGTCTGGGACTCCATCTCCATCTGAGTCCCGTTCCAGCAAATCGGGGATACCATCTCCATCGTCATCTTGATCTTTGCTGTCAGGTATTCCATCACCATCATCATCGTTGTCTAGATGATCAGGTACCCCATCTCCATCTGAATCACCCTCCATAGAATCGGGGATACCATCTCCATCATCATCTTGATCTTTGCTGTCAGGTATTCCGTCGCCGTCGTCGTCCTTGTCCAGATAATCAGGGACGCCGTCACCATCTGTGTCTTTAAGCAACATATCAGGCTCTCCGATTTCTTCCTCTTCCACAGTTGTTTCGAGAGACATGAGTTTCCGTTTGCATGCAGAGCATGTTTCCCTCTCTCCCTGGACATAGAAATAATTGGAAAATATGTTTATTTCTTTTAAAAAGGGTAGAAATATATAACGGAAAATATTTGTGTCGGCCAGCGTTAGTTTGTTATTTATTTCATGCTATCACATATTTTATATGGTTGAACTATACCATTCCACAAGGCGGTATTTTAATTGTTAATACAGGAACACAATAACAAAATTAATATCCAACCCATTCGACCAAGTCTAACAATGCATCAACTACCATACTCACCGCTGTCCTCATGAATAGTTTGACCTCCGTCATAATTAGTACATGTACATGTACCACTTCGCGTGGTCATTCATATTAGCGGGCACCGCAGTTCTTTTTGTTCACCTCAATACATCATTATCATCCTCATCAGTATTATCGTGATCTTTATATCATTCATTCTGATCAAATTTTCGACGTAGTGTCATCACAATCACGACATTCATCATAATTCTAATTTTTATTATACAGCTATACTGATGACTACTACTACTATCGTCATGGTATAGCTCCCAGTTCGACCGAAATAACATTGACCCACCATAAGAATCTTTGAATAATTCCGCATCTATCTGTTTTACTACGAAGAATAAATCGGCTGAGGCAGATTTTTTAAATTTTATTTTGCAAATCACCTGCATTTAACTTAAGGAGACAAACGTAAAAAAGTTTCTTTCGTTTATCTAAAAAAGAGATTATGTTAGCAACGTGGTATTATATTACCTGACATAATGTATGGTTATCACATTACATGTAATAGCCTACATACTGACTACAGTTATGAAGATTGTTATATTAAAAAAAAATGTTTTGTCATAATCATGAACCCTGTACTGATCTTCATCTCAAGTTTCGCGACTATCATGATCCGTATCATATGGCAAGATTATTGTCTAGAGTTAAGATGAGTCATGTGTATTATTATATACACTGCTCCTAATCATCGACACCCAAAATATCTCCTTAAATGATCATTACCACGATGACATTCTTACGTTTATTTTCAATGTTTTTATCCCTTACAAGTTTAGGTGACTTGAATTTAACAACTGGCCAGATTCCACTTTTTTTGTGTGTGTAAGTCATCGCTTTGTGTCCTCTTGATAATATTCATAATGTAGTCTATAAATAATTTAGCTTGCCTGCTAACGCTGCACATTATCTAATCACATTATTGAAATCTCTATCTTGCTCTCTTCTAGGTGTAATGTTCGGACGCGATTTGCTTATTTTCAAGGAACACATATCTTACAAACTAAGAGCTGTTTTGTTTTTTTCGCTTTTGGTTTATGTTTATGTGGAAAGCATTGGCTTTCATAAGGATCAAGCAAATTACGGAACAGTAGTTTTATTAAAATTGAGAGATAGAAAGAGAAAAGAAGAGAGGAGAGAGAAACAGGGAGAGGGAAAGGAAGATGCTGTAGAAAAAGAGAGATTAGGGTTGAGAAAGGAAAAAGAGTGAGATAAGGGAAGAGAAAGAGAAAAAAAAGACTAGAGGTAAAGAGAGAGAGAGAGAGAGAGAGAGAGAGAGAGAGAGGGAGAGAGAGAGTGTGCGTGTGCGTTGCGAATCGTCATATTAATCTTTGACTGATAAAGGTCCATAATAAATTAACTTGACCGAACTTTATCATTATGTTAAGCTTTCCTCTTCTCTGATACATTATGATTAACGTCCATGGTTTAAAAAAGTAATGGGCTTGAGTAGTTTCATGATTTGCTTTGAAAAAACAATTAATCCCCGCTCAAAATAAAAATGTACACCTTTCGTCCAAAAATTAGGAAAGGTTTTTAAAAATTTAATTGAAAAAGAAAAAAGAAACAATCGCAAATTCCATCCATATTTTCTGACGTAATATTGTTTACAAAGTCCTATGTTAATTGTTAGCTTAAAAAACGCCAAAAGATGGGTTTACGCATGGAAAATGCAACAAGAGGCCTATACTCTTATTACTGCATATGATGTTTTTTTTTTTTTTAGACTTTTTAAAAGTCTGCGTAGTTATCTCTAGAGCGTGACTTTCCACCCGAGTTTACACTCTTCACTCTTCACACTTATCTATACAGGTTTTAGATTTTGTGTGTGTATGTATGTGTGGGCGGGAGGGTTTTTCCTTTTTTTCAATAGTATTAGTAGTAGATAGATTAACTACTTACAACGGGGGCCTACATACTGATACTAACAGTGACACAAACAGATACCACTTGTTTCATTGAACTTCACTACAGACTTCTACATGGTGTTAAACCAGTTAATGAGTTAAAGAATCAGCTATACACTTAGTTTTTGTACATTAATCACTATGACACAGAAAACAGCCACATTGCAACTTTTCAGTAGATGTTTATGCTCCTTGGTCTACCTTAAAACCATTTATTTTTTGTTTTGTTATACAGAACAGATTAAGACCCTTTTCATCATCTATTAATTTTAATCGATTTGTCCATTTTTAAATCATTTGATTCGTTACTAGCAAGAAAGGGAACATTGACAAAGAAATGAGAGGACCATAAGAAAACAAATAATGACTATGACATTAACAAGACAACAGGTGATATATAGACAGTAAAATTATTTCTTATTTCAGACGGAACAATAATCATCAGAAGGCCAGGCTTAAGTATAAAACACAAAATGTTTGGAAAATACATTTATTAACAATCCTGGAACATACAAATGCAAATAGTGACATTTGTTGATGTTTTCAATTGATACGATAAACATAATATCCTAAACTGTAATATAAATATGAGTTTTTCATATGACAACTGTTTTACAATTGAACTTCATTTAAGTTCAAGTTTAAAAGGTTTTTGCACAAACCCAATGAGGAAAGGATCTCCCAAAAGCTGATTTTACATATTGTCTCAATGAAATCTTTAATAAAACTTGGACAGCTAGCAGTCCATTTCAAGTGCAATTTTCCATCAGAATCCCTTCGTCTGAGTTAAGTTTTTCTTTGTCAGAGATGAAAGTAACCTTGCAATTCAAGCATTAAACACACCATCTGGCTTGCATCACAGAACCACACACAAACCAAATATAAGCCTTTCTTATTATCCAGGCAGCAGGCACATATCACTGATATAACTGTTTCACTTACAATTATGACTATGAAATAGTTTCACATCAACCAAAAGTCAAACTTTCTAGAAAAGACAACAGTAGAAGCTTCATTACTGAGCTTTTTTATTTTTATTCTCCTTTTAATTGGTATCCTCTACATGTCTCCATTATAAAACAGGCTTAAAAGGTATCTTGACTTTGGAGGTGTTTAACAAGTTACAATTATTCATAATAACAAAATGGCTTGTAAAAATTTTTTTTATTTAAGAAAGACAGTTTTCAAACTTAAGAGAAAGGCTGAAACAAGTGTCCTCTCTATAAAAATCTCTACAGGTTTCAGGAATAAAGACTTGTGTAGGGTCTACTATTATCGGAACAGCAACTTATTTAGTGATATATGCAGGTCATTCATCTACCCTGCCTCAGTTGATAGAGGACAGAAGACCTGAGATCATCAACTTCCAAGCTTCTGGTGGCCATGTTATCTTCATTATCAATGTCAGAGAAACGTGTCACAGCATAGGGAACAACATTATCCAATCCTGATATGGTCGTTGTTGTACAAATCTAACAAACACAATTCTGTAACATCTTAAACAATACTTTCTGCTGAATCTTTCAAAACATTCTTACCTGAAGTTTATCTACCCAAGAGCACATACAGCAATCTTTGTATTTTGATCTCAATTATTAAACAATAATTCATCATGAAAAAGGGGGGAAAAGCAACACAAATAGAAAAAAAATATGGTCCCAATGAGGGGGTATGTTGATGTAAGTGCAATGGTGTCAAGCTTACATGTACTCACTATTTATACACACAGACACACACAGAAGCATACCCAATCAGAGTTTCAAAAAATTGTTAAGGAAGCCAAGACCATAGCAACTTACAATGATAAAAAAATAGCAGCAGAAAGTGTCCCAATGTAGATGGAATATTTAAAGTTGATAAATTTAAAATTCAACTTTTCAACAAAACGAAGAATATCATACAAATTATCATCATGATAACAAAGTGCGCTTCAAAATTGAAAAAAAAAATTTAAGTGTATTTGCCACAACAGTAGACTTTTTTTACACATAAGGAAAAAAAAATATTTGAACTAAAATGAATACCAGAGTGATATAAGACCTAAATGAGTCTCAAGCAATGTGGCTTTAGAACCATTTAAAACCAAAACAAGCTTAGAGAAAATGAGAGCGAGAGCGCTGAGAGAGTTGTATCAAATCTGTTGGCACAGCAGGGCTACACTAACAGCAACTAGCGAGCAGGTAGGGTTACAACTCTTCATGGGCAGCATCTTCATCCTTGGACTCCTGCAACAAAGCAATGGTAGAAACAAATACGGTCACTGGCTTGCTTTCATCATCAACTATTTTTTGCAATACTTGAATCCGCTGATGATTGAACTTTCTTGTCATCTCCCCCGTCCCTCCCCCAACTTTCCCTCTTGTTCTGCTTCATCAAACTTCACTGCAAATTTTGAATTATTTTACTAAAAAACTACAGATTGTCAAGTTTTAAGCAGTACAACCTAATCTGTTATGTCACATATCTAAAAAAAAATGACTGAAAAGAAGAAAGAAACATATTCAGTGACAATACTTCTAGTCACTTCAGTTCATTTACACTATGTTTAAACTACATATGGAAATTATCCATGTCAGTCAATGTGCCAGACCTTTGTTTCACCCCTTGCTGCTTTCACTTATGCGGTGTGTGCCTAACTACAGTGTTTGTTGCCATGCTCTGCTATGAGAGTGTTTCCTAGATTAAGTAACCACATAATCTTTGCTGGGCGGCTCACTCCCTTTTCATAAAGACGAGATAGAGTAAGAACAGCGAGATGAAAGAAATCATGATTATTTTTATTTTATCATTAGTTTCTTTTCTTACATTTTTTTTGTTTCGAAGGGGAAAAAAAAACAAAAAAAACTTGTGGCCAATTTCAATACAAGAGAACAAAGAGCTCTTTAAAAGCAGCTAACATTTCTGTGGTACCAGCATTGTCTTCAGTCTCATTTAGAGTGTAAAGATTACATGTGCAAACACGGGCAAAATAGGGAGTGAAAAACATGCCACAGGAAAGGATTCTCTAGAAGATTATGAGATACTTTATAGCTGTCCCAGTCTCTACCACTTGAACTTTCTCAAAGGTATCAATTTTGTTTACATAATCTGCTCTTGTCCAATTGTTCTTGCTCAGATTGGGATGGCATTGACTAGTGACTAACAGTAGAAGGTGATGCGTGCAAGGTTTTGACATGTTCACTATTTGTTATGTCTTTCAAGCACAACTGAAAGAACAAATCACAACCACAGGCAAGCAGCAAGGGCAAACTCAGGCTGTTATTATAACATTTGTACCAATAAAGCACTAACAAACAGCAAATTCTTTTGAAACATATATACATGTAGCTTTAAAATAATTATTTTTCACTTTCCTTCAAAGATTTAATAATATACAATATTGTCACTGAATTAAAAAAAAAAAAAAAATTGTATATCTTTTATTCCTACACATCTATGTGGCAAAAAAAAAAAGAAAAAAGAAACCAAAGTGAAGGCATCATCTAGTAAAGATATCAAACATCAAGTAGAAGACAAAAAAAAATTAAAAAAGGATGAAAACTTTCAATATTTATCAAAAGATATTCACAAGATGGACATCTAAAAGTAAATTCGCGTTTAAAGTTGATAAGTACTGATATAAACTTATAGTTTAGGATAAGCAACCAACCATCAACTATATGCAAAAGTGTATAATTTGGAGAGAAAGACAGAAAAAGAAGCATGAGAGTATAGAAATGGATTGATCCCCAAGTTTTCCAAACCTAGTCTATCACAGTTCCCGACCTCACTACTTTCATTGGGGTAAAATTCTCTGAATGATTTTATTTTGCCACAAAAATGTGCCTGAATATCGAAAAAAAAAATATGTATACCTATTAGCAAGGTGATGTTGGAAGGGAACAAAACATTGATTTTGCCAACACAGATTCAATGAATCTCTATGAAACCTTCTTAATCTGATACGTACGAAATGCCTGTTATAAACTTACCTCATCTCCATCTGCATCAACCTCTACTTCCTCATTTTCATCAGATGCTCCCTCTTCAGGTGCTTCCTCTTCCTCCTCGGGCTCTTCTTCAACCTGATTTAGAACAAACAAAATAAGTTTTCCTGGGCTTGTATTCATCTTTCAAAAAACTTTGAAGATTGTGGTTTACGTATTATAAGCCTTGTCTCTTCTCAAAGCAATGATCATCAGGTAGCTCAATGAACTGTGTATTTACTTAAAATTCAATGATAAAAAGAGAGTATTACAATAAACAACAAAACAACTTGTTTTTTGATATTTTAAGACTATACGATTCTTCGTCGCATGTATCATATGCAATATTATAGCCGAGTAGTAAAACATTTATATACTCTTTCAATATATGACTTACCGCTTCATCAAGGCCAATGTTTGTGCTCAGCCTAAGCACTTTTTCAATGCGCTGGGCAAAGTCTAGGGTATTCTTCACTTGAAAGCCAGATCTAAGAGTGGCAGTGTCCATCAACACTTTGGCAAGATCCTTTGCAGCCTCGTCCTCTGCATCAGCCTTCATAAAGAAAACCTCTTGTTAGTTGAGTTTTCAGAGAAATTGCATTTAACGACTACTAGGAACACACTTTTACATAATAATAAGAAATCAAATAACCTATTATTTTAATTATCACTCACTATCCAACATTAATATCCACACAAAAAAAATGATAAGATATCAATAATGAATTTTATCATCATGAAAAATCCTGATTTAAAAGGCAATACTTATTGCAGTTGTGCAGAACAAAATGATGAAAATGTAAGATTCCTATCCTACCTCAACCATTTCCTTGAGCTTCTTGACCAAAGGATGTCTCACGTTCAGCTCCAAAGTCTTTTTCTGGCTGGCATAAAACCTACACAAGAAGAGGACAGTGCAGAATGAAAACCCAGATCCCCATTCTTGAAATGTAGCTGCATTACTAACAGCTGTTAACGTTCATTACCAACAATTCAACTTTACACCAAGCTTACTATCAATCCCAGAAAGAAGAATTTCAAAGCCACTTTGCAAACAAATCACCTCATGCCCAACATAAACAAAATACAAGTATGTAGAGTTAACTATATAAATATTATAGAAAAGAAAACTTATCTGAGCTGAAAGGTGACTGACTTTCCAAAAGGATTGCCCTTTCAGATTAATACAACAACCATGTTAACCACCAACAATATTTACACTCAAAGTCATCTAGAGTTTTTTTTTTTTATTTGTCAACTTCATACACAGATTGCAACAGCAATTCACAAAAATCTGAACTTCCCAAATATGCATGCTTTCCATATATTGTCTCTATAACTTTTTGTAGCTATGAATGAAAAATCCAGGTACTCACTCATTGGATGCGTCTCCTTGCTTGGCATAAGCCTGAGACTTCATGATCCTCTCCATGTTGCCGGACCATCCATACTGGCTAGCCACCAGCGCACAGGGGGAGTTGGTCAGACGCTGGGAAATGGCAGCCTTCTCAATCTGTAGAGCGGGGTAAAAAAAATGCAATACTGAAAGAAAAAAAATCACTCACAGCATAAAAAAGCAAGCCTATCATGGTATAAACACATGAGTTTTTAAATACTTCCTAATTTTAAAGCTTAGAAATTCTTTAATGAAAAAAAACCCAACCCATCTGCCATCTTTTAATCTTCCTTAAAAATAGAGCTGTGTTCCCCATTTCCCCCTCACCTGATCTTTAAGGGCGTCATCCTTGAGCCAGTCGGTGAGAGTCTTGTACTCGGTCTCCAGGGCCTCCTTCTTCTCCTTGGCCTTCTCAGAGCTGTCCAGATTGATGCCCTCCTTGGCGATGTTTTGCAGCTTCTTGCCCTCAAACTCGGGCAGGGACTGAATGCAGTACTCATCCACAGGCTCAATCAGATAGAGCACCTCGTAGCCCTTCTTTAGGATACGCTCAACAAATGGAGAGTTGGACACCTAAAAAAACAAAAAAGCAATCATTATAATATAACTATATAATGGAAAAAAATGTAAATACCGCTGATCATATTTATATGTCTTAAGTATAGAACTTCATTGTGATAAGTCGATCAATAGAGGGAGAACTCCATCGTATGGGGGTACATATTGACCCCATGTGACGTACAGAGGAAATTAAAAATAACACATTCCTTTGCGTGCATCGAGGGTACATTTCGACTCCATGTTCAGTAGGGAGAAAAAACAATATATGCATATCCGTCTGTCAGGAGGGGCGGTGTATGTCGACCACATTCACTTCAGACATTGAGCATGACTTTATTACCACCAATCTCATGAACCAAACTTCCAAAACGCCCCCCGTTGGTCAAAAACATATATGTTTAGAAAATGACGGATGTCAATATGGCATATAGCCTTTTGCTGTCAACCAGACAGAATCATTTGGATGAATGGATGACTGAGGAATACATGTTTCAAAAATAAATTCCAACTTCAAATATAGTAAAACAGAGAACAACTGACCCTGACATATGATTAGGGTGAAAGGCATCCGCTCATAAATACAGTCATTTTTTTTTCTTCATATAAATAAAATTTAAGTCCAACCCCTCAGACATTGTGTTAGACCACTATTTGATGAAAAAATAGGAATAAAATTGAATGAAGTGGTGCCCATTTTGGATTTTTCCAACATTGTTTATTTTTTTCCCCCGAGGGCTTGTTTTTTTTTTACTTATGAACAAAATAACCTGAAACTTGGTGTGCTTACACTTGAGAAAACTATATTAATTTGTATAGAAGGATTAGTATATTGAGCGAATATAGGAGATTTTGTGGTGTAGTATATAAGAAAACATAGCATTGGAAAACTGACGATTATGTATCCTTCTTATTTCGTAAAAAAGACAACTTTGAGAAATATCCTCCTATACAAAGTTTTCTATAGTAATAAGCTTTCTGGAATTCAAATTTGTGCTCAATCCAAAAAAGTGATATCCATTTATGTATCCAAATTATTTGTTTTGAGAAAACGGCTAACAAAGATTTACAAGGGCTAAATCAAGGGTAAAAATTGAATGATAGTGATCTAGAGAAATCAAGGTCTACAAATTGTATCCTGGAAATCATCTGTGAGAAAACAAGTAACTTCATATTTAGATGAGCTCGGAACCTACCACCACAATGATACATAACTCGATATAGTGGTCAAATGGAATGTCCAACATGAAATGAACAAATTTCACGGTGGGAGTCATCATGAACAAAAATGTGGAAAAAAGATAAATTTATAACTGCTTTCAAGCTGTTGTATTGTTTCTAAATTCTTGAGTAACTAGAGAAGACAATGAGACCATTTTTGTGAGAAATTATCAATAGATGCCCATCTGGAATGCAATGAATTGTGGAGCATGTAGCTTACAGATAGACGTTGCTTAGTACACTCTACAGATTCCACGGGTCTCAACGAAATTAGTAAAAAAATATGATTTTTCCCCCCTCATGGCCGAATCAGGGTTGGATAAATGGGTAATTGAGTCCATATTTTACAGGTTTGAAAATGTATTCCAGGACCAGATAAGAACATAAAGAAGGAGCACACAAACTCTTTTCAAAATAATCAAGAAAACAAAAACTAGGGAAAAACTACCAACACAACAAATTCAAAATTAATCTAATAGGTTCATCGTTAGACTGGTTCATCTGAAAGAGTTCTGCTCGAGTGACACCTCTGGCGACAGGAATGACTGCTAAGGACCGTATGACCTTAAGCACATCTTTAACAGATCGTCTTGTTAGATGTGGGTCAGACTTCAGGAGTAGATCGCCCAGTGTTTCACTGGTGCACTGGAAGAGCTGTGTTGGCGCTGCGTCATCGCTAATGTCTGAGCCCAGTTTGAAAGTCTCCCACCTTCGAACAAAGGCGTTCCAAGTTTCTTCATCCACCCCGATATCAATTGTAGGTCTGTTGAGCTTAGGGCCCCTTGATGCTTGGATCTGAGGACGTGAATGCTCGAGAGCGTGGATATTGAGCAGGGGTACAACGATCTCTGGTGGAAGGTCATCAGTACGGAAGGAGCAGCCGCTCGCTGGGTTTGATGGATCGTATTGGATCTGATGTGAACGATGAAGAAGAATTTGGGACACAAGTGACGAGGAAGAAGGATCTGTTGTCGCTATTGCATGTTCATGAAGAAACTCCTCATCATGTTGCAAACATCTTTATTAACATAAATGATGAACATGCATGTTGGACATAGGATGGGCATCGACTGAAACAATAAAGATAGAAAGTAAATAACAGACTGAATGTATAACTTGACTTTAACATATAAACATACATATAATATACAGGTAACCCTTCACCCCCTACCTCATCTCTAGATGTCCCAGCAATGAAATAAATAGACTCTTGTTTTTCCTTCATTCTCTCTACATAGTCAGCTAGTGATGTCTGTTCGGAATCAGAGTTTGATGAGAAGAAACGGAGAAGTTTGGCCAAGCGGGTTCTGTTAGATGTATCCTCAATAACTCCAAGTTTAATGCTGGAAGAATGTGAAATGAAAGTTATAATAAATTAAAATCTTAAACATTTTAGGAAGGAACAAACTAAAAAAGAACATGGTACAGCTGCAGTAAGTCACACATTAGATGGAATTTTCACTCTCAAAAAAAGTAAAATTTGTACTTAGCCAGAGCTAATGAATTCCCACAACCTTAATGCTAACAATCGTGTATATTTACTTAGCTTTAGCCAATGTTTAATATGCAACTAAAAAAATACATGAAAAGATGATTAATTAGATGTAAGAAACAAGTCTGTTAAACGCTGGATGCAATCTTACATATCAGTGTTAACTTAAAGAAGCATAGAAACTTTAGAAGTTTAATCAAGATTTAGAGCTACACTTAAAATAGTATTACTAGGTAAAAGCTGAGGGTTGACAAAGAATGTTTAGCCATGATAAGGCTTCATCTCACACTTGCTTATAGACCGTAAGTAGAAATTTTATTAGCATGTATTTGTTTGATTGTTGCTGAACGTCCAATGTCAGCACCATATAGGCTGTATTTAGAAGAGGAAATAATTCTCAACGCCTGACTTACCATGCATTTAGATGCCATAGCCGAGTGTCTAAATCTATTTCCTATTTCTACTTACAAGCCCTTGTTTGTTGGCTACTTAGGACCACTGACAAAGTACTCACTTGGTGCTAAACTCCTTCCAGAACTTGTCATAATCTTCCTTGTCCAGCTTCTTGATCATGTCCAGAGCTTTGCGTACCAGTTTCTTCTTGATGACCTTGAGTAACTTGTGCTGCTGCAGGGTCTCACGAGACACGTTCAGCGGCAGATCATCAGAATCAACCACTCCTTTGATGAAGCTCAGGTACTTGGGCATCATGTCCTCAAAGTTGTCCGTGATGAACACTCGGCGCACATACATCTAAATAAAAATGGACAGAGTTAACACAGATATTTAAAGAAGGTAAAACAATAGTCTTAAATAATAAAAATTCTATCTCAGCAATACACTACTCTTAAGCAACTAGAAAAAGGTAATCCAGTTCTACTAAATGTATATATACATAATTGAATTTCTCATAGGGACATACTACTTAAAAAAAAAAAATTCTACATAATTAATAATAAAAAAAGCTGAAATATCAAACAATCTAATTTGAGAATGAAAATAAGGATTCATAACTAATATAAAAGATAAAACTATTACCTTGATTGCATCTGTGCGTTTTCCATAGTTTGAGAAGAGATCATATGGTGCTGTCTTGGGAACAAATAGGATAGACTTGAAGGTAACTTCACCTTCGGCTGTGAAGTGAATCTTAGCCATTGGATCTGTGCTCTCCTTGGAAATTGATTTGAAAAAGCTGTTGTACTCGTCATCAGAAACATCAGCAGCTCTGCGGGAAAAAAGTAATAAATATAATTGTTAAAAACTTAAACCTTGTTCTTAGATATTAATTGAGGCATTAGAACTTAAATTCAATAAAGAATTTACAAATGTGCACATTTAGATAAAGGAATAACATTGACAGTGGCACGAGAGAGAGAGAGAGAGAGAGAGAGAGAGAGAGAGAGAGAGAGAGAGAGAGAGAGAGAGAGAGAGAGAGAGAGAGAGAGTATCCTGACAGCCACAGGGGTTCAGGATAAAATGCTATTAGACGAGTTAAGAACTTTATCCAATAAATTCTGGCACACCCCACAGGCTTTCAAGTTTAACATGAAAAAGGCCTGAGATAATAACGGCGATTTTAACAAAAAAAAAACAGTCTAACAAGGATGATGACAGTTCAACTGAATGATCTTTACACTAAAGTCATCTAGAAAAGAATTAGGCCCAATGTTATTATTAAAACAGCAATTGCTATAAATGAATTTCAGTTTCATAAAAAAAATCTTGAAAAATTTTCAGGTAATCTGAGTCAAGCCAATCTTACTTGCGTGTCCAGATGGGTTTCACACTATTCATCAGCTCCCAGTCCCAAACTGTCTTTTTAACAGTCTTTGTCTTGGGCTTCTCTTCTTCTTCCTCTTCGACCTTGCCTTCCTCATCCTCTTCATCATCAGATTCTGCTTTGTCTTCCTTATCCTTGGCCTCATCGTCGACTTCATCAGAGGGTTCCTCTACCTCTTGCTCCTGATCATCAAATGTATAGATACATATACAGCATTATTGATTGGAACATTCAAGATCATTTGTTTCACATTTATATAAATCAGCCCATCAAATCAATGTTCATTTCTTCCATAACCCAGAAAAAAAATAAAAAAAAAATTGAGCAAAATGTTTTCATTCTTTAGATATGCGTTCAATTTATCTAGTTTCAACAAAAGATTCATTTTATCCCTACAAAAATTAAATTAAAAAAAAAAGGATAAATATTTTAATTTGCAGAGGAAAAATAGAACTCACAGTGCTTGTCCACAGGTAAATGTTGAAGTTAATGAATTGACTGTATTTCTTTACAAGGTCCTTCAGAGTGTTCTCTTCAAGATAGTCCTGGGCCTCCTCTTTCAATTGCAGGCTGAAAGTTTGGATTTATACACATAGTTACACAAAGAAAAATTAAATTTGAATAGAGGCATTGTTGGTGATAAATGAAAAGATACCTAGGTTTTGCAAGGAAATAATTCCTGCTGAAATTTTTTGTAACCTTGTTTTTGTGTGAGTGCGTGGATATCACACAGCTATCAGATTCCATCAAGTCTTTATATACTTGCCATAGAAATAAGTTGTATGAATTTATCTGATAAGTCTGAGCAGAATTACAGAAAATTGTAATAGAACACTATCATATATGTGAGAAGTATTTTACTAACAACATATCCTAATTTCAACAAACAAAAAAAAGATACAAATAAATCTTCAAAATATTTACGAAGTTTGACAAATTAAACCCTATTTAGTTAGAAGAAATTTATTATATATATATACATATTCTCCTTCCAAATTTGTTAGGACTAAAATCTAGGTAAAAAGTTACATGGTTGAAATGGTATTACATATGTACCTGATAGTTGTTCCTCTACCCAATGTATTGCCACGTGGATCCTTAATTACGCTGAAGGATTCTGCATCTGACTCCCATACGTACTGCTCATCATCATTGTGCTTGGTGGTCACATACACCCTATCAGCGACTGGACACACAGGAAAAATGCAGAAAGTTTTCTTGTTTTAAAATTGTACTTGAACATAAAACAAAAACAACACCAAAAAAAAATAAAAACAACTACCAAGTAGCACAACTATTATACCCCGTTCTAAAACTTTAAGTGAAGCGAAATCAAGAATCAAGTGAAAGTTTAATCAATAGATAGCTCTTACTTCAGCTCAGAAATATCGACTTCACAGACACCCCCCCTAAAAATAAAATCCGAAAACTAAGCAGAACACACACATAAAAATTATCGTGGAATTGGAAAAAACAAAACACACATACAAATTAAACAATACAATAAGCATACCCAAGAATGCAGAGTAGAAACCAACACCAAACTGTCCAATGAGGTCACTTGACTCGGCGGAATCTGATTCACTGAGTTTGGCCAGGAAATCGCTGGTGCCTGACTTGGCAATAGTTCCAAGATTTTTCACTAAATCATCCTTGGTCATACCAATACCAGTGTCAGTGATGTGAAGCACTTTGTTTTCTTTATCAGCCTAGATAGAGAAAAGAGAAAGAATTGCATTTCATATACAACTTGCCTAAAACTATCCTTAGATAAAAAAAACATACACAACCACTTTACCATCACCACTGCCAACGTATATATATACACACACCATACACGTTTTTATGTGTAATTACTAAAAAATACATGAGCGAATGATGAGCTCTGTCCCGCCTCTTTTAACAATCCTTTCATTCCTTGGTTGATTTTTTTTGGTCAAATTTTCAGAGGCATATATCCAAGAATTAAAAAACAACAATTGAATCATTAATAAGATGAAGGGATAGATTCAGTACAAACCACTGTAAAAGTCAGGGCAAGAGATGCGATGTAACAAAACTTAAGACTATAAAGTAACCATTAACTGTAATCAAGCTACAACAGGCAAGTCCCAAACTTTCAAGCATTATTAAAGTTGTTTTTTTTAAATTTAAATATGAAACAACTTTTTGCATAAACTTCAAAGACAAAAAAAAAGACACAGCACTAACATGTCAGTCCCGTTTGAACAACATGTTTAATCAACAATGTCATATGCCGTAAACCTTTATATTTCATCCCTCAACATTTCATTTCTCAATGGTGGAGAACCTGGCCTACACAACTGTGGTAATTGTCGCCACTAATTATTAAACCTTTTAGTTTTATAAGGAGCAATAAAAATTACACCAAAGCTGGTATTGTTGCTTTTAATAGAAAAAAATGAACGCAAACAAGCCAAGAATGAGTATACCAACTATAGTATGTAAAATGACCACCAAAGACCCTATCCGCGTAATTTATTTTGTATTTTTCAAAGGTTTCCTATAGAATCATGAGGGAGAAGAGAGCATCGGCTGAGATTCGAACCTGGCTGCTTGACCAAGTTACCTGTGCTCCCAGCCACCTTGACAAAAGTTATCTTTGTTTCCAGAAGAACCTTTTACGAAGATAGGGGACAGAGGATCCTACTTGAATGGCAGACCCCAGACCCATTTCAAACTGAGCTAATTGTGCCTTCCAGCCACCCTGGATAATCAGTATTTATTTTACTCTTTATAGTCTCTAAGAAAATGGTAATGCATTATGATTGTAGTCCTAATCTCACATTCTTTATATCAGGCGAGGCCTGACTCGAGTATCCACGACCTGGACTTGGTCCAGACCCAGTCCAACGTGCTCTTAACAGCCACTGATACCTGAACTATAAACTGAATGCCAGTCATAAACACGCCTGCAGTGAACATCAACCCCTTACAATATTATAACATAAACATCGCCAAGGTAATATCCTGTTGGTGTGCCCTTGGCCACAAGCTTGTGCTCAGTGCGATATACTGCTCACACACACGACAGAGAGAGAGAGAGAGAGAGAGAGAGAGAGAGAGAGAGAGAGAGAGAGAGAGAGAGAGAGAGAGAGAGAGAGAGAGAGAGAGACACAGAGGAAGAGAACCAACCAAAGAGAGAGGGATCAGTGCGATAGACTGAGAGAGACGGCAGAGAGAGGGAAGAGAACCCGAGAAGACCACAGAATAGTAATGATGTAACAAAAAGAAATGGATAAGTTGGCAATAAGCATGGACAGTAGAATGTAAGAGTATGATCTAGGAGAGCAGGAGTTAAAAACAAACAAACGATGGAGTCCATAATGGCTAATGTTCTTAACACGTCTAAAACAATGAAGATGTATACAAGTTGGTGACCTGACGTGAGCAGCGAGTCTTGATCTACACCCGATGCACCGCTTGTGACATTTATAAACGGACACACATACGGAATGTATAAACACACCCACTCTAACGACGAACTTTCAAAAGTGATGCTAATTGTGACTTGAGATTTAAATACCTAACATAAAACAAGAAATTAAACCTTTTACTCATTTTCGATCATTTGATGTATTTCTTTGAGCGGGAAGAGATGCCAAAAAGAATTCGATTGGAATAGCTCACAGCCAGTTTGAATTGAAGAATTCTAAAAAATCACCCATTCAAACAAAGCGATGCTTAAATTGAAACCCCGACTTGTCTTACAAATAAACCATTGTTTATGCCATTTTCTCATAACCTACTTTTTATTCTGATTTCAACCGAGCTTGATTTTAAAAAGGCGACTTATTCTGCGTCCCAGGTCTCTGACTCCCAGCTTAATACGCGTACCAGGTACTGACAGCCCCACACCATATTCTGCCCATGCTCGATCGTGCTTCAATCCTGTTTTTCAGTCTGATCCCGCCACTATTGTTTCAGCATTCAGGACTAACTGTATTGCCATTGCCCCAACATCAATCAAACCAGGGTAAAGAGAAAAAAAAGAGAATGTGTACAACACAGTCCCAATTGTTAATTTGTTTAAATGCTACGTAGAGCCGATTATTGTTCTCTACCGGTGGAACAAAGTTTCAAGCTTTTGCGAAAACATGCATTCCCGAATTGTTCCCAAGCTTCCAAACCACCGACCTTGTTGGTTACAAACAAACAGCAAAGGGCACAAGCTAATAATAGGAGAATGGCAAAGACATGAGATGAGTTGAGTTGGTTTTAACGTCCAACATCAGCACTATGGCAAAGACATGATTTGGTGGTGGAGTGCATGGTTTGTCTGCTTGTTCGTAAACCAAGTGAGTTCATCTAATACGATTTATTCACAGAAAAAGATAAATATCACGGATATCTATTTTCAAATTTTCTCGTGATCATTGGCGTCCTTAAAGGCGTAGGTCTATACCTTGGACAAAACGTTATCGGTTGAATATTATTGAAAACTGCGAGCCATAGACACGCAATCGGCGGAGACATGGTTCCATCCTTAGACACTCAACTTTGAACACAGATAGTGGCACGGCAGGAGTACAAGAAACGTAAGTAAGCAGCGAGCCAGCGACTCACTCTCAGAACCTTAGAGCGGGGTGTGTACTACACACGCGTGCCAAAAATAATGTGCTCGAATGGTGCCGGGTTTACGCTGCCACAAAGGTTGCCAAATCCGCCAAAGGTAGAGAAGAGTTACTACACACTCGCAACATGTTCAACCAAACAGAATAAGAAACCAATACGCTGCACAAGTATCAGATAAATGTGGGGCGATGGTATACACAGCAATTTAGGTCGTTCGCTCAACATGAACGAAACCGATCGCGGGTGTCGATCAATATCGAAAGAAAAATAGACACTAGTGAAGCCGCGTCAGTCAAATTAAACCTCTGAAGTGCAACATTCTTTAGAAGTAAAAAACAAACAAAAAAAAACAACACAAAAATGACTAAATTATAGTTTACATACATGTATTACAGGTGGATGAAAACGGGTTGATCAGTATAAATCGACACAAACACGTAGAACTACCCCTCCCCCCTCTCTCTCTCTTTCCCAACGTTTCGAAGATTCTCTAGCAGGATCCTACACGGCGACGCGACCCTAGAGCGGGATACTCAGAACTTGGATGGTCACATTATACTGTCATCGTCCCAGCCAGTAGGAAACAAGGCGGCCTCAACCGGATCCCACGCGCAACCTTCATATCAAAAGCCGCGCTCTCAACTGGTTGATCGCCCCGTCTCATGGGGACACATTCAGCCTGGTGATGGTCTAATATTGGGCGAATGGGACCCACATCTACAGCAGCAGTATAAGAACTGAGCAGTAGGGGTTAAGACAACTAGCAGTATTACCCATGGACTGCTCACTCTCAGAGGTCATACGCGGGCATGTCGGTGGTGCATACTACTTTGGAGCCATGGCCTACATTATATTGTGTGCTACTGGCAGTTGCTTAGGCGTGCACTTTTAAAGTCTTGACGGTGCAAGAATGACCAAAATAGGGCCTGGCAACAACATTAACCCGAATACACAGGACATGTTCAACAAAGAGAAGTCAATTCATTGCCCCCTAAGAAAAAGAACTAAAAGAAAAGTACAGTCACAGATATAGGGAGAAAAAAAAGGTAGGGGAAGAGATAGATGGAAGGATAGAGAGAGTGAGAGATATACGGACAGGCACACACACACACACTCAGAGGGATAGGGAAAGAGAGGCAGTTTATTCGAGAAAGAGTAGGCCCTCAAGCAAGGATATAAAAAAAGGCTTTTGGGTCATCTGGGTACTAACTAATGTGCATACATAGGACTTAGTAAAAATAAAAAAGGAGGGGTTGGATAAGGGATGTTGTACTTTTTATGTAAACATATGAGCGAACGTAAGAACACCCGGTATCGTTCAGTAAAATGTCAGCCTGAGATCCCGAGAAGGTGGCTCCAGACAGTTTTCATTCCCATATGTTCCACGAATGGAGCAAAAAATATTATTTCATTCACAGCTGTATGAGACAATGCAAATCTGTTATAATTCAAAAGAGAGAGACATTATTCATAACTTGCTGAACGAACCAAACATGATGTTGTTTAAACCTTGATTCACCTCTAAAACACAGCTCAATACCGGGTGCTAACAGCATGCGGCACTAGCGTAAACATTTGTGGAAAACTGAAAACGAGAGGTGGAAAAGGGAGGGGGGGGTTGAAAGAGAGAGAGAGAGAGAGAGAGAGAGAGAGAGAGAGAGAGAGAGAGAGAGAGAAAACCAGAGGAGTAAAGAATAAGCACTGAGAAGAAGTTCTGAACAGATCGTTCACTCAGTTCGGATTTCTGCACCTGGCAAATCGACGAACGAGAGCTGCTAGTAAATTACAAAAGGTATGCCCGACTGTAAGTCCCAGAAATAAACCAATACTAATTTCCATCAATGCAACTCTATGTTAATAAGAAAAACTAAGCCTTTTGAAATTAACGAAATGCACATGATTAACAGAAAAAATTATATCCTTGTTTGATCTTCTCTGGACGTTTGCTTTTCAAATATTTCAATGGAAATGTAAAGAAAATTAATAACCAGTAAAACAAGGTGAAGAAAAGTGCTGAGAATAATTATATTCTATTTAGGATCTGCTATTTTGCGAGGTATGAGTGCTGCCCAGCAGGGGGCCAGTCTGCTTGCCAACCGAAATCTCAGGAAAAATGTCCAATAAGAGCGACTTGTTTTAAAATTAGGAAAAAACATCTATCTGCTTCAGACTTGGTTGCGTCATGATCGCTTTAAATTTACTGCGGCAAAGCAAACAAAAAAGACGTTAGTCATTAATTTACCTGCATACCCAAGAGCGCGGCAACGGTAGTGTTTATGGTGGTCAGAGAGAGAGAGAGAGAGAGAGAGAGAGAGAGAGAGAGAGAGAGAGAGGCAACACAAACTTTTGACACAATCAAGATAAACTGATGTTTTCTCAACCTCTTGACCACAGATGTATGACCAGATCAGAGCTTTTTTTTTAAAATAGATAGTCTCTGTTCGGATCACACCCGAACGCCACTTCTTAGCCCTAGATTCATTAAAACACAAAAAGAATCAAGCAACACATTAATCACCGAGTAGGCTAGAAGGCTAAATAACTGAAGCGGCGTGCGTATTGACTAATCTGAGTAGGGTTACCTGGATGGAAACAACCAGCACGCGCATGGCTCAGGTAAATCGCCTAACTACTTAACACCAAACACCCAAGCCGGAGATGTGTTGAACGGAGGAGAGAGGTAAGAAAACTAGTCTCTTTCTCAGCCCTAGCCTCTCACACAGCCTGGTGTAAGATGCCAACTTTCAGTGCTACTATGCTGTGTGCTCAACCTGAACTTTGCAATAACAAAACTCGCAAACATTTGCAGCCATCCGCAATTATTTTTAAACTTTGACTGGAGCTTTCTTCCGTTGAAGGTCTGGAGACATTAAAAAGAGAAAAGAGAAAAATATTGTTGTGTATAAGCTAACTCGAATTTTCCATTAAAGCTCGTTCTCCAAGACAAACTTATCTCTTCGCCAAAACTATAGCCAAGATTATTCACCCCCCCCCCCCCCCCCCCCCCTCCCCTTCTCCCGGTTTCCTTACCTCGCCATGGTAATCTTTCCACCCACATAAACCAAAGGGGCGAACATTCATTTACATCGTCCAATTATTCCCTCTATCAATCAAAAGAAATTTGGAGAATTGAGAGATGGTATCTTATCTAGATGATGAACACAAAAATCATGCTGCCATATTGAAAAACGATCAATGAAGAGAGCTGGATGACGAGCTTTAGAAAAACGATGAGTTAAATGACACCAGAGAGGGTGAACCAGTGAGAGTTTTCACGGGAATTATGCGTATATGGGTTGGGATAATTGAAGCGGATCTTCCTTCTTTAAACCTTGGTGAAAACAACCTGAGCATTACTCAACCGCTTAATTTCAAGAAAGAGCACGCGTCACGCTAGATCTCCGTATCAATAGCATTGTGAGCTATTTTTGTGGGGAAGTCTCGATACAATCTATTGTCTCTGATGACACTACAGGAGGGATGCCAAGAAGGGATGCACATAGAGCTAAAAGGGGGATCAATTAGACCCGACAGGAGAGTCTGGCACAAGTGGCATCTCTAGACATGGAGACGGGATGAAAGTGTAATCAGAGACGCTGTATGTCCGGTATATTGACAGTCGGAATAAACACGAGATGGAACTCTCCTGCGTGCTGCAACCGAATGCAGCCTCTTTATTTGTTACCCATAGAACCTTGAGGTGGACCAGCCTCCTAAGTCGTTGCGGAAAGGTTCCCCTAAAGTCTCCGGGCATGTTGAGGTCAGGCCGACTCACAGATCAGCAGACTAGTTTGTGTTCGATAGCGGCAGCCTCACCTGGATCACGGCGTGGCTAATTTGGCGGAACGGATTTAGGTGCTTACCTCATACAAGCTCAAATGGGGCCAGTGGTGAGCTACAAACGCATCCTGTAAAATCTAATCCTCATCTCGATCCCAATTTCATGCAGGTAAAAAAAAAAACCCAAACAAAACACACACACACACACAAAACAAAACAGCCCATCAGCTAAGTAGACAAACTTGACAGAAGCTTCACCAAATATGGAGCTGAAAACCTTTGTTGATGTCTTGTCTACGTCTGTATAAAATTCTCTACTGACTACAATCAACATATGTGACAGGTGCTTGTGCTGGGAAAGAAGGGGGAAAAAGAAGAGAAGAGAGAGAGAGAGAGAGAGAGAGAGAGAGAGAGAGAGAGAGAGAGAGAGAGATGATAGAGAAAGAGAGAGATTATGAGCAAACAAGAAGGAATGCATACTTAACTTCAAAGTTAATTTCCGAGCACAAAAATACGTGTTTTCGTACATTTTTTTTTCTCTTGGACAAGAGCAGTCCATGCTATAAGGTAAGACAAGTCACAAGAGAAAGGAGTGTGTCTCTACCAAACGTTTCATTAACTGCAAGCATAAATACAAAACTCTTTGTCCGCACCCCGGGGAATCTTAAAACTGATTTAAACTGCATGACACATATATACAATATTAAGACTTTCCTCCTATATGTCATATGGCAATGGTTCCAATATAAGAAGAATAAGATTAGGTGCAAACTAGACTTGCACATTGCGTATATCAAAATATCAATGATGATTTTTTTTTAAACCAGACGACCTCCTAAGGACAAAAATATTTATCACCACACCCCTCACTCTCAAATCTTACTTTGTATGAGTACACATGTCAGATCACAACCTGGTCCCTTTTGTTCTCACATGATCTAAAATCACTTGAGAAACCACATTTTCAACTCGCCTACACTTTCTCCAGAAGACTAGGGTGTTTACCCAAAACTTGATGCTAGAGTATCAGAGAACTAGCAGAGAGGACATTATGTAAACAGAAGCAATAGCTACATTGTCTTATGCTTCAAAAACTGCTACACGCTTATTTATTAATGGCATCCCTTTTCATATGTTCACTCGTACAACATGGGGATCAAGTATACTGTACGAGATATCTTTTGAGTTGAAACTTCTATAATAGCAAAATATCTCTTGATGAGCAGAGATTAAATAGACTTGTGTTTTCAGTTATCTTTGAGACCTGACTACTGGCACACAAAGCTGCATGTACCACAAGTCAGAAACTATTGTTCCATAAGATCAAGCAAATGCCATGGAAATTACCGAACAAAATCAAACTCTATTCATGGAGTGAGAGCAAAAATCGTATTTGCTTAAATTTACAAAATTTCCCAGGGTATTCTATCCGCCAAATGATATCATAGGTACTGCTATTTAACAAGATCAAACAAAGCAAGTATTGATTCTCCAGAAAAAAGCACCAAGATCAGCAAAGCGACCACAGGTACTATTGGGTCTTATAACAAGATCAGCAAAGCAAGCATGGATACCATTAATTCTCAAAGAAGATCAACAAAGTCACCATAGGTAACATAGAAACAGAAAACACAGATGACTTGTTGCAAGAAATCTTATAAAGAATAAATCTATTATAAACAAAAACAAATAAAAAGAAAGGGAAGGTTTCCTCATATTTTTTTTTTCTTTGGATGTATAAAGTTAGGTACTTTCAATTTCAAAGCATTGGCTGAAGATACGCCTGACCCCTTGACCTTTTGAAAATTAGAAAAAAAAAAAATCAGATGTGACATTTATCATGAAATATAAGGCGTGCAAACTGGTGCAAAATTAGCTGGCACACGCCCACACAAATGCCCTGCTCATTATTTGTGCTCTGTGACATGCTGGGAAAAAGATTAACGTACCTTTGACAAAAAACAAGAACTGTTCAGTATTTTATTCAAGCTTTCCTACTGTATTGCTACCAGGATGGGACAATCTCACAAAAGGTGCGTGAGTGAGTGATTGGTGTTGCTTTATTAACATCCAACATCAGCAACAAGTCTATATCATGAATACTAGAATAGGCCCCAAGATTGACATCTTAAAATTTTATGTGCAGCCAGGACCCCTGCTTTACAGGGGGGCGAACTGACTCGAGTTGCAGATCATTGGTCTCCATATCAGGAGTCCTGCGGATCTAATCCCACTAACGGTGGATTTATTTGGCAGATTTTCGTCCCCTGTAGCTGGTTGGGTCCACGTAAGTATAATGTAATTGGCTGAGAAAGGAGTCATGGTATCCCAGCCCTGCCTCATGTGTGGCAGCACATTAAATTGTCAGACGTCAGTCTTGGGGCCCATCCACAATATAGCCTATATAGTGCTAATTTTGGATGTTAAACCAACTCACCTCAACTCAACCCTGGCTCAGATAGTCACATACTAACACTGATCCAACCAGTAGCCAATGATGCTAACTGGGTCATGTTTTAATGAAGTTTTACGCTTCAAGTGACATACCCAATTGAATCACAAAACATAACCCATTGACAGGCCATTACTGAAATCTGATCTGTCACTTTTGTTTTTCCATGCAATCGATTTTATTCTATTAAGATTAGGAATGCTTAAAATTGTATGGAAAAAATGGGTTGATAAATTGGGAATATTCCAAGCAGGAAAAAAAATGCATATGAAAGAGGTTTGACAGATTACAGCAAAAAGCATCCCACATTTCCTTTTATATTTGTCATACAAGTCTACAAATCTGAACATTAATTAATGAATGGTTATTAAAAATAAAGCCAAACATTTCATAAGAAATTATAAGTTATTCACCACATGTACAACACCAAGATCAACAGACAAGACCTACCCTTATTTTTATTGTAAGCTCGTCCGTTGCAGACAATGCACTGCTGTCTGTCAGTGACAAGAAGCGAATCTTATCCAAAGCATCAGAGGCGTTTGAAATCAATTCTCTCAAGAAAATCTGGGGAATAGAGGTAAGGGTAGAATCATTGTACAATCAGATGTTTATAGATCCAGCTATATATCACATTAATGCTAAACATTTTTTTCACCTTTTATTCAAATTTAAAAAAAAACTTGTCTGGGCAATAAGCACTGAATGATAACAAATAAAAATACCCAAGGTTGGATACAGAAATATAATACACATGTAAATCGGTGTCTGATTAAAAAAAATTCCCTCCAACAGTTTACATAACCTGACAGGTAAATTAATACTTTGTATCAAATTTATGACATGAAAATCTTTTCAGTTACAACTGCCTTTTTATTTTATTGAAACTAGGAGGCTTAACCTGTGATAAGATCCACATGTAAACCCCTCTTTCCTATTCAGGTTGCAACAATACACTAATTTGTAATTTTAAATATTATCATGACGATATGTTACCTCTTTGTTTTTGTAGAGAGAGTTGATGATGAGCTTCATCATGCGGTTCACTTCAGCTTGGAAAGCAAACTTTTCAGACTGTTCTCGAAGCTCTTTCATCTGAGCAACATTTAAACCATCTAGAGCTATCGCTTCCTCCTCCCTGTATAGGATAAAGACAAAATTCAATTAAGAAATATTGAAAAATCAAAAGTTGTTGTAATGAATTTACAAGTTTATATTTTCTTAAAACGTGTAAGATTCAAAATCACCAACTTAATTGTTTTCCAAAGCATTATTTGCCAATACTGAATTCTGCAAATATCAGTTCAGTTCAGCCCCCTGACGTGAGTAGTCGTAGGCAAGACATGGTTGACACATTGGTACATGACAGTGAACGCCAGACAAGCCTGTCTTCTGCCGATCTTGCCTGGGTTGGGCTGTCCAGTTTGGTCCATTTCTTTAGGTTGTCTGCCGAACACCTGGTTTGTTGCTTATGCTTTCTTCTTACATTGACCTAGTGCACCCTGCATCGTTGTCTTGGCCTGACTGTTAATACGAAATTAATTTAGGACTTAGGAAAGAAGCTTTTACGTAAAACGACCGACCATTATAAGTCGTTAGGGGATGAAAATTATTTTTACTTTTCCCTCTTGAGACTCAGCGTCCCTATCATTTTAGGTCTTCAAACTAAAAAATGTCCAACTCACATCGTTGCAATATCATTCCATCTATGCGCCTTAGATCAACGACAGATTGTGTTGTTTGGAGGTCTAATCTTTCAGTTATTACAATGATGAATTGAAAATTTAAAGAAATGTAAATACAGCAAATCTGACATTTTTGTAAACCTCAGAACCGTACAGAAGTAATCAATAAAACATGCATTTCTATTATGCTCTTAATGCGGTATTATGGTATAAAACGGTACTTACGGCCTCACATTATCCCTAGCTTTTTTATTGCTTTGTTTTGTTTTTTCCTAAGAGGTTAAAAAAAATCTCTTTATGACTATGAGGAAAGTTGCCATACATCAACTTTAGTTAACATCATAATTAGAAGAATTATGATCAAGGATCTAGAAAAGTATGGAACTAGGTGTGTTGCAAATATCTGAGGGAGCGAAACAAAAGCAATCTATTTCTGACAGTGCAGTAACTGACTGAATATAGTGTCCTGGTGTAATAATTCGTATCACTTTTTTTTTCACACTCACAGGGTCCAAGCGATTGACATGTTAAATCATCATTACCGCTCAAGAGTATAATTCTGCGACGTGCCTTGTATTTGTAAAGCACACATTTTTTGCACATTGGTCCGATAGGGTGATGTCATATAATCGATACCCATCACAGGTAAACCTCCCCGAGTGGTGTTCTGATAACGCAATTTTTCGAAAACAGATCAGACCACTTGATGCAGTTTTATCTATTGAATTTCGCCTTATTGAACAGTGAAGGCAAGGAATAAGAAGAAAAACATTGGAAAAAAACTGCGACCAGGTCAAAAGATTGTGTTTACTGGTGGATAGGACTACAGATCTGTATAATGTTAACATTGAAGGGATGCATGTGCTTGTGCTGCTACAAGCCTTATTAAATTTGTCATGCTGACAGTGGCAATGATTTTCAACGAGCGAGCATAGACCTGAGGTATTTAAAAGATGTACCTGTTCTACCTATTGGACATAGATTTAGACACATGAATGTGCTGAAGTGTTCTTGCTTCTGTTAAACATGACTTTACTCGTTACGCTGCCATGAGCTAGTGCACAATTTGACATTATATCTGTAAACTCTTGGAATTCATTTTTGCTTCCTTTGATCAGTTCGATGTCATTTGTGAATCTTAAGTTGCATACTTTGCCGCCCTCCAATGAAAAAGGAGGACTTAGTTATAAATTAAATGTCTATGTCATGATGTTAAATGAATTAAAACATGTAGCAACTGTAATTTAGGTGATAGTTATTCAAATTTTCTTACCTTTGTACAACTTCATCGTCAGTCCTTGATCCTTCCCGGCTTTTGCCAATATCATCTTCCACCACTGGATCATCATCTTCTTCCGCTGCTGCTACCACAGCTGTTTAAAGATTAAACAAAATAAAATCAGACGGCAAACAAGAAAAGTTTCATGTTTGAGCTAAGGACAGAATAAAGAATTCCTAACATTTTTTAAACACTTGATTTTTTAATTAAACTATTTTTAACTTTAGTTGAATTAAGTTCATAGAATTTAACTTGAAAAGACATTTTTCTAGCATATTCATGGACAGTCCCAAATGGAACTTTTCCATTCTTGTTTAAGCTTTTAATGACTACAACAGGAGTTATAAAAGAGATTCCTTTGCAAGACTATATTGAGGGTGTGGGTGTAAATTGTGACTGTGTGTCTCTACTTCAACTACTTGAACAGTATGCGATTTAAATCCATTTTTTTTGTGTACTTAGATCAACTACCCTAGATCTAGGCATTGTTAACTCTTCGGTAGGAGGATACCATGGTGGCATTTGAGAAGATCTATGCACTGTATACTGCTCTGCAGGTGAAAATAATCATGGGGCAGGGTGGGATAAATACGAGTCAAAGACAAAATTCATTATTTTGATTCTAAGCTAGTAGGGCTAAGAATATTTATAAAAGATACTGGACAGTCAAATTGCACTGATCCACTTCTATTTTTTTCAGGCAGAGCGTCCTAGATTTAGATCTATGGTTGTATGTACAACCTCGCAGTAGCTTAGTAGTAGTACCAGTATTCGTGACAAGCCTTCTTTCCCAATTTTACGACGTCATTTATGAGTTTATCACAACGTTAGAGACTACTTACCCTTTTGTGGCAGTATTTTTTCATAAGGATCGGCAATGAGAGATGAAGGAAGGACAATGTCATTTCAAACTAAGAACCCATGACAACAACCTCAGTATTGAGACCTAGATCTAGATCTAGATCTAGGCAGTGATGATGGTAACAAAAAGTGAAAAATGGGGAAATCTTTTCGCGGTCCACCCAAAAACCTATTTTTCATGCAACATACCAATTTCAATTCACTCCGCATCTAATCTAGAATATTGATCTAGATTCTAGATAGATCTAGATATAGATCTAGATCTAGATCTATATAATCCAACCAGAGTTCATGACCGATTTATAAATTCACAGCAGCGTTGCAACTTGCAAGTGCTAGATCTAGAATTTGTTCTTTATAACGGAATACAAAAACAATACTTACACGAAAATATTAGGCAGCAAACTAATCCTATAAAGAAAAAGTACTTCATCTTGGCCCACTCAACGTCTCCGTTCAGATGGGAACTGAGGTGAGTACACCACAATCAAGTCAACTGAAGAGAAAACAAAAGTCAATGCCGGTGTTATACTCTCACGTTGCTCACGGAAAGAAACGTTATTCTTGGGAAATCCCTTCCGTTTGAGAGTTCACAGCCAATCGACAAAACCCACGAGCTGACGTTTCACCAATGAACAATTTCCAAGTACGGAAAAGACTTCCTCGACTTGGCCCACTCTGATTGGACGGCGCTCCGAAGTCTCTTGGCTTTTTTCACTATACGGTGTAAAAAGGGTTACCAACACGCATATTATTTTTCCCCACACTATCTTGTTCATAGTTTTGATAGGCTAGCTAGCTAGCTAGATAGATAGATAGATAGATAGATAGATAGATAGATAGATAGATAGATAGATAGATAGATAGATAGATAGATAGATAGACAGATAGATAGGTAGATGCATGAACATATAACTAGCTAGATAAATAAATACATAAACATGCAGAAAGACGTTTAAACGGATATATATTAAATAGATAGAGAACTCGTTGAGTAAATCGATAGATAGAAAAGACATAAGTATACCAATTGTGAAGCAACCAGGGTATTAAGGCACAAGTGGTAAATTTTACTTTTGGAGCTTTTGATAGTGTGTTAAAAAGCATTAAATGGCTTTTTAGAGGGTGTAAAACAAAAGATTCTACCATTTCTAGTACTAGAGACATTAAAATTATTTAGAGAATGAAAAAGGTAAAAATATAAAATTTTATAATATTCAGAGGGCTCTAGCTCAAAACCTATATTGACAACCTGTGCCTTATTCACCCTGGTTGCCGAGAGGCCCACTTTAAGAGATAATGCACTAAAACATCTGTAGTACCTTAAGTAGAAACTGATGAGAGAGATAGAGCGACACACAAACAGTGCAATAAAGACATGATAGAGACAGAGGGAGAGAGGATGGAGTAAGGCGGAGAGAAAGAAAGAGATGTAATGCGTGTGTGTTAAAAATGATAAAGAAAAATATGTAGAGGGTTGGGGGCAGGGTGGGAAAAGTTTAAAATAATGTAAAACGCAAACATCCTAAAAGCATAACTGTATGGTTTGTGTACGCAGACATACAAAAAAAAAAGGAATGGCTACGCCAGTGGGTAAAAAAGCAGCATCGGACACTAAAGCAGTATTTTAGTAGTAGTAGTAGTAGTAGTAGTAGTAGTAGTAGTAGTAGTAGTAGTAGTAGTAGTAGTAGTAGTAGTAGTAGTAGTAGTAGTAGTAGTAGTCGTGGTAGTAGTAGTAGTGGTAGTAGTAGTAGTAGTAGTGATAGCGTCGTCGTCGTCGTCGTCGTCGTCGTTGTCGTCGTCGTCGTCGTCGTAGTAGTAGTAGTAGTAGTAGTAGTAGTAGTAGTAGTAGTAGTAGTAGTAGTAGTAGTAGTAGTAGTAGTAGTAGTAGTAGTAGTAGTAGTAGTAGGCCTATAGATGTTGCATTGTGCTACACGTATTAGTGTCAAAATTAGTGACCCCCCCCCACACACACACACAAAAGAGAACGTTTAACTCTTGGTTGGGATATTGGTTCCAGCATCCGTATCACAGATATTGTAATAAAAGAGCTAGTCAAGAAACCACACATCCTAGTTTTATATTGGTCAAACTGGGAAATATTAACGATTACATTTTAGCTTCAATAGAAGATACATTATAGTAAATCTAGCAGGGTTATCTAAATTCCTTATTGATATCTAATGACATAAATGGATGGGCACAGAAAAGTGAAAAGAGGCATTTAAAAAACGAATGTCAGATTCGTAGCTAAAAGTTCAAAGTTGTTGTTGTTATTGTTGTTGTTGTTTTTGTTGTTGTTGTTGTTGTTGTTGTTGTTGTTGTTGTTGTTGTTGTTGTTGTTGTTGTTGTTGTTGTTGTTGTTGTTGTTGTTGGCGCCCCTCTGTCTCTGACCGGAGTACATGTATATGCGCCCGGAAGATATAGTGATTTTTTCTCCTTTTTTTTCTTTCTTTAATTCGATCATCAAGCGTGCGCATCAAGTGATCGAGCCAAAGTAGACGCCTCTGAGAAGTTCAAAGTGGAAAAAAAAATAATGGGGCGCAAAAATTTGATACAACCGTATAATTTGAGTTCTTATTGTGTAGCAGCTGCATTTGTCTTATATTTGGCGTAAAACAAACACCCAAAGTATAATTTTATTTATAATCGTTTTATTAAATTTAAGGAAGCGTATTAGACATAAGCATTTATTTGGGGAGCAAAATATGGCTTAGTTTATTTTCTTAAAATACAAATCGGGACGGTGGGCATGGTGATTGTAAACAATGATAAAGATGGCGGCTTTGTCTAAACTTTTAAGATTGTGCAGAACTCTACTACAGTATTCGACGCTACATTGAAATGTAGGTTTTATTTAAGTTAATATGGATATAGGCAATCTGCATTAATGATGATCATTCTTTTTTCTAGTTGTTCATTTGCTTGCTTCAAATTTTATGCTCGTAGAAACGAGATACACATGTATATGTAGATCTATTTATTTACAAATCAAGATGTGGATATCTATGTTACACTATCAGTAAATAGATCTTATCTAGAGATCTAGAATCTCGATCTATCCTACCAATTAGTTCTAGAAGATACATCGTTCTAAAATTGGAAAGCTTTGGTCCAAACGTTAGATAATATGACTGTAGATCTGGGCTAGTCCTATATTTTACAATTACAATAGTCTGAGTTTCAATAATTGGAAAAAACATAAGTTGGAATATTTTGATATATTGCACTAACTATAAATTATTATCGAAATATTAGTTGATTTAATAATTATATCTGCCATTTTCGCATTTTACAATTTGGAGTTCGTTGTTCAATTGAATTTCAGTAAACTGCCCAACAGCAAACTATTAAACAAATAATTCAATAACAGAGCAATGATATTAAGGGCCGTAAGGACAACGTCGCGGTAGCTTAGAGATCTGCAACTCATTTCAACTGTTGTCTCCATCTCCGAAAATGATTGTTTGGAAAACTAGAATTAATGAACGTTATAAGGAGAGGGGCAGAGCGAGTGAGTGAGTGTGTGTGTGTGAGGGAGAGAGAGAGAGAGAGAGAGAGAGAGAGAGAGAGAGAGAGAGAGAGAGAGAGAGAGAGAGAGAGAGAGAGAGAGAGAGAGAGAAACAGACAGATAGACGGATGGATGGACGGAGAGACAGAGGCAGAATACCAGTCGTGTGACTGCCACTTTCTCCACCTTTTAGCATGCATTTTCTCCAACCATCATCATTTGTCCCATTTTGTTCTAAGGTAAAAGCAGTTAGAATCAACTATTGCATGTATGTGAAATCACAGAGATTGAAGGCTTTTCGTGACTATTTGAAAGTAATTTGCTTTAAGTTATCAGATTTGGTTTAGTGTTACGTTACACACAAATAAAGCTTAGGTTTTCCACCCTCATTTTTCCACGCAACTCAAATGCTTTTTTTTAAATTAAGTCTGTCTGTCTGTCTGTCTGTCTGTCTGTCTGTCTGTCTGTCTGTCTGTCTGTCTGTCTGTCTGTCTGTCTGTCTGTCTGTCTGTCTGTCTGTCTGTCTGTCTGTGAAGTCACACGCTTTCATGAACACACACACATACAAATAAACTATCATCACCAACAGCATCAAAAACAGAAACAAAAACGGTAACAACAACAACAACAACAAAAACAACAACAAAACAAAAACAACAACAACAACAAATTAACATTTAACATCATCATCATCATCATCATCATCATCATCATCATCATCATCATCATCATCATCATTATCATCACAACATGAACAATAAAAAAAAAACAATACGATATGCGCGCGCTTGTGTGAATAAAGAGCCATCGAGCAGTACAGCAACATAAAGTAAATGATTATTGAGAGATTGTAAATGAAACAAACAAACAGAAAAATAAACAACAACAAATATAGGCTTCAAGCGCAAGCAATCAGATTTAAACAGACAGATCGAATCACACACAGATGACGCTTCTCAAAATTAATGTAGATTATTTAGAGCCTTTATCCACTTGTTTTCTACGATTAACTGGACTGCTCACCGATTAGATTTACAAATACTAAGTTTATTTCAAGCACACACAAAAATAATCCCAATTTATTGGTCAAGCTATCTCGCTTTTGGCACCTGGTCTTTTAATAAACATCTCTAAAAGACTAGTGGACCACACAAACTGACAGGGATTTTGTTTCTAACCAATTTGGACTCACCACAGAAGAACACGTAGAGAATAATTTTCGACGTCGCTTTTGTATCTCAAACACAGAGAGCTATTAATAGACGTCTGTGATGTCAAGACAGCCGCGCTCATAAAGAGATGATAGTATGGTTGGCGTAATTATCAACGTAGTGGAAAGAGGTCGAGAGAGCAATGGAAGAGGGTTTGTAAGAAAGGGAAGAGATTGAGGGATAGACAGAGAGTGGGAAATATAAAGACAGGCAGAATGGACTGGTTGTTTGTGTTTATAGAAGTGTTACTCTCTGTATTCCTTTTTCTCCATCATACTTTATTCCTGCTTCTTTCTCCTTTTATCGTCTTATCAGGCCTCACTTCTGCTAGATATTTGTGCCTCTCAATCTTGTTTTGCCCAACATTAATTGCACCCTAGACACGTTTCTTTCTGTGACCAACGAGGGAGCGACACGTTAGACCTATCCTGTTGAAGACCAACGAGGCACATCTGGCTAGTTTTTCTAATAGCATTACCGGTACTTCTCATGTCAGCCGCACAAACATTGTAATTTAACCGATATTATAATTTTCTAATCCCCACGAGGGCTAACACACTGTAGCCTGGCATTTATGTGTTATCGACGTAACAGTAATGGATAGATCAAGTCTTGGATCACACAGCGTGGTTACCACATGTATAGTAATAATTATCTTATTGATCGCTTCGCTAAAGGTCCGTTCGAACCAAGCAGCTTTTATGGAACTGCTTACTTTTTAGTTGTTGTTGTTGTTGTTGTTGTTGTTGTTGTTGTTGTTGTTGTTGTTGTTGTTGTTTTTTTGTTTTTTTTATCTTTCTGTGGTCACATAAATCGTTGACTTGGCATACATACATCATCAATCTATTTATCCACCTATAATCTATCTATCTATCTATCTATCTATCTATCTATCTATCTATCTATCTATCTATCTATCTATCTATCTATCTATCTATCTATCTATCTATCTATCTATCTATCTATCTATCTATCTATCTATCTATCTATCTATCTATCTATCTATCTATCTATCTATCTGCTATCTCGCTTTTGGCACCTGGTCTTTTAATAAACATCTCTAAAAGACTAGTGGACCACACAAACTGACAGGGATTTTGTTTCTAACCAATTTGGACTCACCACAGAAGAACACGTAGAGAATAATTTTCGACGTCGCTTTTGTATCTCAAACACAGAGAGCTATTAATAGACGTCTGTGATGTCAAGACAGCCGCGCTCATAAAGAGATGATAGTATGGTTGGCGTAATTATCAACGTAGTGGAAAGAGGTCGAGAGAGCAATGGAAGAGGGTTTGTAAGAAAGGGAAGAGATTGAGGGATAGACAGAGAGTGGGAAATATAAAGACAGGCAGAATGGACTGGTTGTTTGTGTTTATAGAAGTGTTACTCTCTGTATTCCTTTTTCTCCATCATACTTTATTCCTGCTTCTTTCTCCTTTTATCGTCTTATCAGGCCTCACTTCTGCTAGATATTTGTGCCTCTCAATCTTGTTTTGCCCAACATTAATTGCACCCTAGACACGTTTATTTTCTGTGACCAACGAGGGAGCGACACGTTAGACCGATCCTGTTGAAGACCAACGAGGCACATCTGGCTAGTTTTTCTTATAGCATTACTGGTACTTCTCATGTCAGCCGCACAAACATTGTAATTTAACCGATATTATAATTTTCTAATCCCCACGAGGGCTGACACACTGTAGCCTGGCATTTATGTGTTATCGACGTAACAGTAATGGATAGATCAAGTCTTGGATCACACAGCGTGGTTACCACATGTATAGTAATAATTATCTTATTGATCGCTTCGCTAAAGGTCCGTTCGAACCAAGCAGCTTTTATGGAACTGTTTACTTTTTCGTTGTTGTTGTTGTTGTTGTTGTTGTTGTTGTTGTTGTTGTTGTTGTTGTTGTTGTTTTTGTTGTTTTTTTATCTTTCTGTGGTCACAATAAATCTATGGAACTGCTTACTTTTTAGTTGTTGTTGTTGTTGTTGTTGTTGTTGTTGTTGTTGTTGTTGTTGTTGTTGCTGTTTTTTTTTTTTATCTTTCTGTGGTCACATAAATCGTTGACTTGGCATACATACACCAATCAATCATCAATCAATCAATCTATCTATCTATCTATCTATCTATCTATCTATCTATCTATCTATCTATCTATCTATCTATCTATCTATCTATCTATCTATCTATCTATCTATCTATCTATCTATCTATCTATCTATCTATCTATCTACCGTATCTATCTATCATCTAGCCTACCCAGCTACCTAGCTATCTACCCATTTACATGTAGGACTCCATATATTTCTAGTTACCTATCTTTCTGTCCTAATATCTATCTAACTTCATTTAAACTTTTGTTTGTTTGATTTTTGTGTGTTTTTTTTATTGTGTTTGTTTCTTGTGTGGGCCCGTCTTTCCACTCCTCTGTATAACCCTATGCCTAGTTTCTTTGAATCTGAAACAAGTTTTTTTTTTAAAGTATTTCAACCGAGGGAGAAACAGTAATGTTTGAAATAATCATGAATAGAAAGATTGATTAGGCAGCTTAACGTAAAATTATTTTATATATAACATAGTCTGTGCTGCTTGTGCTCATATAGACAGAACTGTATTTAAAAAAAAATTTTTTTTTGTCTCCCAGACCTATGCTAGATTGGCATCCCTGAGTACTGTTGGTCGCTAAATACAAACACGCACTCATCTGAGATCTTAGTTTTTGTGGCCGGGCTGGCCGCGACTTGTCTGACCTGTCTGAATAGAAGTTATGAGCCTGTGGTCCCTGTGATCGTGGCGAGTTCAGACATGCGCGTCAGGACTACGGGGCTCACTCTGATTGGCTAATACGCGGAGTCGGGCCCGGGCTACCGCAGTCCTGGCACGTGCCCGCATTGTTTTATTGCAAGATCAATGTCCCCATAAACCAAAAGAATGACGTGTAAATGCTCGATGAGCGTTGAGCAGTATTGATATTGATATTGGTATAGTCGCGACTTAGCCTTTTCTCGGGCTCTTTCTTCGTTGAAGATGCAGCTATGGGGATGACTCTAAACACAGTTCTTTTTTGTTACAAACAAGTACATTGTACATAGTGTATGTATGTGCAACGAACAAAAGTACAACCTGGTAATGATTGTAGTGTTTTGACAAAGGGCATCATTTATTTAGGATTCATAGCAAGAGTGAAAAAGAACGCCTGTGTGTGTGTGTGAGAGAGAGAGAGGTGGGGTGAGAGAAAGAGAGGGAGAGAGAGAGAGAGAGAGAGAGAGAGAGAGGGGGGGGGGGAGAGAGAGAGAGAGAGAGAGAGAGAGAGAGAGAGAGAGAGAGAGAGAGAGAGAGAGAGAGAGAGAGAGAGAGAGAGAGAGAGACAGAGAGAGAGAGAGACAGAGACAGAGAGATGGACAAACAGCCAAAGAGAAAGACAGGATAAATATCAGCAACGCCGTGATGGTATGAGGAGGGCGAGTTCCATTTTACCGTGTGAAAGCCACAACGTCTATATAAATTGCCTTTTGGGCACAAATGTAAATAATCATGATACTTAATATGACCTTGTTCTCGTATAGATAATTATATAAACATGCCTGCCTTCTTTCTTTATCATTATGGGGAAGTTTAGGATCGTATTCTATGAGTTATCTGGGGCTGTTTTCTTTCTTTCATGTCTAGTAAAAGACAGACTCGTAATATCTAAGAGTAATAAGAGTAATCAGGGTCTTTTTTCTTCATTTTCCTATCTGACACGGAGATTATTTTCCACGTCTTATCCGTAGAGCTATGTTTGTATCGACGTGTTGATTGATTGTTGCTGTATAGAGTTACCGGGTCTATCCCTATTCTAGGCAAAAACTTATCAGTGTGTGTGTATCAGTGTACTCGTCGCTCAGTCGCTGGCTCGAAAATTTTACCCCCCCCCCCCCTCTTCTCCACTAAAAACACAGCCGTGCTTTTATTCGCAGGGACTTTCTTCTCTCAAGTTTGACTCCTCTCTGCAGATGATAGATTAGTTCAGTACGCTCAATGACATGTAGATGATTTAGAGCCTTTGCACACTCTCAAATAACATTACCGTGGATGGACCACACTAACAAACTAAATAAACAAACGGAAATCTCCGTTCAGTGATAATAATTAGATACTTTTTCAGTGTGGCCTGGTGTTTCTTTCATTATAATTTCTCAAGGCTATTATGTTCGTCTGTTTTTGAATGTCTGCCAGTCTGTTTGATTCTGTCTTTTTCTATTCCTCTTTCCCTTTACCCCTATCTCTATCTTTGTCTGTTTGTCTCTTTGTGCGTCTGTCTGACTGCCTCTCTCTGTCTCTCTCTGTCTCTCTCTCGTTCTCTCTCTCTCTCTCTCTCTCTCTCTCTCTCTCCCTTGTTTCTACTGAACCAGACTGTATTATTTTTGGTTCCATTTTCCCAAAAAATCGTTAAAATTATCTCTTAGCCCTTCATGTTTTTCTTTCAGCTTTTTCCCTTTTCTTTTTTTTTTCCCCGCCCTGTTATATCCTCTGCACATCGAACAGACTTAACAATTCTGCTTGTGAATTCCAACGCCCAAGCCATTTCCTCCCATTATTTTTCTTTGATCGATCTTTCATTAGTGAACCGATCTCTGACGCCAATCCGATCATTGGTCATAGTTTCCGATCGATTCAATAAGCGTCTTACCGTCCCGATACCTGGAGAGGTGTGCGATGCACCCACTTGGTTCTCAAAAACAAGTATTGCCTTCTTACCTGGTCTCGAAGTAAACTTTTACTCTTGTGCATGTATAGGCCTATCTGAGGTGAAAGCAATTTTATGTATAAATCTCATATCTAAAGTCGATACTCGTTCATTTAGTATCTTGTGAAGTTTAGTGTGATTTATTGTGATCTGTTAACTTTAACTTTTTTACTGTTCAAACCTAAAACTGATGTAAAGACAATGCATGAATGATTAAATCCAATGTTAATGCTAGTAAAAGGTCTACCAGCTGAGTTGAATAATACCTGGTATAACTGCCGGATTTAAGGCCACACTAGAAATTATCGAAACCTAAGTCTTTAGGTCCGAGGACAATTTATTAAAACCTAGCTGCAAAATCTTTTTTCGCAAAAAACAACAACAACAACAACAACAACAAAAACAACCAAAAAAGAAACACACTAACCAAATTGATTTTCGTGTTTAAAGCTTTAGCCGTTGCTAAGATTATACAGTGTTATATTTAAAAATGATTTCACGTGAAATTTCTTATGGCTGAACGTTAGTGCATCTTTGAATTGTTCAAATGTGTAAAGCCATTCCTAACTGATCACCATGTGACGTAACTCTTCAACTTTAACTTTATTGTGCCTACAATAATAACAGTTAATTATTTTTTAAAAGAGTGAAACAATACACCGCGACTCCCCCTAAACGACATATATTACGCTTTGTAACAAACATATCACAGACGAATCATTTTAGGAAGTAAACAAACTGCCTGATATAAGTCCAATGTTGGAATTTTGTCCTTTGGAAACTGCCTTGTAAAGGTTATAGTGCGGTGGCAAAACTGTAGACAGAATTTTTTTTTATATCAACTATTCCAAAGTTCTCTGTTTATGATGTTGACAAGATGACTCGGTGAACACCGAGCTCTGCTGTTTAGATCGGACATGGTCAAGAAGAAAAGACTGCCAATTTTTTTTACGGCGGGCAAGACGGGAGCTTTTCATAGTTCAAAGAAGTTCTTTATCAATACATACGTCTATTTCTTTTCATTCGAATCAATACATTTGAGTTATCCCCACACTGAAGCTAAAAAACTGAATTATTCGTCATGGATGAAACAACACAAAAGATCAACTTCGTTTCGCTTCCTCGAGTCTTAGTTTTGGTCGCGTTGAAGAGAACCTGGGAGGCAGAGATCTGGACTTCTTTATTATTCAATCTGGTTAATTATCCGCCGCAGTCGCGCTAGTGTAAGCACCGGTATAGACCGTGTATTTGCCTACATGTCGCGGAGCAAATTGATCTCTCGGTACACTGCCTCACAACTAAGCTTACTACATGCTAGTCATTCAAATCGGCCCAGCTGAGATTAGGATCCGACCATAAGTTTATAGATCTGATATAGGCGTAGGCATATATAAAGGTTCTTATTTTCTAAAGGTCCACACCTCCATTATCCTGAAGGTCACCTGCTTATCGGTTTCTTTCAGGGCTGAACCATGGTGGCAGCTCTGTCGAAGAACCCCGCCCTTCCCCTCTCTCTCTCTCTCTCTCTCTCTCTCTCTCTCTCTCTCTCTCTCTCTCTCCTTTCCTCACTTGCTCTCGGCCTTTAAACACGTAAAAGACCAAGCACAAGAAGTCTGGGCCCCTGCAGAACTGGAAGAACAAAATACACATCCACCTATACTGTCTCCTTCAAACATCTTAGAACATACATTGTGTACTCTTTCGACAGTGTTTCTATTAAGTTTAATATGTTTCTGAGAGGATGTGATCACAATCAGCTGTGAGTTTTATGTTCTAGTAAAGATTACAACATAAATATAAACACCAGGGAGAACGATATACGGAGATTGTTTCTTGTGCCATTTACCGCTTCACTGCGCATTTTTGTTTCTTGGGAGTTTTTAAGGTTCTGGTTATTTCTAACAACTCTTTGGGACATTGCACAATACCACTAGATAACTGTTTGTCCCCGCTGGGGCCTTTAAACTCATGTTTAATATATTTTCGTATTCACGGAACGCCAGTGAAATCCAATTTAAGTTACATTTTTAATGATCTCGTAGATGAAACTTCACACCTACACAAACCTAGCTGTAGGCACAACTGTGTTCCTTATCGTACATGCGATAATATGAGAAAAAAGTTTTTAAAAACTTATTTCAACAAAATATCTTTCTGCAAACTAGAGATAACCGTTTTAAAGGTAAAAAAACAAACAAAAAATTAACGGGCAAAATTTGTAAAAAAAAAAAAAAAAAGTCTTGCAAATCCCTTCCGTCGTTTCGACCATGTCATCTTTGAACAAAACTTGCCATTTTAAAGCGATGTTAAATCGAAACTTGAAGCGTTTGTCGAGGATAAGAAAGCTTCGCATAGATACATTTCGCCACAGCTTAAGACCTGGGTTGAGTAACATTCACTGTTCTCTTGTTCTAAGGCATCTGGGAAGTTCTAGATCCACGATTTTTTTGGGGGAATGTCTCTTGTGACCTTTGATTAAATCTACTTCGAAGTCCATTTCGGCATAACGGAAACGGTGGACCACACACAGCGATGGGACCCAAGACATGGCTGGTTATAATATACTGACACCGGCTTAATCAGAAGGGAAAGAGGGAACAAGGGCCCCCTTAAAGAAAGCCGCTTTGTCCTACCGATTGACTTTACTTGCTGCTTTTCATACGGGTATAATCAGGCCCTCACATTTAATGAATAATGATTGTATATTGCTTTTTTTTCTTAACCAGGGGTCAGTGCACAGAGGCAAAGAAGAACAAAATTAGCTTGTTTATACAGTCTTAGATGACCATTGCCGTCTAATCATACTGGAACCAGTCTGGACCCACTAGCACAATGTCAGGTGGTCACCAGTTCGAGCTAAGGGACGCAATCTCCCCTTATGTCTGCTCCACGCCTCTGGACTTCTGCGAGGAGCGCAACTATCTCGCCAGAGTTGTCTTCCCACAGCTAAACCAGCTGTGCAAGTCTCGCGGGTCCTTCTTCAACCCGACAGACCTGCGCTGGGCACCCGGAGATGCCAACACGGAGAAAGGTTTCCTGCTGACCACAGTGCTCTCCTCCATCAAGCGATGCTCTCCCTTTTTCATCTGCCTCCTGGGCGAGACCTACGGACCTTTCAGGGAGGCGTGCAGCCCGCCGCTGTCCCAGTTCTCGTCGTCACCGGCCGTGAGAAAATCCACCGGAGGCAGCAGCCTAGCGACCTTGACCTCTGGGGCGCGGCGGGGCCAAGCTGTCGGCGGACGAGAGAGTCGCGGCGTTACTGTCGGCGGTACTGAAGGGGAGGGAACTGCTGGGGATGGCGCTCAGACCAACTGGCTCGACAAGAACTTCCTGATGGCTGGCAAGGGAGGCCATTCCTGGGTCTTACAGGAAGGTAGGCATCTGTTCTCATGGTCGAACATCGGGCAAATTAAAATGATGGCATGTCACTTTTATCTGTTTTGCATCTAGCAGCCTAAATATTTAACGTTTATCGCAACTAGTACACACGCACTGTTTGTGGCAGAAATAAAATCCCACCTTTTTAGTAATTAAAGTAATTATTTGTTCTAATGTTCCGCATTAATTTATAGGCTTACCAACAACTAAAGAATACCTTATAGTTTGGGTGTTGGTGCTCTAGACTCTCGAATCTTAGGTGCTCCCCCCCACCACCCTAATCTATGAAAATCACGTGTAGACCTTAAGTAGTGTAAAAGACATTTGACCATTTATTATTATTTCATGAACCGATTATAATTATTATTAGCACAGCCCCACAAACCGGCCCCGGTACTCTGACTTATAGAGGAAGGTATGCTGTGTAGAGCAACACTTTGATAAACTTTTCTTTTTTCGATAATGTAGCACTCGTAGGCCTACATGTTATCCAGTAAGGTAAACAAATTCTGTCTTTCAGTGAAGCGAAGGGATAACTTATACAGCGACCGGTGATGCTTATCACAAAAACAGCATAGACACGATATTGTAAATCCTAGCTTGTTACATCCTATAATTAAGAGCCTTTCTCTCTCTCTCTCTCTCTCTCTCTCTCTCTTGGGGGTTCTCCTGTCATTGATAGACTACAACGGTTGAACGGATGGAATCATGTGGAAAACACGTTTGATCTATCCACTGGGGCGGGAAGGAGAACGTTTTTCTATTAAGCACTCTCTCTCTCTCTCTCTCTCTCTCTCTCTCTCTCTCTCTCTCTCTCTCTCTGATTGAAAAGAGCGAAGCTTGTTCCTAGCTTAACGTCCTCTAGGTTGTATCTCTATTTTTATGGCCCTAGTCAAAAGAGCACAAGCTCAGAGGCCACTGGGCTCACAACATCTCCTTTTTTCTACTAAGTGTCTTTGTTTGGAGAAAGCGAAATTCTCTCCTAGTTTAACGTCTCTTAAGTCTTAATAAAAATCCGATTTGGCGACGGGTCTCCTGAGTGCGAGCCACGACTTGGTCGATCACATTGTACTAAAACCAAACCAGTATGGGGGACAAACACACCGAGAGCGGGGTTCAAACCATGGACCCGGTATGTCAGAAGCCGATGTTCTACCCCAGGATTACCGCACTTCCTTTCCACTAAGTGGGAGTTCTCTACAGAGCGACGGAGAGAATTATCTCCCTTCCTCCGGGTTTAACGTCTCCTTGGATGATTCTATACGACGACAAGCCCCAAAACTGACGTCTGACAATTTTATGTGCTGCCACACACGAGACAGGGCGGGGATACCATGACTTAGCCGGTCACATTATACTGACACCAACCCAAACAGGGGAAGAACATTGGACAAATAAATCTGCCAATCGTGGGATAAGATCCGAGGACCTCCTGATCTGGAGACCAACGCTCTACCACTTGAGCCAGTTCTCTCCCTACTAAGAGGGAGATTCACAAGCTTTATACTTATGCGCTGTTCTTCCACTCGGCCCCAGGTCACCAGAACAGCAGCATCACAGAGCTGGAGGTGACCCAGGGCGTGTTGCTGTGCGACAGCCTCCACTCCACCCTCTACTACAGGCAATCAGACCACCTGGACGACAAGCTGGCACGGGCCGTGGACAAGAAAGTCAGTACACACACTCTCTCTCTCTCTCTCTCTCTCTCTCTCTCTCTCTCTCTCTCTCTCTTTCTCTTGCTCTCTCCCTCTCCCTCTCTCTCTCTCTCTCTCTCTCTCACACACACACACACACACGCAAACACATCTCCCATCTTCCCCAATATCCTCCCTCCTCTATTTCCCCTCCCTTTATGTCTGTCTGTCTTCTCTCTCTCTCTCTCTCTCTCTCTCTCTCTCTCTCTCTCTCTCTCTATCTATCTCTCTATCTCTCTCTCTCTCTCTCTCTCTCTCTTACACCCCTACACACTAACACACACACCCAGTGCGACATGCACATAAAATCTCTCTAAGAAGAAGTGTGGGATAATATTACTCTCTCATAATTATGCAGTAATTGGGCTGAGTAATACTATTTATTACTAATAATATGGCACTGTGTGGATAGTTAGATAATAACAGCTCTTCAGGAAAGAACACAACTGCCAACCCACCCAAATAAAAGCTTATAAGTACGGTTTATTAACATAGGATTGGCAGCTTTGAAAGAAACCAACCCTGCCCCACCCCATAATTACATAATGTTTATGCCAGAGCTGTTCACATTCTAAGAAATCAGCAACATCTAGGTATGGCTTATAGATGCCTGCCTGCTATATTTCTCCGATTCTTTGCTAGGCTAGATTTGAATTCGCATGGTTTGGAATTGTATCCATGCTTTTATCACATTAGTTTCCGATGGTCACTCACAAATATTGCATTTCTGACAAAACATACAACACTATTTTTCTGGTATTATTGTAAATCTATTATTTTAATGCTCTTCTCTCTTTGAAAGTGATATTTAAAGTGAGACAGATACAATTAGATAGCTTGCCTGCATGTAGATTTTATACTTCAGTTCTTCACAACCTACCTTTATTTTCCTAAACTTATCCAGTCATTATATTTTAGTTTATCGCTACTAGTATTGGTTTCCTATAACCCACTTATTGGCCTGTTAGCCTGAACTTTCAGAATTACCATTACAACACGTCTTCACACTAGTTATTGCTTTACTTTCTGTTTTGCCGCTGTGTTAATGATAGCACCAGCAAATTAAGTAATTCTGATTAAAAAAAACCATGTACATTTGTTTATAACTTCAATGTTTTGGATATCATGCCATTATCTGCACTGACTTGCCCCCTTTCTTTTCAACCTCACCCATAAGGCCCAGGATCACCTTCTGCAACGCTTTATGTCTGAGAGCGAGGAAGCCAGGGCCAAAGTTCATGACCTCAGACAGCGCATGGTCAACAGGGGTGTGCCCGTGCGCTACTTCCGGAGCGTGGAGGAACTGGGTCAGATCGTTCTGGAGGACTGGGTGGAGGTCATCAACACGGTCCTGCCGCCGCTGTGCCACAGCGTCAGACTCTTAGGTCAGTGAAGTTTCTTGAAGTGATTCACAGCAACAACAACAAAGCCAAAAATACACCCCCTCCCTGCTCAATAACTTGTTCGCCCCACCCTTTTCCACATGGACTGAGTCTGTGTCAGTATAAGAAAGATTATGGCCGTATAACAGTGGAAATACTACAGCTGTGCTTCTCCATGCCATATGATATATGAAGTGGGAAATACTACATCCATGCCTCTCTAATCTCTATGCTCTTCCCCCTCAGACACTCTGGAGTTCAAGGAATGGCAGTGCCAGCAGTCGTTCATCAGGAGCCGCACTCAGGCGTTCGTAGCCAGCTCCGGGGTGGACGAAGTTCTCCAGACACTCACCGACTTTGCCTTCGGCTGCCAGAGAGCAGAGGTCAAGGCTGACCTCCTGGACGAGCTCCTGGCCTCAGCGTCCAACAACACCAAGATCAGGAGTTACTCTGCCACGACGCCATATAAGAAAAGGTAATAGTTGATTTTGTGATAGTCAAGCGGACTTAGGTTTTTTTAAACTAAACATCATGTTGCCTTATACGCAGAGAAATGTCGCCCTATAAGAAAAGGTAATAGTTGATTTTGTGATAGTAAAGCCAACTTACGTTGTCTGAAACTAAACATCATGTTGCCTTATACGTAAAGAAATGTCGCCCTATAAGAAAAGGTAATAGTTGATTTTGTGATAGTAAAGCTACCCTAGGTTTTCTTAAACTAAACATCATGTTGCCTTATACGCAAAGAAATGTCGCCCTATAAGAAAATGTAATAGTTGATTTTGTGATAGTAAAGCCAACTTAGGTTTTCTTCAACAAAACATCATGTTGTTTTATACGCAAAGAAATAGAAGGGTTTTTTTTTTTCACAATAAAGGATACTATGTTTCTGATATGGTTATCTATGCCAAATTGCCCCTTTATCTCTTTAAACCCAAACAACCGGTAAAAGCTCCAAAAAATGACGGAAAACGTAAAAATATCCTCTTTCCATTTATAGATCGATTTAAAACCTACGTCGAAACATGGAATGGGCATGCAGGCTTAAAAAGTTAAGAAAAGGTTATCTGTAATTATTGTGTGGTTTAAGACCTCTTAAGTCTGTAGTTCTTTAAAACCTCCTTAAAGCTTTTCTGCAAAAAATAACTTCTATTAGTTTTACGTTCCCTGTGATTTTCTAGATATTCTAAAGGTAAAGGAAGGGACCAGCTTTGATTTAAAGCTCAGACCTCCTACTCGACAATATAAGAAAATCCTGATTGCGCTATCTGCCTCCTCCTGCCTTCTATAACAGTTTTGATTTCAACTGGTCACCCCCAGGTCAGCAGAAGTTGACCAGGAGAAACCCATTCTGGTGCTGGTGGGAGACCGCGGAGTAGGCAAGTCTTCTTTGGCCGCTAGGTGGCTCACAGACTTCAAGGGGGAGAACTCCTCTGAGGCAGCAGGTATAGCCGTGTTGTCACACTTTGTGTCCGCCTCCAGCAACAGTGCCGATCTGGTCAACTTCATCAGGCACTGCATCGTCCAGCTGAGAGAGGCCTACCTACTGTCTGGTGAGGGGTGCACAGAGAGAGAGAGAGAGAGAGAGAGAGAGAGAGAGAGAGAGAGAGAGAGAGAGAGAGACAGAGAGAGAGACAGAGACAGAACGAGAGAGCTGTGATAGAATGTTCATTACTGTCTTTCCTTCTCATTAACATATTACTAATCAGAGAGCATTAGCATCTCTGGCTTTCAATGTTTTGCCTTTTACTCTAATGGTTCACTCATACAACATCTTTCCTTGACTACATACTTATGCTATTTGTCCCGGGTTTCCATTCACCTCCCCCAGAGCCTCACGACCCGCTCAGCATCAGGGCATCTATTGAAAGCGAAAGTGAGGCCAAGGACCAGAGTTTCCGGTCTCTGTGTGAGGCGTTTGTAGCAGCTTTGGGCCTTGGACCTTGTGTCATCCTGCTAGACGGGCTCAACGAGCTGACCTCAGCTAGAGGTCTGAGTGCTCGCGAGGTCAGTTAGGGGATGATAATACAATCCTGTTAGTACCAGTAGTAGTAGTAGTAGTAGTAGTAGTAGTAGTAGTAGTAGTAGTAGTAGTAGTAGTAGTAGTAGTAGTAGTAGTAGTAGTAGTAGTAGTGGTGTGCGATATAGCATATTTGCTGATGTTGGATGCAAAGACACCAACCAACCAAAACATTTCTTTCCTCTTTTGAGATTGGACATCATCATGCAAGGAACTAGATAATAATAGTCATGATAAATGGTGAAACAGAGAACCTTAGTTCTTTTGTAAGATGGAAACTTCCAAGATTTAGGTGATATATGGAAAGTGAGTAAATTATTCTCACTGTAATGCTTTTTCCCGACCAGACTTTTCGGGATGGGTGACCGATTCACTCTGTCTGATCGCCGTGTCCAGGAATGGGCTGACAGCCAATCAGATCCTCTCAATCCTGGAGGTTATGGGTTATGAGAAAGAGCTGAAGGTCGCGAGCTATGATTGGCTGCAGTCCCGGGAGAGTAGTAGTAGCAACAGCTGCAGCAGCAGCAGTAGATGTTATACTGTTGTCGACAGCCTGAACTGTATCATATCATCTGTTAAGTTTTGTTATTGTATCCGCACTTACCCCAGGTAAAGGAACTGACTTGGCTCCAGGAGTCCCTGCCTCGCACTTGTCGGCTCATCTTGACCACCACCCGCTCAGATATCTCTTACAGGAGTCTGGTCAGCAGGAGAGACGTCACTGTGGTCAAGTGTCCAGACTCCATCACGGAGCCGGAAAACACGCTGTCTATGGTAAACAAACTACACATCATACACTCGAAAGTTACTCTGACTATTCCGGTCTAGACTCACAGGATTGCTTTTGTAAACAAGCTCTCACTGACTTTAAACATATGAATTATAAATAAGGAGCTAACTTTGAAAAGTATTAAGTTCATCATCGATAGTTTTAAAATTGGCTTAATGCACAAGTTAATCTTATTTAACACACTTAGGCCTTTTTGTTTGTGTTACAGTTTGAATGGACCTTCTTGTCAGTGAGAAGAACAATAAAATGGAAATTTTTACTGAAGCCCTTGGGAAAACAAACTTCTCAAATGGATTATGAAATATTCAATCTGTATAGAAATTTATTTTCAAAGAAAAAAATGGGCTTTCCTCTGTCAACCCCTAGCGCCATGATTGTGCCTTCTAAAACAAAGATCAATTGTAGGTTTAGAATGGCAAATTAAGTTTACATGAAACAGTCATAAAATAAAGCTATTGTGGCGAAAAAACAAATACAAATACATGGTTGGTATCTTTTATTTATTTTTCTATTCTACTATCAAAGCATTAGGTTAGGTAAAGCTTAAGGTAAACGTTTTCCCAACAGCCGACGCTAGCAAATAGCATTTACTGCGTACAGAATTCAGCTAAGTAAATAGATTCCCACACCTATCGTGTATGTTTCCTATTTGGGCCCATGTTATCACAAGGTATCTAGTTTCTTCTCACCCTCCAGTTATGCTTACACTCATTCACCTACCCTGTGTCTCTGCCTTTGTGTGTCTCAGGTGAAGCAGCACAACCCACTGCTGAGCCAGCTAGTGGGTGGAGACAGCCGTCTGCAGAGGGTCGCGCAGCTAAAGATCATGAGCACAGCCTTGGGGGCGCGGGTGGTCGCGTCCGAGATATCCTGCCACAGGGTCTACAGCAACCTGCCTGCCTTCCTGGAGGAGTGCGCTGAGGCGAGTTATATTTTTTTGTTTGATTTGGTATGTTCATTTTTTACCCAAATTCACTTGTGGATGATTAAAGTTGATCTAATTTTACTTTCCACAAACGTTTTTGTCTAGATGGGAAGCAATGCTCATTAGGAAAATACCTCTAAATAGGTGTATAGTAAAAACTGATCTAAATCATACGTCTTGATCACATCCATTGTCAGCATCTAGGCTAAATTGCCGGTCGATCCCAAGACTAATATCTAACAGTTTTATACGGGACAACACAGTAATCAAGTGGAAATACCAGTGCTTCTTTCTTAGCTGGTTTAACAGCACTTCCCAAACCAGTAAACAGGCTTATCGGGATTTGAACACCAAATTCCTGATTATACGCTGTGTTAAAGTTGCAATTTATGAGAGAAAAACTTTACATAGACTTTTGCTTTACACAGATCTACTCTACAAATAAACTATACCCAAGGTAGGGATGGACAGGTTGTTGTATCAATGCCCCTCCTCCTTCCCTCTACCTTCAGGCAAAAAAAAAAAAAGCATATGAAACAAAAAACAACAACAGCAAACGCACTAGCTAGCTCTGTCAAAAGCGCTCTGGACTGACACAAATTTGATTGATGTTCAAATCTCAGCTGGTGGTACATGTCTCTGTTTAAATTTCTAGAGGCAAAGACAGGGAATATAAAACATATTCACTTTTGTACTTTGAACTTGACTCCCTGTGTTCTGACAGGTGTGGTCACTCCGGGACTTCTGGATCATGTCCGTGAAGAAGTGGATCCTGGAGCACAACTGGACGCTGGACAGCGTGGCCTCAGAGAACGTCTTGGTCGACAGTGGCTTCGGTCAGTGTTAGCCTTGGTTTGGCTTTACAAGTAAAGTGTACAGCTGTATCCCTTAGTCCTTAACATTTTACTCTACTGGTTGGGTTGGTGTCATTATAATGTACCCATTTGATACAGCAGTCGGGGTATTTCCAGTCTGTCTCTGTTTGGCAGCTAATACAGTTTCAGAATTTATTCTTGGGATCTCTTTGCGATATAGCATATTTGCTGATGTTGGATGCAAAGACACCAACCAACCAAAACATTTCTTTCCTCTTTTGAGATTGGACATCATCATGCAAGGAACTAGATAATAATAGTCATGATAAATGGTGAAACAGAGAACCTTAGTTCTTTTGTAAGATGGAAACTTCCAAGATTTAGGTGATATATGGAAAGTGAGTAAATTATTCTCACTGTAATGCTTTTTCCCGACCAGACTTTTCGGGATGGGTGACCGATTCACTCTGTCTGATCGCCGTGTCCAGGAATGGGCTGACAGCCAATCAGATCCTCTCAATCCTAGAGGTTATGGGTTATGAGAAAGAGCTGAAGGTCGCGAGCTATGATTGGCTGCAGTTCCGGATGTCAGCTGGTGCCACCTTGAGAGAAATGGAGGACGGTCGACTGGTGTTTGGCCACAGATACCTGCAGGAAATTGCAGAGTATCTCTTTTTCAGTGAGTGACTGTAGTCGCTATTACAGCACCCCATAATGTAAATAGAGCTAGGTAAAAAAAAGGTCAGTCATGACAAAAAAATTCTGTCTAAATCAAGTATCTTACTTTAAAAGCATTTTTATTCATAGGCTATTCTTCATGGAAAAAAATTACAATTCAATCTTTATAAGTTTCTTTGTCCTTTTGATTCATGTGATTTTCCTCACGAATTCCATGAGCACCCATGACTTCTTGTTTCCGATGTTGTTTTCTCCAACTTTTGCATTTAGATCTACCATTGCAATTGTCATGTATTATTGCAAAAGCATGCATATTACACTTTTTTTCCTTTGGTAAAGCGATTCCTTATTTTCAACTGTGTTTCGGTTGGTAGGGCATTAACTTTACATGTTGTGTGGATAACAATCCCATTTTAATTCTGTTCCAAATTTTCCTTTGAGGTATTAATGTACTATCTCATGTTGCAGAAAGCATGGCGTCCGTATCCTATGATCCAGCAATGGTTCTCAAGTTGGCTTCCTCTGGACCTCGCAAAGTTTACCACGCGCACCTGGCTCAGTTTTTCTCGCGGGAACCGCTGGACACCCAGGTGATGGAGGAACTGCCCTGGCAGCTAATGTGGTCTGGACAGATCCCCGAGCTGACGGACTTCCTCACAGACTGCGGGTGAGTAGCTCAATCCGCCCCAAGCTGTCAAGTTGGTTACTTGGATTGTTTTGATATTTCATAATGCTCCTCGACTGGTGCTAGGAATTTCCACTGAGATGTCTCAAGATTAACGTCTGGCAGTTTTATAAGTGGTTACATGGAGAGACTGGGTGTAGATTTGAAAATTATATCTCAGCCAATAATACTATAGTGACTCTGTCCCAGCCAGCAGGTAACAATATCATCTTATTGTCATTTTAACCACTAACATTTTAATTGGTTACCGTGTTATCTAGCAACCCTCACACCAAAAATAATAAATCTTCAGAAAACTGTGTTGAAAACAAAACTGCATCTATCGTAACGGAAAATTAAAAACCCCTCCTATATAATATAGAAAAAAATGTAGTCTTCAATTTAATTAAAATATGATTACATTTTTATGAGATACCTCTTTTTAAAAAATACAAACAAGAAGAAAAATAAGGAGTACAGAAAAACAAGATGTTTCCTTAAAAAAACCCAATGGCTATGCTAAATACAGAGCAAAAACAAAAGATTTTTAAAAGACGGGTAACACTGACACATAGAATAAGAATGATAATGGGAGACAGTAACGAAGAACACATGATTTTTGTTCCTTATTGGTTTCCAAAAATATTGCTAGGCTTCAAAGAGTAGGAATCGATAGTTCATAATATACCATACTAGTCTTAAATAACTTATCTAAGCATTATACTTCGACTTTCTATTTGTAATTCTCATACTTGACCAGATGAGTTGTCTATTCAAATGAACATACTTTAAATGTTCTATATCAACCAACAGTGTGACCAACCAGTGAACTGGATATATGTGTTCTATTTTATTGAATCATGTCAACAAATATTGATTCCTGATGCTTCTTGTTCTTGTCCTACCAACAGTATCATTAAGCATCAAATCACTGTGATTTTCTTCTCTCTCAGAGCTCTGCTTAAGATGCTGTCCAGTGAAGGGAACTTGTGGCAACAAGACCTGAAGTTATATTGGTCAGTTTGTCAGCTTAGAGGCTATTATCCCGCCACAATCTATCTGCAACTGACCCAAAGCCTCGGGCTCTTGAACTTAGACGATGTCCATGTAAGTATAAATAAATTGTAAATAGTAATCTTTAACAAATTTTGAATCTGCCTCAACGTTTTGAGAAAAAAAATCTTGGTTTGCCGATTAATTGCAGTATTAGACTAATTTTTTAAACCCTTAACAATGACAACAGCAACAATAACAAGCCCAAAACTAAGTTATTATGTTTACAACATTTTCTTTGTAGTCTAAGTTGCAAAACGGACTTTAACAATGGTTTGACTAAAACTTGGGTTGAATATGATTTCCATTCAGGACTGAACTTCTCAATCCTTCAAAGCGAATAAGCAAATAGCTTGCTATTTTCATTCAATATTTAGCTCATTTTGATTACGTGTCTTTCAGCAAACAATGTTATTTCATTTGGATTTTTGCAGAGATAAGTTGCACTCAAAGACAGTCACGTTTTAGACATATATTTATATTTTCATGACAGCTGTCCAATTGAATAATGTTTAAAATAAATATGACATAAATAGCTCTGAGACTTTATTAAAAATGTGTGTATTGCTTGAGTCGAGTTAAGTTGAGTTGGTTGATTAACGTCCGACGTCAGCACTAAACAAACTATATTGTATACAGGCCTCAAGACTGATGTCTGACACAGAGACATTGTGGGAAATTTGGACTCTTGTCTCAGCCGATCACATTACTCTGACATGACCCAACCAGTAAAAGACAAAACTGGACAAATACATTTTTGATCGACCTTGGCTTTTGACCAGGGAGCTTCCAATTGGGAAACTAATACTTCATCACTTGCACTAGTTCACTCCCAGTGTATTGATTAAAACTTCAATCTCAGGTCCAAGGGCAGAGCACCTACCGCAGTGGCAGCCCAACCGAGTCGCTGCTGCGAGAGCCGAACCCGAGGATAGTTGTATCCACGCCACAGCCTCACACCACTGACCTGGCAGCCATCGATTGGGATGGGTCCAATAGGACACCTGGACATGAAGCGGTGGACAAACTGGACAGAGATGAGGAGAAGAGCAGTGTGGAGGAGGATGATTTGCTGTACGATGATCTGGAGATGGAACATGGTCATCCGCCAGGAAGCCTCAGTCCGGTAGGTTATTGTAAACATACACTTCTTAATTTGGTAGTATTAATATGACTAAAAATGCTTATCATCATCATCATCATCGTCCTCATTATCATCATCATAGTTACCATCACAATCATTCCCATCATCCCCACCACAACAACCATATTCATCATCTCCATCTTCATGACCTCCACCATTTCCCTGCATGCGTTGTAATTTATTGTTCACTGCCAACTGCCTTAAACTGTCTGGCAGCTACTATCATAACAGATTAACGAAGAGTTGCATTTATTACCACCACAAGTAGAGTAGCCTAAGTGTTCATAGTTCCAAATCAATTTTGCTGTGCTGTGCTTCAAGTGTTGAGTCATGACAAGAGAGATAAACGATTCTTACAATGCTTTGGTGTTAGCTCTTTGGGAATAAAGTAAAAATAAAAACGCTAAGTTTTGTGTGTGCAATATTTGATTCCACTTAGAGATAATCAAAATAAGCTAATAGAGATAATTTGAGTTGATTAATACTGCAATAAACTGGATTTAGTTAGATTTTATTGGTACAGGAATAAAACCGGTATTTACAAAAGGACAAACTGGAAAAAACATAAAAAATTATACTCTATTTATCATGTCATCAAGTGGAAGGGTGGAGGCTCAAGTGGTTGCTGGATCAGAAAAGTAAAATTAAAGTAAATCTTTTTTTTCAACTAGGTTGGATCTGTATCTGGTCATCAGGAAAGCCAGCCACATGAGGAGACAACCGCCATGTTCCTGACCCAAGGCGATATAGACAATGAGGATATCTTGACCTCAGGCACAGTAGAGCAGAGCACTCTTGTAGGACCAGAGGAAGAGAATAATTTTCCTGGAGTGTTCTCCCTTTGTTGGCAGTTGGCACGCTTCCTTCAGGCCCTAAACGAGAATCAGGCTAGCGGAGTGGTGCTGACTTCGCTTATAAACTACATAAAGAAGGTACAGTGGAGAGTTTTATTTCTATGGAGCGCTAGATAGTTTAGTTTAGTTTAAGCCTCTTGATTCCCTGTGAAACATAAGGCCACAGCAGCCACCCTTTACCTGACTTGGTTTTGGCTGGTCCTCTTCAGCTTGGCCCATGTGTTACCTGCAGCTTTTATCTCTGTGTCAATGCTTCTCTGTCAAGTCTGCTTTGGACGGCTTTCCTTTCTTTTTTCTTGGGGATTCCACTCCAAGGCTTGCCTTGTCATGTTGGATACAGGCTTTGAAAGTGTGTGGCCTATCTAACCCCATTTACGTTTTTTGAAGTCTGTCTCAATGGGGATTTGCTTCGTTCTGGCCCTAACGTTGAGGACATTTCTGAGGCATCTGTTGGTGAATGACTCTAGTTTTCTGGTGCTACTCTTGTTTGTGCGCCAAGTTTCAGAGCCATAGAGTAGGACTGACTCTAAGTTAGTTTTAAAGATCCACATCTTGTTTAGGACTGATAGTGCTGCAGACTTCCAGATTGGTTTGAGGGTGTTGAAGACATATCTGGCCTGGTTGATTCAGCATCTGATGTCTTCGACTGTACCCCGGTCTTTGCCAACAACATTACCAAGATAGACAAACTTGTCAACCTAGATAGTTCAGTGGACAGACAAGCAGGAGGTCAAAGATTTGATTCGCAGCATGGGATTCCGTTTCTTTGTAATGTTCTTTTGTAAATCTTGGAGACGTGAATTTCATTAAAGATTAAGCAAAGTAACTTATCTTTGCCATTTTCAAGATTACAATATGGATGCTTTCCGTGAGGCGAATAAAAGATATCATTAGCACTAGATTGCATAAAGGCTTCTTGCTGCCAGCTGTATATGTGGAGTGTGATGGCAAGGTTTGTGTGCCTGATGTGTGAGGGACAACTTAAGAGGTATGGTAAAAAGTGACAAACCCAACTTTCACTAAACAAACAAACCAATGGCCATCTGGAGATCTGCAGTTCGACTTTCATCTGGTTTCCACTTCTCTGCACAGGTTTCTTAGGAGACATAGTGGAAGTAACACGTCTAACTTAAAGACCTTAATGCTGTAAATTGAATTTCAATATGGAGATCAGGAAATCCATAATCTAAATGCTCTCCAAAGTGACAATAGTCCAAATAACAGACAAAAGAGCTGAAAGCCTATCAAAGCTGCTGGTCATACTGTGTATTTAGAAAATGACAAGTACAAAAGATAAAGAGCATCCTTTTGCTTAAGCCTGGCTCTGCCGGGAGCCAAACTCTTGTTTAATAATAAAAATGTATATTTTTAACAAACTCTGTGAAACTATGAAAACAATCTTCATAAAATAGATTTTATTATCGTTCCCTTCCTGCAGAACTACCCATTGACTCTGGAGCAGCAGCTGATGCTGTGTCGCTGTCACCATGCTCAGGGTTCGCTAGCCGAGGCCACCAGGGATTTGAACTACGCCGAGCAAGAATATAGGCAAGCACTCCACACACTTGTGGCGGCCGAAGACATGGATGAGGAGCTCGACTTTGTTGAGGACACAAAATATCTCAAAGGTGAGACAAGGTGGACTTTGTCCAAGCTAGTTGGTGGGGTTGTTCTCATAAGGCAGCGAGTTATCTCAAAGGTAACAGACGATGATCATTTTATGTGTTAATTGAGGAAATATCTCCAAGGTAAGACAGGATGAATTTATTTAAGTTAGTTGGTGCGGTTGTTCTTATTAGTTAGTGATTTGTCTTATAGGTAACACACGTTGATTATTTTATGTGTTAGTTGAGGAAATATCTCAAAGGTAGGACAAGGTGAACATTTTCCAAGTTAGTTATTGCAGTTGTTCTTACTAGTTAGTGAGAGATCTAGAATGTAAGACAGTATGTTAATAAGACCAGTTGAGGATTATTTCAAAGATAAAACAAGATGATGAACATTGTTGAAGTCAGTTTGTAAATTCTCTCCAAGGCAAGACAACATGACTATTTCTTAAGTTAGTTGGTGAAATATCTCAAAAGTAAGACAAGATGACCAATGTCCAAGTTCTTTTCAATGCTGCTCTCGAGGGAGAAGAGACATTTAGAATGACCATCAATGACCACAGTTTTCTGTCTCATTATCATGATACTACTACAACAACAACAACAACAACAACAACTACTACTACTACTACTACTACTACTACTACTACTACTACTACTACTACTACTACTACTACTAGATGATGATGATGATGATGATGATGATGATGATGATGATGATGATGATGATGATGATGATGATGATGATGATGATAAAGAAGAAAAAAAGTACAAAAAAGTAGAAAAATTAAAATAAGAAGGACATTCCGAAATTACAACCGATAATCACAGAGGCGAGTAATAGATTGAAAAGGACATTATACAATACCGTCTCATAACTGTACACGCACTCTAACTCCTGTAAATCCACCTACTCGCCAGATACCAACGTTCACTATCAATAATTCAAATGTTTATGATAACCTTATTGGGGGAAACGTTCATCCTATTCTCCAATGTCATAGATTAATCCTTTTAATCTTTGCTGATCATTCTTTAATCACTTTACGTAAAGGTTCTTGGTATATTTTTTCTGCACCCTTATTGGGGTTTAGTATTTTTTGGATGTGTAGCAGCATTCTCACTGACTTCTCCTACAAACACATTTGGCCTGATCAGTTGTTGAAATATCTGAAATAAAAAGGAAATATGACAAATGATTAAGGTAGGCCTGCCTAACTGGTGACATATCTCAAACGTAAGACAAGAGGACCATCTCAAAAGTTAGATCCGAAACAAGAGAGATGTGCTCTAATGTTTCAAATAAAAATTTGAAGTGTAACATGCATCTAAAGCGCATATACGCATAATAAAACTAGACCTACACATTTTACTTATATTTCCTCACATGTGAGTGTTCATGATTATGAAAGGGGAGACAAGTCTGCACAGGCAGCCCCATGTCAATGAACATTACTCTTCATTATGATTATGGTTTAATCTGAGCTGGTATAAAGTATAAAGTACAGCAGCAACAACACCAAAAAAACAACAATAACAACAACAGCAATAACAACAACAACAACAATAACAACAACAACAACAATAACAACAACAACAACAACAACAACAACAACAACAACAACAACAACAACAACAACCATTGCCAGCAATTAGATTATAAGCGTAAACGTCTACCAATTTTACACGCTAACACTCACACACAGAATCGATACGTGTACCAAGGTTCAAGTCGCAGGTGTTATCCTTGATTGGTTTTACGTGTCACAAATAATCCTATGCGGAGACGTGACCACCAGCTGAGGTGCTAGCGTCGAACATCCTACTCGTCAGCCGAAGGCAGTACATACATGTAATAGACTCAGCCACCCACGCTTTGAATTTTGCCGATGATTACACTGTTACAAATAATACCCGATCTGCCTCTGTGTGGCGACACGTAACCGAAAAACAGGGGGGCGGCAGAGGAATCTTTATCAATATTCTGTTTTGTTTGTAGGTGTCCTATGTCTTTTAGTGCGAATAATTATATTATCTTTAAGGTGAGAACGATATCACTAACGATTTATACCCTCCTTAGCTGAGGATCGAACCAGACTTTTTGCAATCAGTCTCGAACATTAACTGATTGATATACCGTCGTTCCCTTAATTAAAAAAACAACAACAGCTAGAAACCCTCTCGTAGTTTTATTTTTCAGTAAAAGGTACAAGGACGTTCGCTTGATAAAAAACGTGCATCTTATGAATAATTCCATCAAGGACCCACTTCATCATCGCTTTCAGAAGACTTGAAGGGCGAAAACTTCAATTTAAATTATTGTTTTTCACTAGGGCACACAATTTCTTTTCTGAAAGCCTCTAATGTGTGTATAACTACGGTTTAAAACCCTCTCCTTTTGGCCAATCGATTCGTAAGAATCATGGTAATTCGCTTCAGTTATTTCTCAAAGTGGTAACCGGTCTTTGCTGCATTACCTTAACGTCGGTCCTCGGTCTAATAGCTCTATGGTGTTTTTTTCTTTCTTTGATCCTTAAATTGGCTTTAAAATATGCTTTCCTCAGGCACTGCCGCGATTCTTTAAAATTTAAACGCTCACCATGGCTTTGTTCTCCTTTTTGCTAGTCAAATCCATAGTGTAAAGCCAATACCTTGGAAGTAAAAATCGCAGTGTTTTCTTTTACATTTGATCCTCATATTGATTGTAAACTATGCTTTCTGTATCCACTGCTGCGTGCCGCGTGCTCTCAAATCTAGAGTTCACAACCAGGACTTCGGGTGTTTAGGTACTGCGGTGCCCTTGTATACCAAGGCCGCGGTCTTAGAGTACCTTTTAATAGTAAAACCTACCTTTAGTCCGGGGTCTCAGCTTATCGCACCGTTGTATTTACTGCCCCTAGACGTGACTTTCTCCAAAACAGATTTATTTTGTCAACGAATCCACTAATGCCATGAATATTTCAAGCTTTTGTGTCTGTACAAAATGTTTTTGTATGCCCTCTTGCATCTCTATTACTGAATATCTCTATCTTTATAATCTCTGCCTTGGCCCACTTTGCCCAACCTCTGTATTTTTTTCTGGCGTCTTTTTCTAGCCTCCCTCCTATATATCCTCTCTGCCTATATCTCTATATGTGTGTCCCTGCCTTTGCCTCTGTCACTTTCCCACACATACGTGTACCCCCTTCTCTCCCCCTAATCTCTCTCTCTCTTCTTTATCAATATTCTGTTTTGTTTGTAGGTGTCCTATGTCTTCTAGTGCGAATATGTTATCTATAAGGAGAGAACGATATCACTAACGATGTATACCCTCCTTAGCTGGATCTAGGTTTGTGACCCGTTTAAAGTGATAAAGAGAAAAATCCTGTCAATCAACCAATCAATTTATCTATCTATCTATCTATCTATCTATCTATCTATCTATCTATCTATCTATCTATCTAATCATCTATCTATCTATCTATCTATCTATCTATCTATCTATCTATCTATCTATCTATCTATCTATCTATCTATCTATCTATCTATCGATCGATCGAGCTGTCTGTCTGCCTGTCTATCTATCCACCTATTTATATATCCATGTTGTGTCTTTTCCCCTCATGAACTCCTTACACTCTTCTGGCGATGGTTAGAGCATTGGTTTTCCGATCAGGAGTTCCCTGCTTCGAAATTCACGATGGGAAAACTTTATTGGTGGAATTCTGTTTGCTACTGGGAAATGGAGTCAGTATTATGTGATCGGCGGGGAAAGGAGTCATTGTACATCGCATTGTCTCTGTGTGGCAGCATTTAAAAATGTCAGACGGTAGTTTTGGGATCCTTCCTCGACATAGCCAAACTCCTGACGTTGGACGGGAAGAAACTAACCAACCAATAAACTCATGTGTTCTTGGTTTGTAATTTGTTTTACACTTTTTAATTACAAAGAAAAAAATGATCTATATCACAAATATATTAATTTAGTCTAAACTGTCACCACTTAAAGTTTAAAGCCTCCCCCCCCCCCTTTTTTTTTTCTTTCTTTTCTTGCTATTCATTTCAGGAGGAGTTATTATAACAAAGGCACTGTGAATTCAGTACAGGTTTATCTAATGTTTGACTCGCCCCCCCGGGGGGGGGGGTTCATTAAGTAACCTCCATAAGAGATTGGGGTGGGGGGGAGAGAGCTAAGGATCGAACCAGACTTTTTGCAATCAGTCTCGAACATTAACTGATTGATATACCGGCGTTTCCTTAATTAAAAACAAAAACAAAACTAAAAACACTCTCGTAGTTTTATTTTGCAGTAAAAGGCACAAGGACGTTCGCTTGATGAAAAACGTAAATCTAATGAATAATTCCACCAAGGACACACTTCATCATCGCTTTCAGGAGACTTGAAGGGCGAAAACTTCAATTTAAATTATTGTTTTTCACTCGGGCACACAATTTCTTTTCTGAAAGCCTCTAATGTGTGTATAACTACGGTTTAAAACCCTCTCCTTTTGGCCAATCGATTCGTAAGAATCATGGTAATTCGCTTCAGTTATTTCTAAAAGTGGTAACCGGTCTTTGCTGCATTACTTTAACGTCGGTCCTCGGTCTAATAGCTCTATGGTGTTTTTTTCTTTCTTTGATCCTTAAATTGACTTTAAATTATGCTTTCCTCAGGCACTGCCGCGTTGCTTTAAAATTTAAACGCTCACCATGGCTTTGTTCTTCTTTTTGCTAGTCAAATCCATAGTATAAAGCCAATACCCTGAAAGTAAAAATCGCGGTGTTTTCTTTTACATTTGATCCTCATATTGATTGTAAACTATGCTTTCTGTATCCACTGCTGCGTGCCGCGTGCTCTCAAATCTAGAGTTCACAACCAGGACTTCGGGTGTTTAGGTACTGCGGTGCCGTAGTATACTAAGGCCTCGATCTAAGAGTACCTTTTAATAGTAAAACCTACCTTTAGTCCGGGGTCTTAGCTTATCGCACCGTTGTAATTACTGCCCCTAGACGTGACTTTCTCCAAAACAGATTTATTTTGTCAACGAATCCACGAATGCCATGAATATTTCAAACCTTTGTGTCTGTACAAAATGTTTTTGTATGCCCTCTTGCATCTCTATTACTGAATATCTCTATCTTTATAATCTCTGCCTTGGCCCATTTCGCCCAACCTCTGTATTTTTTTCTGGTGTCTTTTTCTACCTCCCTCCTATATATCCTCTCTGCCTATATCTCTATATGTGTGTCCCTGCCTTTGCCTCTGTCACTCTCCCACACATACGTGTACCCCCTTCTCTCCCCCTATCTCTCTCTCTCTCTCTCTCTCTCTCTCTCTCTCTCTTTGTCTCTCTCAGCTTGTTGCGCTTCACGGGAAGGGTTTAGTAGAGGGTGCTGTGGTCCAACGAAAGAGCAAGCGAATTTTAATTGGGAAGTCAGTAGCTTGATCTCCTCTTATTTCCTACTGGTTTTTTTGGTTGGTGCAAACAGGCATTTAGATATCCCCAATCTGTATGCGGAACAGTACGTCATTATATTGTCATACAATAGTCTAGGGACTCGCTCGAATTAGAAGTTCGTTGCTGACGTTGGACGGTATAAAACCAACCAGCCTCGAAACCACCTTCTCGCCTGTTAAGAACACTACTGTGGATTTAAAGTCAACAGGAAGTGAAGCACCACTATGTCACTGCTATGAGTGTCCCAAATCACCAACACCCTGGCTTCAAAGACTCGCGTTCCATTTGCTTATTGAGATCCGTGACAAACCGCCTGGGCCTCCCCCACTCTCTCTTGATTCCCCCCCCCCCTCTCTCTCTCTCTCTCTCCGTCTCGCTCACTTTTTATCCCTCTTTTTCTCTCTTTTCCACATTTTCCACCTTTTCTCCCTCACTTAATCGCTTCATACCCCTACGCTCTGCTCTATGAATCTCCTCATCGCGTTCTCAGTCTGTCTGTATGTCGCTCTTTTCCCCTCTCTCTCAGTCTCTCTCACTCTCTCACGATTACTCTCCCTCTTTCCCCCATCTCCCAGTCTCTCTCTCTATATCTCTCTCTTTCTCTCTCTATGTCTCTCGACCGTGTCCAGTGTCTCACCTCTGTTGGTCGTCCAGTCACTGAACATAAAGTCAAGCAGATCAATAATACTGGTCAGTCAGTTTTACGGTGCTGTATTGAACCCAACGTTTGCATTAAACAAACAGTTGGACCAGCCGCACCATACAGTTCTCGTAGTGTCGGATCCATTAGACTGGCGTTGATCTGGGCAGTATGTTTTTTAGGCTTTTGATCGTAAGTTTGTAAGAATGTGATTGGCGGCTTCGATTATTTGTTCTTATGAGCTCAAAACCCCGTTTAAATAAGGTATGTTACATAAATACTTTACCCTTGAATTGGATCTTCTAAATTTAAATATGGCTTTAGTCAGTAAGGTATTTCATATGTGTAACTCTCCCCCCCCCCCCCTCCCCCACCCTCTTCTCCTCATCTCTTTCTCTTTCTCTCTCACTCTCTCACTCTTACTCTCTCCCTCTTTCCCCCATCCCCAAGTCTCTCTCTATATATCTCTCTCTTTCTCTCTCTATGTCTCTCGACCGTGTCCAGTGTCTCACCTCTGTCGGTCGTCCAGTCACACAAACATAAAGTCAAGCAGATCAATAATACTGGTCAGTCAGTTTTACGGTGCTGTATTGAACCCAACGTTTGCATTAAACTAACAGTTGAACCAGTCGCACATACAGTTCTCGTAGTGTCGGATCCATTAGACTGGCGTTGATCTGGGCAGTATGTTGTTTAGGCTTTCGATCGTAAGTTTGTAGGAATATGAGTGACGGCTTTGGTGATTTGTTCTTATGAGCTCAAAACCCCGTTTAAATAAGGTATGTTACATAAATACTTTACCCTTGAAATCGATCTTTTAATTTTAAATATCGCATTAGTCAGTTAGGTATTTCATATGTGTAACCACTTGTGTATATTTTTCATACTGAAATGACAAAAAAACCCCACAGAAAAACAACAATAACAACAACAACAACAACAACAGCATTAACAACAACAACAACAACAACAACATCAGCAGCAGCAGCAATGACAACAACAACACCCCCCCCAAAAAAAAAAAAAAAAAAAAAAAAAAAAAAATTCATCAAACAAACAACACAACAAATAACTAAACAACAGTAGCCTCCCCAATTTCCCCACAAAAACCTCCTGAAAGCAAACAACAAAACAACATCAAAAATATGATGTAAAAAAAAAAAAGCTTTCACCCTGCCTTATGTGATTCTTTGAATATACTTTTTGGGGTAAAGATTGTAATTTATAAACCGAGTTTATCTATACTACTATGATCAGCACAATTTGAACAGCAACAACAGCAATAGAGGGTAGGATACAGTTATAGTGTTATAGTTGTTTTTTTAATATGAATATCAGTGCAAAAGTAGAGAGAGAGAGAGAGAGAGAGAGAGAAGAGAGAGAGAGAGAGAGAGGAAAGAGAGAGAGAAGAGAGAGAGAGAGAGAGAGAGAGAGAGAGAGAGAGAGAGAGAGAGAGAGAGAGAGGACAGAGACAGAGACAGACAGCTACACACAGAGCAAAGAGACAAAGACAGATATGGAGACAGAGCAAGCGAGAGAGATAGAGAGATCATTACTAAACAATAACAAATACATTAGTTGAAATTATGTGAAACTGGCACCGGTATGTATCGACTCATAGGCAAACCACTGCACTCTTGGACAAGTGCGATCTCTAGATTATGTCAATAGTCGCAATCACGGCAGTAATCAAGCGGTGATTAGGAGTAAATCCCCAGCAATCAATACTTCACTCAAAGAGACTGATCAACTGTCTGAATCAAGTGCCAGCGAGTGAGAAAGGATTAGCGAAACTTCGATACCCTTGTGATTCGCCGTAAAGGATCCCGCTTGGGCACCCAGGAGACGTTGAAGTCGAGGAAAAGAGAGAGAGAGAGAGAGAGAGAGAGAGAGAGAGAGAGAGAGAGAGAAGAGAGAGAGCTTTTACAACGAGAAAACGGTACTTTTGTCGAAAAGACCCAAGTTTCACTACCTGATATGTTTAGTTCTACCCACACCTTCCTACCCCACATTCGCTTCCTTTAACTGTAAACCGAGGAGGTTAGTTTCAAAAAGGCTGTAGTGCAAGCAGTAAAAAAACCCAACAGAATTAACTTCTACCCGTTTAATTTTACAGCTCAGTAAGAACAAATCATAATACAACAAAAAAGTATAGGTTCCCAAAATGAGCATCTGCACGTTATGTCCATAAAAGCCAATTGAAAACAAAACCAAAACTTTAATTTTTAGAACAAATACCCGGAGTGAACGAAAGTTCTGTTGGACGTTTCCTTCTCAATTTGAATTTCTCTCTTAATGTTCTCAGTCCATGATCTAAGCCATATAGCTCACATACCCTTTTCTCAATGACCAATCTAGAACCATAAAAGTAAAGAACATCCAAAATTATTCCTCTTAAAAAGACGTAAGATAAATAAAATGGCACGGCAGTAAACCTCTTAACACTTTCTGTCTCATTAGCTTTCACTGCTGAGGCACAGTCTGTATTACTGCAGTGATGTCCCAAACGTAAGGCCAATAAATGTCCGGTAGTGCCCGTAGCGTATTGACCCAGGCTGGAGAGGTCATCGAGAGATCACGCCTGTTCCACTGCTGGACACTCGAGTCCACTTGTAATGAGATCTGGACCCAGGGTTTGCTGCATAGATAAATTCCAAACGCATGATTAGGAGAGATCCAGAATCTAGGATCACTTAGGTCTGCGCCTGTGATAGATCTATGATCACGAATAGACTAATTGGTTGGCAGTACGGCTGGTCAGATAGCCCAGTTTGTTAGTGCCCTTGTGAGCAGAGGGTCTGAGGTTCAAATCAATACTTATTCCTCCGCCTCTACATAAGATTCTCAAGGAAATCTTTGGGACATAAAGCTTATCGCGATGAATAGTGATAGAGATAGGTAATTCAATTGTAGACAGATAGGTAGATAGACCATAGTGAACGTTAAATATGTCGATATTGTCGTGTGTGTATTATAATATTGATGCTCACTAGATTTAGCTTAAAACGTTCTGTACATATCAATAACCGGAACCTTCAACACGTGAGTTATATTGTTGGGTGTCCCACTAATCTGTGTCCATGATTCTACCTGAATTAGTGGACACATTGTGTATTATATTGATATTTACAAATTAGTATATGATCCATATATTTGGATCTATCGCACTTTGATGTGTTGGTGGTTGCCCAATAACTAGTCTAGACATTTTTGATGGTATTGATGGGTAAAATCATGATCAAAACAATGAGTCTTACAGTGGGACATCGCACCAATAGGAGGCAATAAGTGATTATGTCAGAGTTTCCCGATCCCATGCTACCAATGGGCAATTTATTTGTGTGATTTCATGTTCTACTGGTTGGGTCAGTTTCAGTATTAAAATGTGGCTGGCTGAGACAGAAGTCCTGGTTTATCTTAGTTTGTCACGTAAAATTGTCAGACGTTGGTGAAGGGACCGTCATCGTATACGGTTCTTGATGCCGAGGTGACGTTAAACTAGCTTCTTCCCTAAAAGCAACCAAAAGGGAGCGAACTGGCACAAGTGGCAGAGCGTTGGTCTCCCAATCAGTAGGCCCCAGGTTTGAAACCCACGTTGAAAAATGTATTTGTCTAATTTCGTCCCCTACCGTTTGGGTCGGAGTCTGTATAATTTGATCGACTGAAAGAGGAACGCATGTCTCCTCTCACTGTCTCATGTGTGGCAGCACATACAATTGTCAAATTTAGTCTTGGGTTCCGTCCACAATATACTTTATGCTTGTGCTGACGTTGGACGTTAAGCAACAAACTTAACACAAGCAGCCACAATGTTGCGCCAAGCTGGTGAGGCTCGTGCCTCTCCCGGTGTACCATAAGGCGCAGGACTGCGGCTTCACCTGTCCAGACGACAGGTTTGCCACACCAGATGATGGGCTGGATAAACCGTTTTAGCTCGGCCAGCGGGCCAGGCAGGGTTCAGACCAAGCAGTGACTGGCTGGATTAGGCGCAGGTCTTAGTACTCTCTACACCACCTGTTTTCATGCAATCGATTAAGCTCTGATTTTTTACTTCTAGAGATCCGAGCACCACTTTGGTAGAAAAGCGTTTTTCGGCACTAAGGAGTTACATTTGATGCCATCTGGCGTATTTCGGGATCGTGTTAAGTACTTAACAAATTTCGGTTTTTGTTTGAATGTAGGTAATATTATTCTATTCTTTGTGTTTATTTTTTTGTTTTTTCCTTCTTCATTGGTGGGATTGATGCAAAATAGTGGCGTGAAGTTAATAATTCCAAACATAAATGCTTGTGCTTAGCAATATTAATGTGTCGTAGGCATGGCTTATACAACTCTTTTATATACGAAATTAAAAGAAATCAGAAAAGCAGGCGTTGTCACGAAAAAAATACCCCCAATTTTTCATGATTTCAAAACTTGACAATATTACGTCTTAAAAAATTGTTCCAGTTATAATATGTTAGTTGATACGTAGATCATTTCTTTTTTTTTTATTTATTAAAGAAATGGTGTTAATGACATTTCAGTGCGTGCTTTTTAGTTTAGGCCTTTTTTATATAGTAAGAAAACAGACATGTAAAGAGATGTATAGGATCTTTCGTGAGGCCTCGGAGATGTAAAACAAGCAAAGTTTCTCCGACCAAAGTTTGATCACGCATGTAAGGATCCAGATATGGACTATAAAATTATTTTCAGAGAGAAATAAATAAATCTAATATCAATTTACGCCGCAAGTACAACGATTCGCGTTTTAGATTTATGTATTAAAGTAAACGAGTGCTAACGTGTTACACCATAATATTATGCTTGATGATTGTGTAATTAAAATCTATGAAGTCCTCATTTTATCCCAAGAACTTGACTATGATTACTCTGAGGTTACTTGCTGTTATATTTAATGTGCTGTGCAACAAACCTTATGGTGTTACTTAAGAATAAGAAGATCAATTAAAAATAAACAAAACTGCTTGAAGGTTTGACGTTAGAACATGCACCGTAGTATAATTATTGAATAATAGTGCAAAACACTGAAGTTTACCCTTTAAATACAAACTCCAACTAAGAATATAGTCATTGCAGAAAGTTTAGCAATAACAATACTTCATGAAGAAATCTTAAAAATGATTTGTGGAAATATGTACCTATTCCTTTATGATTTGTATTTACTAATTAAACCGACCAAATCATTAAGGACCATACGGTTTTGTTTTACTTTTTTACTTCATTGAAGTTTCCAACCATTAATTTATAGTATAATTTTACCTACTTGACTTCACGCCTTACACTCTTATGCTCCACTTCTTGAATTGTGGTTGTTTGTCTCCTCCATACTCATGTATCCTGTGCGTTTGTTTTTTAATATTTCCACGAAATCCGATTTATTTTTTTAAACGGACTGTGCCCATTGAGTCGGTGTCAGTATACTGTAACGGGTTGAGATAGGATTCCACGTATCCCTGGCCTGTCCCGTGTGTGGCAGCACGTAAAATTGTTAGACATCATACTTGGAACCCGTTCACAATAAAGCATATAAAATGCTGACGTTGGACGCTCGGCAACAAATTGAAACTCAAAGTTATTGGTAGGTGGCCTATGACTTAATTTAAAGCAGCGGGATTGCCAATAGGAAATACACTTAAGATAGACGGTTTCTTTAACCAATAATTTGATTCACATTGACTTATGACCCGTCCTCATCAGAAGTCAGCAGGCCGATCTGATAAGGATGATCTGTACATTTTTGCAGCTGGAGTTTTTACTCTTTTCTGGTCTGGACGACCGTGCATTATCATTTTATGTACAAGTAAAGAATAACATTAAAATACCCAAGATTGGCACCGTTCTATTGTTTATTACCTCCAGGTTTGCTTCTGTCATGTCACGGAAACTTGCGAGTTGTTGGAGAGGAACTGTTTGATGCCGAGGAACTCCTGAAGGAAGCTCTTGAGTGTGTGGAGGACGACCCGAACTGCCTCGTTCTCAAATCGGCTATCTTCGCCAACCTCGGAAAACTTCGGTGAGTTTCGGTCTTGTTGTACACAGCACCATGTCTACTGGACACTGGACAGGGCATGACTCTATGTGGAGGCTAACTGTATTTCTTTCGAAATGTTCACATAAATCACTTAGAATGATAAAAGGGTTAACAGTTTAGAATTAGTTTTATCACAATAATATTATTACCAAACCTTTTCCAGCTACAATGCAGTATGCCTTATTCATTATTTCCTGCATGAATGCATCCTGAAACATAATCACATCGCCCCTTACCGCCCCCTCCCTCTATTCCCCGCTTTCCTTGCTCAGTTATGCCCAGCAGGACTTCCCGCGGGCTGAGTCGTGTGCGCGCGAGGCCTGCAGGCTAAGGTGCCGCTGGTTCGGACGCTGTCATCCCCTGGTCGCTGACGTGCTCGTCTCTCTGGCACAGCTGCTCGCCGACACGGGAAACCTGAAGGGGTCAGTTTGTTTATTTGATTGTTTTTGTTGTTGCCTAGCGGCTGAAGTCAGCACTATGTGTACTTAGTTGTAGACGGATCCCAAGATTAACGTCTGAACATTTTACTTGCTGTAACACAGTGACAGTACTGAGGTACCATGACTCTGGTCTCAGTTGGTCACACTGTACTGACACTGATCCAACTAGTAGCGGATCAAAACGGACAAATGGATTTTATTTTACCAATCGTGGTTTTCAAACCAGGGATCACTCAAATAAGAGGCCAATGCTTTACCAATTGTGCCAGTTCACCCCTTGAAGGGGTAAGTCCAGCATGATTAAGACAAGTTTACCGTCTTCTATGCGCTGTGTCATCAAGCCTTACGAGGGCTGAGAACTGACTGGTTCTTTCACCACACTTGATAAAACTCATAGGAAAAAAATCCGCTCTGAGTATCTATAGCTTTAAACACAAACATGTTGCATTGTTGCTTTATTGTGTGACAATGATTATACCAAGATTGTTATATTTTGTGGACGTAGAACTTATGACTTTGGAGATTTAGCTTTACCATAAACTAATTTTGTCTCCATTTTGGTCGTTTACCAGGTGATAAACCATTAAAATGGAGATAAAGCTAGTTCTCAGCCCACGCTTGGCCACTGAGTTTACTTCAACCTCCATATTCAACGATTCTCACTGTTTTGCTTTAACCTGTATTGTTCTCTTACATTTACCAAACTTTATGTATTTGAAAACTGCATTCTTTTTGTGTCCAGACAAGACGTGATTCAGGCGGAACACCTGTTTCGACGAGCGCTCACCATCTCAGAGAAGTGTTTTGGCCCTAACAGCCTGCCAGTGGCTTCTGTGCTCTGTCATCTAGGTAAGGTCACAGACAACTATACACATGACAAATAGATTGTTAATAATAATAAATAAAATGTGATTGTGGTAATGATACATTGGAGGATCTTAAACTTGGTTTCACGCACTCTGTTACACTGATATACTGATAGCTAATCATTCGGCTTGTCGCTTCTTAAGATTTAACAAAATTTCGGCTTGTCTCTTCTTAAGATTTAACAAAATGTCTCATTTCTATTGTTCTGATGCCTTCAGAAAATAATTCATATCGATGTTTTTATCAAGATAACAAAGAGAGATAGACGGCCATGTTCGCCGATGTGTGTAACAGATGAGGCACAAAGAAATAAGAAGTGCATTCAGACACTGATTCACCTGATTCAATGAAACTTAGTTTGCCTACTTTAAAGCTCAAAACCATTGCTTGTGATCGGGGTTAGGGTTTCAGAAACGCTACAGTGAAAAGATACAATGCCGGGGCTTAGTTCTCTCCATTTACGTTTTTCTCAGGTGAACTGTTAGCACAAGAAGAAAGTCACCCAGCTAAGATGGAGGCTCAAAAATTGTTGAGGCGCTCCATGGACATACGGACCTCTGAACTAGGTAGGTTTGTTGTTAACCCAGTCCATGGTAAAAGGTCTAAGCGTACATAAATGATATCTCAGTAAAAGGTGGTATTAGGGAAATAGGTATCTCCAGTCCACATTACAAGGTGATACCAGGCTGGCAACACTATTCAGCCCATATTAAAAGGTGATACCAGGGGGACAGTTATATTCAGTGCACGGTAAAAGGTGATATCACTGAGACAAGTATATCCAGTCCATGGAAAAAGTTGGTGTCAGATATATAAGTTGATTAGTTCTTGACCAAGTCCATCATAAATGTGATGTCAGGTACGTCATACCAACTCAATGGCATAGATTAGTTATCCAATACTTTATCCAGTTCATGGTAGATGATGTCAGGGATAAAGTTCTACCTGGTCCAAGGTATACCAATCTCACCGCCATAGGTAATCTCCGAGATGTATAATAGCAAGATTGTGAAAAACCCAGTCCAAGGTTATTGGTTATGACAGAGCCAGGGATATACCCAGTCCAATGGAAAAGTTACATTCAGAGATATAGGTTGGTTGCTATAAACACAGACACCGATATTGGTTTAAAAAAAGTTGGAATACAAAAATAGATAGACATGTTATTTGATTAGTACAGAAGAAGCTTAATCAACAGGTAAGAAAGGTAAAACAGTCTTCACTTTTTTTTACCTTTCTGTCTCCCTGTTTGTTCTCATCACAATACGATTTTCTTACCTATCTGTCTATGGGTGTGTGTTCGTTACAATGAAAGTCTTTTCATAGATCTGTCTGCCTTTGTGCCTAATAAAAGGTATTTCTCTTCGTGTATACAAACACAATGACAATTTTCTCACCGACCTGACAGTCTGTTATTCAATGTCATTTTTCTCTTTCCATCGATTTGTCAATCTGTTATCCAATGGTAGTTTTCTCTTTCCATCGATTTGTCAATCTGTTAGTTTTCTCTTTCCATCGATTTGTCAATCTGTTATCCAATGGTAGTTTTCTCTTTCCATCGATTTGTCAATCTGTTATCCAATGGTAGTTTTCTCTTTCCATCGATTTGTCAATCTGTTATCCAATGGTAGTTTTCTCTTTCCATCGATTTGTCAATCTGTTATCCAATGGTAGTTTTCTCTTTCCATCGATTTGTCAATCTGTTATCCAATGGTAGTTTTCTCTTTCCATCGATTTGTCAATCTGTTATCCAATGGTAGTTTTCTCTTTCCATCGATTTGTCAATCTGTTATTCAATGACAGTTTTCTCTTTCCATCTGTGAATTTCAATCTATGAATTAAAAAAAAATTTTTAACACAAACATTTTTGCAGGCGGGCAGCACCCGGTGTCCCAGGCGACCCAGCAAAGCCTGACCCGGGTGGACGTGGCGCTGAAAATGGGTCACTACGAGTTCGGCAGCGCGCGGCACGCGGAGCGTCGCGCCACCAGCCTGCCCTTCAGCAGCCTGACGTTCCGCGACGACGATCTCACCCGCCTGCACAGCCGCGCCAGCGTCCTCAGGGCGGACACGGGCGAGGGCCGCGAGCAGCCCATTTCCATCAGGGCGGTCAGCCGAGAGGAGGTGATGCGCCACAACCAGCCAGGCGGCTTTCTCGGCGGTTATGGTGGGGGGTTGGGCGCAGCAAGCATGTCCAGCCTGGCCAGCGCCAGTGAGAGGCTGCTCACCGCGCCGGGTGGAGAGCGGGGCGACAGGCTGCTGGCGCGCAGGCAGAAGGAGCTCAGGCCCGAGCTGAGAGGTCGCCACGGGCTAGGGGTTTTCCCGCAGGGTCAAGGTGAAGGTCAGAGAGCTCAGTCCGGGCAGGAAAGCGGAGGTGACGCCGGCGGAGATCTTGTCATTGTGGAGAGTCTGGATTCCAAAGGGCGCCGGCATCTTGTGGGAGAGGACATAGAAAACCAATTTGCCTCCTCGCAAAACAATCTCGATGGAGAGGGTGACAAAAATATCGACACCAAAACTATGCAGGCTGTGGACGCAGATCAAAATGTGAGTAATGATCACGATGGTCAACTAAGCCTCGACTTGAGGGAAGTTAACCCGGAGTTTGTGCGACCTAGCAGCCGTAACCAAGGGAAACAAACGCTAACTGTCCATCTGAGCGAAGGGCGAGTTGAAGAGTATCCGGTCCCAGCTTCGGCAAACGTGTCGGATGAGGATGAGAAGCCAGGGGACATGGACCGGGTCACAGCCAACCTCGGGGAGGTTGGAACGGCGAGTCAAAGGCTGCAGGAGACCGCATCCAAGAAATCCGTGGTGATTCGCCCTGCAAGCGGCTCCAGGCGGATGTTTGAGAGATACAGCAGTGGAAGCGCCGGCGGAGAACTGTGCGCCCACAGTGGGAACGTGACAAATCTTGCTAGGCCGTCAACCTGCTCGGCCAAGACAGTAGCGGCAAGAGCGGCGACCAGAGCCACGTCTGCGGCCAACACAATGAGTGCACGGAGCAGGCGCGTGTGGAGCGGGAGGAGCGTCGCGTCCAGCGCCACGTCGGGTCACATCTCCCGCTGCCACATCCCTGGCCCGCACGACATCGCAAGTTCCGCGCGCATGGTGAACGGGCCCAACAGCACACTGTCCAGCTTGCTTGGCGAGCCATCCCGTCCGCGCCCCGCGTCACGCCCCAGCGAGCACCACCACCGCGCCGCATGGTATCACGTGCCGGGCCGATACACCACGCCCCAGGAGCGGTTCCCACGCAAGCGCATGCAGAAAACTGAGAACGCGCGCGACATCGAGGCGTTTGTGGCGCTCAAGTCTCAGTGGGCAAAGCGTCGACAGGTGGAGCTGCAGCAGGCGCGACTTAGGGGTCTACAGCTCGAGGAGGAGGGGGCGGACAGACAGAACACGGCCCAACCTGAAGCCTACCTCCCATTCTCGTCGCACACAAAACAGATCGCAAAAAGGAATGTAACTTCGTCCTCAAAACCAAAGACAACTTCTGAGTCCCACTCTAAATTTTCTACGCGATCAGCCGACCACAGAGTCAACTTGGGCCCGGTGCGTCGCCTCATTCACCCGGACTCGACCCCGCGTCTCATGATTAGCGGTCTGGACATGGTTCCCGAGCAGCGCTATCCAGACAGGAGCCAGACGTTCTACTCGACCACCCAGAGCCACGCCGTTAAGTTTAGAGAGCCTAATAGTAGTAGGCTGATATTCATCTTTTTATCATAGTGATGGGCTAATATTCAGCTTTTTATAATGGCTGTGGGATAATAATTATTCAGCATTTTATAATGGCTGTGGGACATTAGTCCAGATATTTTCCATAGCTGCTCTTCTTTTTCTTACCATAGTAATGAAATCAAGATCAGCTTTTCGACATTACCAATAAGCTACTTTTCAACTATGGTTATATACTCGTATTCATTTTCTTACTAATTTTTCTTAACTTTTTTTTTTTTTAATTTTGGTAAAAGATTTTATGTTCAGTATATTACCACGGAAGCAGTCTTATTATGAAAGATAAGAGAAATTCATAGAGAGAAGTGGAGGTTTCAGCATAGTTTTTAATCGAATGGATGCGGTTTGTTATCAGCCTGTCATTCATGGAGAGGCAAAGAAGAAATGAACAGGTTTTCAATTTTCTACAATTTACTTACTTCTAATTACTTTTTAAAACAACTTACTGCATTAAGAAAAATCGTATTATTACATTTGTTATTAGGCTAATTGTTTGACAACACAGTGTTTTTGTTCATTATATAAGAAATCATTTGTGATTAACATGTAATTGAATCATAGTAACACCAGAGACTTTAGCGAGACGTCTCGCAAAAAGAGCTCACAATGTTATTATACGGGGAGCTAGCGTGACGATTAAAAAAATTAAGCCGGTTAAGTAATCCTCAGACTGAGTTTTTACTAATGTTTAAGGAAGAAAGAACCGCCTTAATTATCCTAAACTACATACGCAAAATTCGACCCGTGAAACCTCTCACTATTTCAGACTCTCTGGTAATATTATGTTAACAGGAAACAGATTGGTAAATATAGATCAATTCACAGAGAGAAGAAATAAAAGAGTTGCAGAGACAGAGAGCGACATAGACAAAGACAGGAACAGAGAGAGAGAGAGAGAGAGAGAGAGAGAGAGAGAGAGAGAGAGAGAGAGGGGGAGAGAGAGAGAGAGAGAGAGAGAGAGAGAGAGAGAGAGAGAGAGAGAGAGAGAGAATGCAGAATAGTGCCATGGAGGATGGGAAATAAGAGGACAATGAAGTATGAGAGAACTATATAATTATCGCAAAAAAGTAAACCTTTTCTAAACCCCAACCTTGTAACATTCTATCAGTGCGTGTAAAATGACCCGTTACTAGAGCGGCGGTGCTATGTGGCTTCTGTCTCAAGGATACTGTCTCACCATGTTGAAATACAAACAGATTTGACATGATAACATGGTAGAGGGCGAGGGTTTGATCCCCGTTCAAGCCAGTTATGTATTCTCGTCATTTTGTCTTTTGGTCTTAATGTATGTCTTGAGGGCCAGCTAGGTTTGTGATTTCGCCTTTATCATATTACTGCGTCTAAATTTATCTTCTCCTTTCCTTTTGTTTAAACATTTCATTTACCATTCTGTACCCTCTTCAAAGTTAACTAATTGCACCCTATCTTAAAATTAAGGAAATTTAAAAGAATGCGACATAGACAAAGACAGACATTTTACGACTGTGCCTATGTATATATATATAAGTATAATCTTCTTAAAACAGACAGTCGTCTATACATGAGTATTTCCTATTAATTCCCTTTTTATGATTTATAACTCTTGCTAATTCCACACATACTGAAACATTGAATTTCTGTAATAAAAAAAAATTCTCACATCTTATGGTTTTATTTAATCACAGGCTTAAAAAGTTATGTCAAACCATATTTCATTCTCAATTGACAACAATCATATATGATTTTTTTGTCAAAGCTATCATTTATGACGAGTTTTATTTATTTGGGAGTGAGTAAATGACACAGGTTTTTAGACCGTCAATAAAACTACAGTTGTGTAGGTTTTATTGTTGTTTTTGTCAAGAATATTTCAAACGTTATTGTTTATATAGATTTTTTTCCCACTTTTGCTATTAAAACTTTACATGTCAAAGACGAATTTTTCATTTTAAACCAAAGATAAGGAATGGAACTGAATGGAAATATCAAAATAATTGTAATTCTATTTATCATTATTATTATTATTATTATTATTATTATTCATCATCATCATCATCATCATCATCATCATCATCATCATCATCATCATCATCATCATCATCATCATCATCATCATCATCATCATCATCATCATCACCATCATCATCATCATCATCACCATCATAATTATTAGTATTATTCTGCAAGAATTTTTTCACGAGCTTGTAAAAATCGTTATAAATTTGTCAACCGTTTATCTATTTAATAGTTCAAATAATTAGCAATGTCTTGAAGCAATACTTTAACCTTAATTTCTTCTTAGAATTGTTATACTCTGAAATATAGATTGAATAATTAGTGCGTAATAAAACAAAACTAACAAATTTATAATTCAACTGATTTTGCATTGTCTGGGTTTTTTGTGTGACTGATTTCTTTTCATGAGGTGAGTATGTGTACTAGCAGTTTAAAAAAAAAACTTGCGAAATATAACCATTAATTTGTTTTATGATCATACATCTGATAACTTGTTTTTGATACGGTTGTTTTATCTCAGAAAAGTTTGTAACAAAAAGGAAAAAAGGAAAAAAAGAAAGAAACAAGTGCAACTGCAACTAGAATATTTTTTTACAAGTGAAAATCTAAAAAAAAAAACGGGGAAAAAAATGAACCATAATAAATCGAACTGTAAACGTTTGGACATGTCTGATAAATGTTCTGCCTGTGAGAACTAACACAGCCGATAAAAAGAGTTTTGAAAACCATTTTTTATTTTAACTCTTGAGTCCCACATGAGAAAAAGAAAAACGCACACACAATAATATTATGTATGTACGTAATTGGAAGTTGAAATACAGCACAAAATTAGACAGGAGAGTCAGATATGCAATTGCTGCGTAGTACATGTACTTCTAGTTTCTTGCTTTGCTGATTTCTTTACATCTAACACCATTTACTAAGCTATATAGAGAACGGGACCCGAGGTAACGTCTGACAAGTTTACGTGCTTTCACACAGTGACAGAACGAGGATACCGGCACATATTTCTCATACGTTCATATTAATACTTTTTATTATGCTGTCAACCGACCCAACCAGTCAAAAGCAAGGCGATAGGACCTGGATTCGAACTTGGGACTTCGCTTGCGCTACCTCATAGCCTGTGTACTATAAGTAGAGCAGGGATTTTAGGTAGTTTTTTTTTTTTTTGCAGTGGTTAGAAGTAGACCGAAAAATGAGTGTGCTTTGTGGAATTATAACCCTCGATTTGTTGACGCCACATGCCCAAATCGTCGTGTCACTGAAAGAGAGCATGGTCTAGATCACCAGGCACTACAATCCCAAACAAAATATGTTCATGGCTAGTTGTGCGCTAGTACTAGTAGTTGAAATCCGGTGGCATAGCTCTGCCATGGAGCTGAGGGTCTGGTTGCCTCAAGGTTAACATTTTTTCAGGCTGTGCTTACTTTAGGAAGGGTTTTAAATTTTAGCGTGTATATTAGCGATTCCTGGTCATGAGTTGAGGATAAAAAAAGCCGAATCTGTATCAACTGGTACAGACTTGAACCAACAAACCAACCAACCCAGGAGTATCATGTCACACCCCAGTTGATTGCACCCCACAGAGTAGAAATTAGACTCCGCTTCAGAAGCTTCATCTCAGGGATGCTCACAGATTTCTATTAATAGATGCTATATTTGCTAGTTTGTTTATTATTCGATATAGTCTGTTCACAGCCTGGGGATCTTCAACTTGTTACGAATCAAATTAACCTAAATTCATTCCGAAAAGGCTGGATCGAATAGGCTGAGACCTTGAACTACCTACAAACCGTGTAGGACTGCAACGTAATAATAGAGTTTATGCAGATAAGAGGCAGACATCTAATCCCACTATCAATCTTCATATAACTTTTGAAGCGCTGAAAGTTGCCATGAAAACAACATAATTTATTATTGAACGGTTGTTTACGTTCACTTGTGACAGAAACACTGCTTTCTGCCGACCAATCCATCAATCGATGTCCAATAAACAGGACATCTATCGAGAAACTAATTCACGATAGCATTATTTTAATTCAACCTCATATAATGCTGTTTGTTTTTTTGTTGTTGTTTTTTTCGCTACTGTAACTATATCATCGAAGTGTGAACGACCTCAATACAATTTTATTTTCTTGGTTTAAAAAAAAACCCACCGTAAATTGTCTCTGGCAAATACATTATATAACTCACTAGTTGAAGCCTGTTTATGTGCAAAAAAATCTCATTAAAATGTTGTGCCATTTATCACTGAACACAGTGGACCATACGTACAACATTGCGGTAGGTTACGACTTGTCATAAGCCTTCTTTTTCGCTTATTAATTTGTTACGACGCGCCGTGAGCTGCCACGACGTTGTGCATGCTACCTTGTCTCTCGCCAACAAAAGTATTCATATTAGAACTTTATACTGATGAAAGAACTACTCTGGACTCCAGTGAATAAACTATAACAGGTTAATCGACCTCAGAATTAAAAGACCCTCGTTAAATTTTAAATTTCCACGCAATGAATCAAGCCTGTGATGGCATTGTTGATTCCTGCGTCCATTGATTGCTGTTGTCCAATCTCTATCGCAGCCTGCTTGCCATGGGATGTTGAACAATTCCAAAAGTGAGCAAAACTCGTCACAAGTGAAGAACTCTACATGATGTGATCAAACCTCAGAAGTGCACCAGGCGCAACTTGGATGCTCAGGAAATTGTTTGCCTTCAACCATAACAGCTCGTTCTATTATTACCAAATTACTATATGGACAGCATTGAGAGAAATTAACGATTATGGCATCATAATAGGGTAAGCGAATTTATTATGGATATTATTACTTTTATTTATTACTTTATATCATCATCATCATCATCATCATCATCATCATCATCATCATCATCATCATCATCATCATCATCATCATCATCATCATCATC
>RQTK01000675.1:20000-23790 GCA_003991915.1 Elysia chlorotica | reverse complement strand
TAGTAGTAGTAGTAGTACTAGTACTAGTAGTAGTAGTAGTAGTAGTAGTAGTAGTAGTAGTAGTAGTAGTAGTAGTAGTAGTAGTACTAGTAGTAGTAGCAGCAGTGACGGTGGTCGCAGCAGCACTCCTCTCCTACCCCTCAATAGAAATATCGATATGGTCCAATGGAATCGTAAGTGAAGATCAAAGGACAACAGGACAATCATCAGTCAATGATTTGCTCTATAATCGATCCGTGGCTAGTTGACTCCAGCCAGTCCAGGTGTAGAAAGAAGTAGCCGGTAGCGTTCTTAGCGCAATGTGAGGATATTCAAGTAAAGAAAATCATATCTCTATGTGGAATCTGCTGCTGTTTTCTATTTCATTCTACGAATATGATTGGACAAAGAGGTAGGTAAACGTAACAATATCTTCAATCGGAGGTGAAGCTCTTTCCTGTTTTTCCCATATATTAAGAAGGTTCCTATAAGGCGTAGGGGCGGCATTACCATTTATTTTTGTTATATTGCACCATCACCAGCCCAACTAATAGGTAAATAAGTTGTAATATTCTTCATTAACTTTTGACATATTCGTACAAATATTTTTTATTCAATTGCACTAAAGGGTAGAGTAAACATAACATAATAATTATTGATTTTAAAAAAAGTATAGGTTTATTTTTAACTGTCACAGAATATAGAATACGGACAAAAGGGAGCCACGGAGGTACTGTCGTAGGGGCCAGATTATTAGGCAGAGCATGCAATTTGTAATCAAGACGTGCTAAATTCGAACCACTATCAGAGTTATTGTTTACTTCTTGTTATTACGGTGTCAGAATAAAATAACCAGCTGAGGCATGATTCCTAACATACCCGCTGTCTCTTTTATTAATATGTAAAAATGTGAGACATCAAACTTCAGTAAAAGTTGTGGATGAAAGAAATTAAGCAAACAATAACACATTTTTATGAAATAATAACAAAATTGTTTCACCATGGATATGGGTACATAATTATGTATAGTTTTAAGGCAATAATAAAAGTCTTTTGTATATATGCTAAATTTATTTCAATGTGCTCCAGAGTTTTAATCTAAGATGGTGTTCTTTTTGCAGGAACGAGTAAGGAATGTTTGAAATCTACCTCACTACAGACTCCATATATTGACACCTTTGAGATTCTAGGAACAGTTTGAGATCAAACCATTCCACCATGGACGGCTCTGGCTCCAGTACCGGCGACCTGAGCTTCCTATACGACATGCTTAACCTGGGCCGAGACGGCTACGCGTCCGAGATCAGCGAGCTGGTGGACCGGACATTCAGCAACTCGCCGCGGACGGCTGTGTCCGTGAGAGAGATCCTCACGCCCAGAACGCCGGATCCCCGCTCTGGAAGGCTGGAATCAGGTCGGGAGGCTGACAGTCACCCTGGAGACGCTCACGATTCTCAGAGCCAGCCTGCTACTCCGGGAACAGCCAGGAGGTTCGGCTCCCAGCCGGTCAGTGTCGTGTACCATCCGGTCGTTAGACAGCCGGCCCGGGGCAGCCTCAGCCTCAGCTCGGGCTCCTCATGGCCAGACCTGAGCTCCATGGAGCAGGAACACCTGCATCGCCAGCTGCAGAGCCATCTCCGCCAACAGCAGCAGCGGCGGTTCTCAGATCTCGGCCTGTCATCCATCTCGCCACGGTCCGGCTCCACTGACCTCCCGCCGTACAACAGTGCCCGCGCCGCGAGCAACACGCCCAAAACCCCGAGAGCTCTCACCAGCATCAGAGAACACCAAGGCTCAAACCTCAGTCTTGACGAACTGAGAAACTTCAAACTCTATGAACGGTCTCTACCATTCCCGAGCCCCAAAACCCCACATTCGGCCCATTCTTTGCACAATAGTAACAGTTTTAAAGAACCCAAAGCAGGCTACGGATTCAATAGTGTACATTCTCAAGGCGGATTTGTACCTGGAGCAGCCTTTGATAATTTCGCTTCTCTAACGGCTTCTGGACCTGGGGCGCGTAGAGAGAACGGTGTCCACGTTCCGTATCTGGACATACCCATAACCAGCAGAAGCAACACTTTGAAGACACAGGACCTTTGGTCAGCGCTTCTGTCGGGGTACCAAACATCGTCCACTAACGCCTCCTCCACGCTCCCCAACTCCCAGGGACCGTACTCGAACAGAGCGCTGGACGTCCGGAGAAGCGTTGGCTCTCTCGGCATGCCAGAGTCTGACCACCCGGATGGTGACGGCGGGGTCAAGGCTATCCCTGCAGGGCAGGAGGGCGAGGCGTGGACCAGGCGAGACAAGATGCTCCTGGTTGGCTTGATCTGTGTGGCACTCATCGTCATTCTGCTGGCTGTCATTGTTCTGCTTGTCGCATTGGGCGTGGTTAAGGATGATGGAGACTCATCTTCCTCCTCGTCATTATCATCATCAACGGGACAGGTACGTGGTTTTTTTTTCCACATTGCCAAAAAAAACAAAAAAAACTCTAGAAGTATTTTAGCGTTTTATGGGACGCGTGAAAAACAATTTTTTTTAAATTGGTTAAAAGGTTATATAAATGCATTTCTAAGAACAGACCAAGTGTTTACAACCCCTTGCTGACGATTTCCTTTTGTAATTATTTTAACCCTTTTTTGTAAATGTATATGAATGTGTTACAAGTACTTGAACCGTATCTGTGATGTATGTATAGCCACATTCAACGAAGTCTCTCAGCCAATAAACATAGTTCGTCCGTGTAACACAGCCCAAAGAACACACAGCATACGTTATTAAAAGATCTCTTGAATTGCTTTTGTGTTGCAATTTCCCCGCGTGATCTACCATTTTACCAACTTGGCCCTTTTATGAACTCTGGGGTTTTAATAGACTGCAGGCTCTCTCCCTTCTTTATTATACCCAATTTAAGTCCTATCACCAACTTGGAAATCGCAGTGATTTTAGAGCGTATCGTTTCACTAGACAGTTAGATGATATCTCGCACACTAGGGGACCGCCAAGGTTTTTCTGTTATTATGCTACCGATACCAGTTATGCTCAACTCATATGTACTATATATGATTCAATATGTTTTACCCATTCAATTTCAAAAACTAATTCTCTAATTTTGTATACACCCAGATCACTTCACAACCATCAAACGTTGGTGCATTGGACTCGAGCAATGGCGGGGCTGGTATAACTATAGCGACAACAAACATCTCTATAGCGGACAGTAGTAGTAGTAGTAGTAACTCTAGTGTAGATCAAAGATCAACTGGGCTGGAGACAACACCTGTCGGGTCAACATCACAACATAGCAGTACAACAGCATCAACTGTGTCTGTTCTGGCTTCATCTGCAGTGACTCCGAGTTTCACTAGTCAAATACAACGGTCTAGTCCGCCGACTACTGACGCATCATCCTCACCGCCATCTGAGACTTTGTCTACAACACCGTCTCATAGTGCTAAAAAAGAGGCCACAGCATTGTCTACAACTTCTACAACCTCAACAACAGCCATAATACCATCATCATCATCATCATCAACAACAACAACAACTTCAACTACAACAACAACTCCAACCACCACAAGCACATCAACATCAACAACAACTAAGGCTACAACAGAGGATCCACTGGCTAGCTCAGTGTTCGAGACCTGTTCTAGTGAGGAGTGCCAGGTGTTGGCCAACGCCATCAAGGTAAAAGTGTTCACAGACATACCAGAGATTATAGAGTTAGTGAGACGTTTCACAAAAAGAGCCCAAAATACTATTGATACAGGGAGATGGCGAGACGCGTTCTCACTCTGTTGGG
>RQTK01000675.1:0-17500 GCA_003991915.1 Elysia chlorotica | reverse complement strand
CTCTTGTCTTCCTTTCAGTTTTAGCGTGGTAATGAGGTGTTTATAACTTACCTTCCAAATATGTGACAATTATTAACAAAGCACGTCATCGCTTTCTTATTCTATTGACTAACCACTGTACACTGCTTCTTACATCGCTTCAATGTCGTGTTGTTTTAATTTTTTTTTAGACATTCCTAACATTCGATCCCAAAACCACGCGTACAGTCCTTCTATTACTATGGGGTTAAATAATTTGACGCAATGAACTTCTGAAGCATGTGTGATTTACCTTGCAATAGATTACTCTTAACTCTGATGTCCAATGACGCCTTCTTGGTTTAGTTCTCTTACAATATAATTATGGTAGACGTATCTCTCTCTCCATCTCTCTCTCTCTCTCTATCTCTCTCTCTCCCTCTCTCTCTCTTTCTCTCTTTCTCTCTCTCTCTCTCTCTCTTTTTTTTTTTTTTAGCTGTCATGGCACTTTTTAAAAATCTCTCTCTCTCTCTCTCTCTCTCTCTCCCTCTCTCTCTCTCTCTCTCTCTTTTTTTTTTTTTAGCTGTCATGGCACTTTTTAAAAATCGGCTTAACCTACAAATAATATACCCGACTGCTTTCCTGAATTTCTATTCATAATCCACACCTCTGTAAAAAGCGAAAAACAATGCAAATGTGCCATTCAGTTTTCAGAGAAGTGGCTGCATTGCTGGCAATCCTTGACCTTTCACCCGACCTGACCTTGCCTTTGTCCTTCGACCTTCTGCTCCGGAGGGCCCAGGACAAGTTCGGCGTCAACCCATTTCTGACTATCCAGAGAAAGTCGCAGTTTGACGGGACAGTGTATCGTTACGTCACAAGGGTGAGTCCAAACTGCTCAATCTACAGCTCTAACTGGTCTAAGTGGTAGAGCGTGGGTGGATTATCCGATGCGAATCCTTGATTGGGGAAAAAATATCTATACGGTTTCGTCCCCTGCTATTAAAATCGCTGTCATTATAATGCGACCAATTAAAATAGAATTGGTGAATATGCGCTTTTTTCTGTGTGACAGCACCTACAATTGTTAGGCATGGTGTGACCCTCCGCATAGTAGCCTAGTTGTTGACGTTGGGAAAAATATGGATAAAAAAAAATCGCGACATCAAGAGATTCAGTACACAACAACCGCAGTTCTTCAGGGTTACCCCCCCCCCCCTTTTCCACACAGACTTAAGTAAACAATATTGTGTAATGTCAATAGTTAACTTGACTGCAATAGATAGGATATGATTTGCCATCACTATTTGAGGGGCGCGGTGGCCCTGGGGTAGAACATCGGCTTCCGACGCAAAAGGTCCATGGTTCGAGCCCTGGCGGTTTCGCTTTCTACTGGTTATGTGGGTGTCAGTTTAATATGATCGGCTGAGACAGGGAGTCATGGCATCCCCGTCCTGTCTCGTGTGTGGCAGCACATAAATTGTCAGAAGTCAGTCTGTATATAGATTATAGTGCTGATGTTGGACGTTAAACCAACGTTAAACCTGCCTTCACTATTTATTGATCCTCAGCTTGGCCTCTTACTTGCTAATTTCCTTTATTTAAAAAATAAGTCATTTTGAAGAAGTATGCTGTAACATTGATATTTCTAAATTTTACCTCATCACTCAAGTGATAAAAGTACATGTTAAGATAAAATAAGGCAAACGTAAACCTTGCAATGTTAAAAAGTATATCCAGAGGCCATTTTTGTGGTCCGGAAATAAAATTTCGGTGACTATTTACTGTTGACTACCAGTTAGACCACAGCGATCTTAGAGAACCTTATTAAATTAAAATATTCCGTGACCATTTTTCTCCTCAAACTCTACACTTTCCAGGCCTCAGTGCCGTACTTGTCCTTCGCCGACGAGGAGTATTCGCTGAAGATGCAAGATTCTCAGGTGACCAAGGCTAGCATAAGTTATTATTATTGTTAGAGGTACTTCATTTATTTCCTTATTTAATATCCGAAAAATTATTTATTGCTCTTTCCAAAACCCTAAAGTGTTAATCAAGTTTTTTTTTAAACCGAGATAGTAAGATATCTGAGCGCATGTTTTTTTAGAAAGTGGTGTACGTAAGATCAAAGTTTATTCGTCATACTATTACTGGCTTTTTTCCTTCCCTCCTTTATCTATCTTTCTCACACTTTTGTTTATACTGTCATATTCTGTCACAAACAGTTACATAACAAAAATAACTAGCCTGTGCTTGAAGACATTGGTTGATTTGCTCCTCTATCAGGCCGCAATGATCTACATTGACTCACTGACGTACATCATACGTCGCGTGTTGGAGGTAGAGGCAGCGGACACACCTGTCAGAGGGCGGAGGAGAAGGCGAGATGCTGATGGGGGTCTGGGCACTAACCGCAGGAAGAGGCAGACGATCGCTGTGACTGAGGACAACATCCGGGATCGCGTGACGGAAGCGCTGCTCCTGGAGTGGGAGGTTGCTACGGTAAGGTGGGAGGTTCTCTGAATATGCCCCCCCCCCCCCTCTTGAGGCAAAAGGAAGTTTATACAAGCAGACAAAGTGGGATTGCCCTTTAAATGCATCTTTTCCTATCTGACTGCAGTTAGGAGAGAGCCAATTGTTTTTTTTTTTTTAACAAGAACGTGTTTTGCGCGAGACAAAGAGAAGTCGCTTGTATCTCATCTCTCCAATCGCGTGCTAACTCTACAAAACGTTGGTGCCTGGGTTTTTACTCGGTATGACAATTGGGACACGGTGACTTTACCCTGTGCCCTTAGCCAAACATGGCGTGGTTTGATGAGCATGTGACTTTTTACCGAGCCTGGGACCGGTTGCATACTTCAGTAAACGCCTAGATTAACATGGTACTTGATTTTGACTTTTTGGTAGGGTGGGGGAGGAAATATCTGTACTACCAACATGAGAGCTAGGGATTAAAGAGGGGGAGTTTTGAAGTTTGAAAAATGGAGAGGTAGGGGAAAATAACTATTAGCATGGAATCCAAGGAAACTATGATATTGGGATCGATAGATAGGACAAGGCACAGTAAAATATTTTAATCTCATAGTCATAGTTTGAGATCTAGTGAATTAATTTAGATGGGAGAAGGACACAATAAACACTACACACTATCTGGATATTCATCTTTCAGAGTATTCAAACCGTGTGTACTTTTCATTCTGATTTTCACATTCGTGGAACAAGGGCAAGGCTTGAGCAGTTTTTGTTTTCGAAAAATACAAATAACCTGAATAGACACAATTCAAAGGATATACACAAGAAAAAATACACATCATCTGTGGCATTATTTTATTATATATTTCAAACTTCTCTCAGCTAGGTAATCTGCAGTTTGGAAACAAAACTAAAGCTTAAAATAACTTTTACACAGTAAATGAGACACCTACTCGTGTTAACTCATCTTTAAAAAATAATATTTACGTCAGATATTCGCAAGGTGTACGAAGCAGATAATCGGGGAATAGAACACAATATGTATGTGTAATATTTTTTTATTTCCCACTTTGTCTAGCTTGTGCGAGAAGAATTGGCCAAAGAAACGAACTATCTAGTGAGACAGTTGCCTGTGCGAACACTCCAAAACCTGACGCCGCAACTTCCCTGGGTTATCCTCACCGATCTCAGGGTCATAGACACTATCCAGGTAAAAATCTAATGTTGACATCAGCGTCATATACACTCTAAAAGAATTATCTTAATGTTGACATCAGATTCATACACACTATCCAGGTAACAATCTAATGTTGACATCAGCGTCATATACACTCTAAAAGAATTATCTTAATGTTGACATCAGATTCATACACACTATCCAGGTAACAATCTAATGTTGACATCAGCGTCATATACACTGTAAAGGTAATATCTTTATGTTGACATCAGATGCATATACACTGCCCACGTTATATTTTAATGTTTGTATCAGCTGGGAAGGTAATATTTTAATGTCGACATAAGCGTCATATACACTCTCCAAGTAATATTTTAATGTTTGTATCAGCTAAGGAGGTAATATTTTAATGTTGACATAAGCGTCATATAAACTGTGCGGGGAATATTGGCATTAGCGTCATTGTCCAGGTAATATTTTAATGTTGGTATCAGGTACTGTGCGGGCAATGTATCTATGTTGACATCAACAATATAGACGCTCTTATTAGACTATTAAATTTAAAAAAACGTCTTGGGAGACAGATGTTGTGCATGATTAAACCTGCTTCGTCTGTATAAAAAGTAAAGATAGAGCTCATCTAGGCGGCTTAAAAGAAATCATCAAACAAAGGAAGACAACATTTTTTGTTGTGAATCGCATGGTAGACGGTTGTGCAATATTTGCAGCATCCAGTAAAATATTATTAATTAATGCATTTGATGACATACTCTAGGGGAGTAACTGCTAGCCCTAGTCTCATTTATTGATAAGCATTTAACATTGCTTGCTTCATGCATTTGTTATGATTTTTAATATGAGATAAATTGTGACAGGTTTTTTTTTATCAATGATAACAACATGCATTTTTATAACCAAGATAATATTATCTTTGACCCGTTTTATCAACAGGTGTCAGGGATGGACTATCTACAAGCAGTGCAAACATTACTGGTCGACAGTGACCCTGCTGTGGTCAAGATGCTAGTCTATGTCCAGTGTGTGGTCAGCCTCCTGCCGTACATGCCGGCCACAGTCAGGTCGGAGCTAGAGGCCGCAGGGACAGGAATTCAAAAGGTCAGAACTCGGCGAGGATCCGATGTTAAACAATGTATTATACATTTTGTTATTGCAAGAGAAACAAAAGATGGAGTATAGGTAAGGATTAAATGATCCCCTGGGGAACCTTGTGTGTGTGTGTGTGTGTGTGTGTGTGTAGAGCTGTCAACCTTCACCAAAAAGCACATCTGTATAAATTATGTTTTCCTTGTCCTATGTTGTACACTTCAGTGACGGAATGGTTTGGCAGTTCTAGGTGTGTCACTTGTCGTGAAAAAATCCCCATAAATTTCCTACGAATATCCCACTCCACTATTACCCCTTCAGGTCTACTCGGCGGAGTCCTGCTCCAGACTGACCCTGACCGTCGCCTTCGAGGAGAGCATGTCTGGCCTGGAGCGCTGGTCACCGCTGGGTTTCCCCTCTGACACACAGCTGGCTCTAGACATTGCCGCCAGGGCCACCTCAAGGTTGCAGGTTCGCCACACCAGAGTCTGAAAATAAACTATCATGAGTTTAAAGTGCCATAATCCTCAAGTTTACAGGCTGGCCGCAAGAAGTTCTAAAAATGTCCTCACATAAGTCTTATATCCCCTGATCTTATTTCAAATACCTTTTCCCTCCTTCGAAAACTTTGCATGCCTGTGTGATGATAAAATTATTTAATTTTAGAAGCAAAAAGGAGTTAACTGGTATATTACAACTTGAAAAATGTTGTGTTTTGTTTTGGGTTTTTATAAACTACACCTTATTTATCAAACTTAATGCATAATAATATACCTTCACTTTTGTACATTATCTTAAGAGATAACCAAAGCCTCAGACTGTAAAGAAAACGCATATAACTGTGGCAAAATAAAACAACGTACTCTTAAATAACGAGATTCCTGGTTCGATGGCTGATCATGTCAACCTCATTTCTACTTATCGATTTGACCAGTGTCAACGCAAGTGATCGGTTGAGCTGGACGCCTAACAGCATGTAAAACTTTTTGGACCTTTCTTTGTAACAACCTATTTGCTGACGATATACCTTAAGAAACCAATGAATCAAACCCCTCTTAACATTGAAATGTCATGTATCATCTTTGTTGGGAAAACATTGAAATCATTTTCTGTTTGCTCAGGAAGCCAACCTATGATTTATTTTGTTCATTCCAGAACACTTTCGGAATTTACAATGCCGCAAATCAAGAGACCAAACAAAACATATTGAGCGACTTGTCTAACTTAAGGTTTATTGGTAAAAGCTTCACGACTGACTCAGGTGTGTATTAATGTTATATTAAATGAACTCAATGTTTTTGAAATGACAGTCTGCGGCTCTGAACAAACGTTATCCAAAATTGACTCACTTAAAAAAAATGTTTATTCTGGTAGTAAAAAAAAGAAGTAATATTGGTTTATAAAAAAGAAGGCACACTTACTGAACAGGATTTTTATGTCCAGTTTTAATGATAGTTTAGGGAGGGTTTCTCACTACTCACAGGTTCTTTAACCTCTGTTCCATTGCCAAACGATATGTCCGACATCCCCATTGTGGGAACCAATCCCCCAGCTCATCACTCAATTGCACAACCCTGTCGAATTGATAAACTGATCACACTTCACTTTCACCATGGGGTGTCTTGATGGTTGGTGTTGGTGACCATACCCACCACGTCTCTTTGTTTTTACATTTGACATTCAGGCCAATCCCTTTCTTCCACCGATCCTTCTTCTTACCCAGTCTCAGAATGTTTTAATTTTACTCTCTGTGTATGACAAGGTCGACTATTTTTTTATTTGATTTTTTCCGAATAAAACGTAATTGAATAACAATAACAAGGAAAGTCGTTTTGATAAATGTTCCATTATTTGACACCAAAATTGATACAATAAATTACGTGTGATAGTCAAAATAAGAGAATTATAAATAACGTCCAAGAGAATTATAAATAACGTCCACTATAAATAACGTCCACAATCAATTTTCAACATGGATATAACCTTGGAATAGCTTAGAGTTAGAGCAAAACAGGACTTTGCAAAAGTTCAATCCAACCTATAGTTTCCAAGATTTACATCCCGACAGCTGATTTTATCTCCTGAACTACAGGCAGACGTCACAGCATCGTGTCTCTGTCGTCCCTTCCGGAAACCTCAGCGTCCTTAGTAACTGTGGCGCAAACTGTCCTGAACCACAAGCGGGCCGAGGCTGCCTCGGAAGCTTTTACGGCCGACGCGAAATCAGAGGGGACTTCTTTGTGGGTTCTGGACTTCTCTCCCCTTGTCAATGCAGCGGAGGGAATAGTGGGTGAGACAGTGGAGAAAGAGAGAGGGAGAGAGAGAGAGAGAGAGAGAGAGAGAGAGAGAGAGAATTATGATGATGATGATGATGATGATGATGATGATGATGATGATGATGATGATGATGATGATGATGATGATGATGATGATGATGATGATGATGATGATGATGATGATGATGATGATGATGATGATGATGATAACGACGACAACAACAACAACAACAACAACAACAATAATAACGATCATAAAAAATAAAAAATAAATAATTTAGTAAATATTTTATAATGATGAAATAATAAGGTATAATTTCTATAAACTTAAGTGCATAATATAAAACAACTATTAGGTTCACGCTTCCAAGATTTACTGATTCCCCTTAACAGTAATTGACTCATTTACTCCCAGTTCTTCCGCCTGGCTTTGTCCTGCTGGCTCGATGGACCAGGGATGCGCAGTTTTTCCAGGAGTTCCTGATGTCCATCGTTTACCGCGCCCTCATAGACTTCGTCATGAGTAGGTCCTCACTCAAACAGCGGCTTGCTCTTTTCATGATATAATTTATTTATCAACAGCTTACCAATCTGTATTATTTTGCAAGCTCTGTATTTATTACATAATTGTAGTATTATACTATATAGAGCTGAATAAAAAACAAAAACAAACCAACAAATAAAAATCTAATGTCGGTTTCGATATCATGAAATGTTTTTACTTAATTAATAACAGGAACTGGTTGTAAATAAGTGTTAAGAAACTTTGCTGACGCCTTCCAAAAATAAGTGAGGAAATGCATACGTTTTTGAATGATGTTGTGGCACAACGCACTACTATTATGTAATTATGGAGNGANGNNATNTCACATCAGTTTTAAGAATATGACTTACTTGACTTATTTGCCTTTCGCATCCTGGTCATCAGATCGGGACGCCTCAGCAATCTCTGCAATGTGCTTGATGAATGATCTCCATTTATCACGTTCCTGTGCTAGTGAACGTATGTGGTTCAAGTCTTGAGTCGTTTTCATATGAATAGGTTTTCGAATGATGTTGTGGCACAACGCACTATTATTATGTAATTTAAAAGAAAATTGCAGCAAATGAACTTATATCTTGGTATTTCTTTAAAAAATAACAATTGTGAGTTATGAGTGTGACTAGTGTTCAAATTATATTACATCTGATATGGAACAAAAACAATTTTGTAATTCTTTTCAATACAAGCAAAGGCTTTTCGAAATGTATTACTTTTCTTGAGTTTTGTCATCAAAACCCCAAGCTGCAGATTCACCCAGAAAGATATTTTACATTGTGTTCTTTTTTTTTTTTATCTCCGCCAGGAAAGCACTTGTTCTCGGCGTCTTACCTTGAGACCCATTCCTGCTCTCTCCGATCTTTCCGGAACGTCTACATCGACGAGGTTAATCTTTTTTCTTTCTAGCTCACAGAATTGGTATAGTTTTTTTTTTGTTTTTGTTTTTTTTTTTATGATATAATATATTTACTTGTATGTTAATATAGTGTGCCGTTTTGATTTTTTAGTTGTCTTTAGTTCTAATGTTCCTCCAATTATCTCATTTTTGACGTTCGCCCCCCGAACCTGTTTCTAGTTTTTTTCCAGGTGTTGTCTCTATACTTCTGGGAGGGTTTCTAGATTTCTTCGAGGTGTTGTCTCTATACTTCTGGGAGGGTGAGAGAGCAAATTGGCTCGAGGGCAGAGCGCTAGGCATCTAGTAGGGATGTCCTTAGTTCGATCCAACAGACAAGTTCATTAATTTGTCCAATTTCGTCCCCCATTGGTTGAGTCAGTCTAATTAATATGTGACCGGCTGAGACAAAAGACTGCCTTCGTGGCTAGCACATAAAAATTGTGCCATGACACATCCTTGAAATAGTTGTGATATTTGGCGTTAAGAAGCCGAGCTTTACTTTAACCTTCCTTTCACAATCCTGATTATTTCAGGAAGAAACATCCGACTCTGTGCGGGAGATGCAGCTCTCCGTGTTGACTGAAATCGCGGTGCAGGGTCTGATCTTCCGGGTGAGTACAGCACTGGACCAGAGACTTTAGATTCAGTGGCGTCGTCTGGCCCCGGGCTTGGGGCTCAAGACCCACCCTGCTGTTTGGGCGCGTAAGGCATTATTAATGCTCAACATATTTCATAAATTGTGTGATTGATTTTCTAATTACATTTCTTTCCAACCCAAATAAACTTGATCATTGATTATGACTTCATAGTTCATAATAATAACAAACTGTCACCCCAACAATGATCCAGTTCTATGACGGCATTCCCTCAGGCTCAAGCCCTGTGATGTCTCGCATTGTGCCATTGAAAAATGTCATGTACATGTAATTGGTTGGAATATTTTTACAATGCTGCTACATGTACAAGCCATCGTTTCAAACACTACGGCGCTCCTGTAAAAATGTTAGGGGGCTTTTCATTGGATTGGGGCTTGGCCTTTTTTCAGTCCAAACTTTATGTTCCCACATACAATAAGCACTACAAAGTGGCTGTGCAAAGTGGCTGTCTTGCAATAAGTTGTCACCGTGGGTCCTCTCGCCTAATTCACTGCTGATGAAATGATAATAGACCTACACGTTTAACACCTATTTGCTTGACAGATAAAGCATTGTTTTGTCAACTTGTGCTGGATCAGACATCTTAATTAATTTCACGATGTGTATGGTTGGTTATTTACTTCAGAACCGCGTCAGTGTTAAATTGTTTTATCATGACAGAATTTGGCACCTGCTAGCCAGTAGCCATGGGATTTTTCTCATTCTGCATAACTCTTAGAGACCAAATCTTTTAACCTAGTTTGGTTTAACAGTAAACTTTGAACAGGGGATTAATATTGTTTAAACATTGATTTGACACAGGATCCGTTGTGTTGTGAAGATTGATTTACAAAACTTAATCCAAAAGTCATTGTGAAAGGCGATCACAAACACAACAAGGTTGCTGTACCACCCTCTTGAGTTTAATTTGATAAGTTAATGTTGCTGCACAAATCAGCCAGGAGACCACCTGACCACAAGATTCTCCACTATAAGAATCTAACCAATAGCAGAATAAGGCACAATCTATGAAACCATCAAAGTATATGGAATTAATGGACGTAGTTTACGTGATCACAATGAGAGGGGAAATCCGCCAATAGAAAAATATTTCTCGGAAGGTTCAGTATGTTATGTTTAAGTAGTCAGGGTTGGTTTATTATTTCACAATAGTATGGTACATTAATCATAATATGGATCATATGCCGACGTATTGATGTGTTTTAATGGGTTTTTTTTTTAATCTTTGTCGACAAATATGTAAATAATTGCATTGTTTGTTGTTGTTTTTGTTGTTGTTGTAGTTGTTTTTGTTGTTGCTTGAAAGTATTTCTTGAGCTAAGATAGTTGAGCTTAATATTGGACAGGTTGGCTATGGCGAAAACTGTAAGTTGATGGCACTGGGGACTGATCAGCCCCATGCGTTTTCCTACCCACCCGACGCTAACTGCATAGATTTTGTAAGACGTTTCTAAAAAAGAGCTTACATTGCTATTGCTATTTGGAGTAAGCGTGACGCGTGCTCATTCTACTTTTTCATTGAGATACGGGCGGTAAAGCAATACCCGAGAAGCGCTTTTACCGGCACTAAGTTTTAAATGAGAAACCTACCGCGATTTAACCCCTGTGAGACTTCTCATTACATTACTTCACATTCTATGATTAGAACACTCAGATCTAGACTATATTACAAACGTATAGGTTTCAGAGTGTTTTATTTTATACTTATGTGTTACAGCTTTTTTTTTTTATGGTGTAAGCTGTGCACCCTGCTCGCAGCGCCCCGTGTGAGGCGAGGAAAAATACTGTACAGAAACGAGATGCAAACAAACCAATAGCTCACACTTAGAATCATAGGTGTACTCTGCTAGAAACCTCAACCTTTCTTCGATAACATTTTTGTATGACTTAGTCCTGAACGATCATGTTTTAAAATTAAAATTGTACAACATAAATGAACCATACGCAATATAGTTTATTCTTATTGAAAACATATTTATTGTAGGTGACGCTCACTAATTTCTCCATTTGCTGCTAAATTAATCACCGCCCCCCTTAACCCGGTCTTACGTCTACAGGATGTAGGAAGAAGCACAGGTGCATCTGTCAAGCTCGGCTCTGACTATTTCTTAGAACGAGATGTGGTCTATCTCGCTTACGCTCAGGTAATCACCAGGAGTAGTAAATTATGCAACTGTACTTTAAACTTAGATCTCCCACTGTGGGTACTTTAGAGTACTTAAGTTAACCATTAGTCCGTCGTATGTATTACGTCAGATCCTAAGCATCAAAATGGTGTCAAAACGATGCGTCTTTTCTGTCATACCCATTAGCTATTTGTAAAATCTTGAGCATTTCTTACAACTGTATCAAAGTCATCGAACGCTAAGTACAAGATTTGCGGCTCTTGAAAGCAAAGGCGATTGCCCTTAACCATAATTGAAACTTTTTAAACTTGTTACAAAAATTATGTAATTAAGTTTTTGCAGACGCATCAAATGAAAATGAATTTTTTTTAAAGACTATTATTAATATAAATACTCTTTTACTTTAATTGAATATGTTGTGAAATTGGCTTTTTATGTGTCACAAACATAATTATTAATTTCCATCAAACGTTAAAAATTTACACTTTCCTATGTTATGGTTAGTGTCGACAGTTGCGAGTCATGTTCTTCTAATCGGTTTTAATAATTATATTCTTTCGTCAATTTTCTCACGAAGCAAATCTATTTGTTCATTCTGATATTGTTTTTTTTTTTAATGTTTTATTTTCGTAATTTTTTAAAAACCTTTACGTCAGCAATCCACATTCAAAGAGTTTTTGAAAACACATGACTCTCCGTCATCATCTTTAACTCCTTACTCCCCCACCTTACCCCGTCCATCTTTTTTTTCTCACCCCCATAAAATAAAAATCGCTTTCTTAGTTTACTGTTACACACTTTTTTTTCTCACCCCCATAAAATAAAAATCGCTTTCTTAGTTTAAAAAAACTGTAGCACACCCTTTCAATCTCTCCTCTCTCTATCTCTTACTCTCTCACTGTCTCTCCCTCTCGCTCTCTCTCTGTCTCTCACTGTCTCTCTCTCACTCACCCTGAAACCCTGTCTCTCCAGCGATGGTGTGCACCACGTGACTCAAGCCTCGCAGCGACCTGGCAAGCCTTCGTCAGACCAGACTACCTGTAAGACTCCGTTTCATTAAAAAGATTATATCAATTATATATACGCATCTTTAAAAAGAAAAGTATGACAACTTTGGGTGTTTCTTATTTATTAAATCAATTTGAGTTTATTTCTAACAAGTTTTGGAAGCAAGTGCTTGTAAATTTACAAAGTCTATTAACTCATACTAAAACTGGATTACAATGCAAAAATGTACAGTTGATGTTTTGTTTTGTTTTCTTGTGGGGAATAAGCTATTGATAGAATCAAACGCCTTATGTGATCCTGATCAAATTTACCAACTCTTTAAAAGCATGGTGTGATTTTCACATTGACGTAACGTGACCAGCCAAGTCCGTGGAAACTGGGCTGATACACGACAAAACCCAAATCAAACAGTTTTTCGAGAGATTGATTGGGGAAAAATAGGACAAATGTTGTTCTTTAAATGTTCAAGGTGTTTGTAACAAAACAGATAAATTAATAATTTCTAAAATGTTAATTTAGAACAAAGAAACAAAGGTACACAGAAATATATTAGAAGGAAGTCACAAATAAGACATAGAGCGGAATTAGGGCCTACCTTTGGCGACCTATTTCTCACCCGGAAGAGGCACTCATCACTCTTGAAAAGTTAGTACAAATATGCGTAAAAATTAATATGATTGTTTCTATTATAGCCTAAAATGGGTTGAAACCTAAGCGTACATAACTGGGACCATATGACCTCTCAGGTTGAAACGCATTGGCCTGCTCGTTTACCGTAACAATAATTAGTAGGTCTATTTTGGCCATCTTTTTTTAAAATTAGCAGCAGCAATTAAAAAATATACCGTATTAGCTCCAGCGGTAGAGTGATATTCTCCTAATCATGAATCTCAGGTTCGTATGTTGATCAGGCAGCACTGCCCCCTCTGGTTAGGTCGACGTTTGTGTAATGTAACCAGCTGAGATAGCAGTCCCGGCATCCTCTTGGTTCCTGTATGGCTACAAGTAGAATTACCAGACATAAGTGTCGAAAACAATCCACGAGATAGCCTTCTTGTTGACTTTCGGCGCTAAGAAGCCATCCAATCAACAAATTCATATAAAAACCCTTGAACTGTTGATTTGACTTTCCGTGTGTTTAAGAAAGTGGAACTGTTAGCGCGCTGTGTCTGCTTTCTAATCCAAACTTTTACCTAACCTTGCTTCTCTAACTTCCGACTCCTGACCTTTATGTCCCAGACTGGACCAGACGATGCGGAAGGACTACCGCAGCAGCAACTGGTTCTACAGATGTCAGGGACCGTCCTGTTTCTTCTGGGCGCAGGGCGACAGCTTGGCAGGGGAGGGCACCAGATGATACTCACACATCCTATGATTACAGTATACTTACATCCCCTCGGTTTCTCGAATAATTCCATGTTTAGAATGTGATTTCACAGAAAGTTCTTCCACTTTGTTGCATGGTATGGGTTAAATTTTGTTTCATATTTGAGGATAAATGTGTGGATTTGAAAGAACGAAAGAAATTTAGGAGACAAAAAGAGGAGCGAGGTGCAGAGAGACAGAGAGAGAGAGAGAGAGAGAGAGAGAGAGAGAGAGAGAGAGAGAGGAAGAGAGGAGAGAGAGAGAGAGAGAGAGAGAGAGAGAGAGAGAGAGAGAGAGAGAGAGAGAAAGACAAGACAGAGAGAGAGAGAGAGAGAGAGAGAGAGAGAGAGAGAGAGAGAGAGAGAGAGGGTGGCGACAAGAGAGGTGAGACAGAGACAGAGACAGAAAGATACTGTGATACCTATAGTTAGATGGGTAAGGGAGAAGGGTAGAGACTTCAAAGAGACAGTGAAAGTGACACAGAGAGAAAGAGAAACATACAATGATTGATAGATTTGTAAGAATGTAATGCAAATATAATTACGAGTACTAGTACTACTACGCTCTGGTGTATATATTGTTTTGGGCCATAGTGATAAAAAAAAATCCTAGAAACTCAGCGGTATTAAATAAATGGGGTTTTTTGTTTTATTTTTATCATTGTTGTTTTCTTTTAGTAACAGTGTGAAGTGTTTTCAAATGATAAAACTATAGTATCCAGTTTAAGAGATTCACGCAAAGAAGTCTCATGTTTAGTGCCAGTGAGCCCAAACGTTATAGAGCTTTCTTTGATAGGAGAAAGCCAAACTCTAATACAGTATTAACTTTTCAATTCAGGCAAAAAGATCTAATGAAGCCCACCACAGTTTTATCGCAGTGTTGCAAACTGCAGACTGTCAACCCTGCTTTGCAAAAAGACATTTGAACATCTTATCGCAGTGTTGCAAACCGCAGACTGTCAGCTCGGCTTTGCAAGCTTTTATCTGACGGCCAACATCCGGTGGGCTTCGCAAAATGAAAAATAAACAGTTGAATATCGTCTGTGACTGACTGTCAGTCACTGGCGACACACGGGTGTCGAATTTGATGTGCTTTCTCTCTTCTTAGAGATGTCTCGTTCCAGCGTTTCTCTAAATCAAAGGAAACAATCGACGAGGTCAAACAGTTACTATGTAGGCCTATGTGCGAACCCAGGTACAGAAAGAAGACTAGAAAAAAAAATTGCAGTACCCACTTAAAGAAGATAAATAAAGGGAGCTAACGCTAGAAAAAAATTGCAGTACCCACTTAAAAATACGATAAGAATTCTCACTTTAGCTAACGCCTGCATATATTTTGTGTGTTATTCCTGAATGATTTTGTTCTGAGTAAGGATGACAGACGTGAATGACAGGACTCCGAGTGGTACATAAAAACCCAAATTTCCAGAGTTGTGTCCGTGGAAGTCCAGCTGTGACTTGTGTTCCAACCACTCTCTGTCCAGCATATGCTCATGTTGGTGTGCTGGACTGTAGCCCTCTAACGATTAAGCCGATGTTCTGCCCCAGGGCTACAGCGCCCCCCAGGCTGGATTGTGATTCCAATCAGTCCGCCTCACATTTCTAGTCTACCGGATGGGTTTGCATCAGTAATCAAGTAATATTGATCCGCCAACAAAGACGCCATGGTGTCCTTTTCTGATTCTGTGTACAGTGTATCAACTTGTAGTAGAAAACTTGCCAAAAGCTAGTCTTACGATCCCCGTCCATGATAGTTTTTTGCTGATGGTGTACATTCACAAACCAAAAAAACAAAAACAAAACAAAAAAAAACCACTAAAACAACAACCAAAAAAAAAAAAAAAAAAATGTTGGCAGAGTGAAGAAAACTTATTACATGTACATGTTTTCATTATTTATCTTCGCATAAACAAGAAAATTATTTTCAACAGCAAGAAAAAAAACATCAGACAATTTGTTAAACGCTGTACCGGTACCTATCGGGAATGGAATATAAGACTAAGAGATACAAACTCAGGCTGATATCGGTTTTATTAAGACAAGCTACGAACAGCAACTTTTTTGGTTTACACAACGTTACTGGAGATAAAGGTTAAGAGATGTGAGAAGTCTGATGTTACTGTTTAAAGGAAGCTGGGTCAACATTTACATTTTATCATTTCATGTCGTCAATCTTTGACCAATTACTAGTAAAAACTATTTAAAAACACAAAAAAGGTCAATGGGCAGTGCTTTCTTACAACCAAAAGAAAAGTTGAAGCACGAGAAACACGGCACTTGCTTTGTTTCTGTGTATAATTACCCCCCCCCCCCCCTATAATTATGCGTGTGTCGCCAACAACACATTACATTATACACACATTGTGCAAATACATGTACAGTACATATGAATGCTATTCACATTTAGTAGTTTCTTCAAGTTTTATAGTTTTCTTGGTTGCTTAGTTATTTTGGTCATCGACGTAAGTGGTTCTCTGTCGTCCTCTGCTTTTCTGCTCTTCTATTTTACCACATAGGCCTATGTAGTATCTGTTTCTCGGTAACTCGAGCTCTGATATTGTGATATTATGATTTAAATAGAATGTATAATATTAATCTTTATGTCGAAATTCTACCTTTTTATTTTCATATTGTTGTAAACTTTATAATTTCGTTTGTTGTATGAAGAAATTGTACTTAAATTTCCCCTTGAGGGGTGAATAAGGATTTCTGTATTCGATCCCGTTCTTCCTACATGTGTATCCCAGGAATTTTATGTCTCTTTTTTTTCTTAGTATCAATCATATCATTTCCATAACTTCTGTGTTGGTTTTTCTCTGTGTCCATATTCTCATCACCCTTCGGATGAACCACACTTCCGCAGCTTTCAGTATCATGTCTGTGATTTTATTCAGTGCCCAGCATTCACACCCATAGAAGCTGTCCAAACATGCTTTCATGGTGTTGATTTTGGTGCTGGTAATTATGTTCCTGTTTGTTACGTTACTTGGTGTAAAACATTACATCCTCTTGACACCTGAACTCAAATCAAATCACTAAAAATTGAACTTCACCTGTAATGTTATTATAATGTATATTATATACCGCCATTATTATTATTATTCTAGACATGTATTATTTCTTCTACTATTCTAGAGTCAAAACATTTTTTTTTCTATCGTACAAGTTAGGTAAAACGCATCTTTTTATGTGGTTTTGGCATTTGAGTTCGAAATTTAGATTTTAAAATGTTTATAAGCAGGCTCTACAAATACACTACTCTTTTAAAAAATAGTAAAAAACGAGTCTAGGAGTAGGACTAGTAAAAAATTAATATTTACTATGCATTATATAAGGGTATACTGTACTCAACACCCATGTTAAACAACAGAATCACAAGATCTTATTATCTAGCATAGTTTCATTATGATGATGATCATGTCATTCTTAATTCTTTGCTGCTTTTTTTATAACCAGGAACATCTTACCCTCCAACGCCATTTATTATGAGGAAAACAAAAACTAAAATATAATACATGTATAACTTTGCACTCACTCGTCATTAAGAAGCATGCGTAGCCCAAGCTATAGAATCAGCTGAAAGATGTGCCCCCTTCATTCTAAGTATAATTAGTTAACTTGTTAAGTTACATCAGTTAATTACCCTCTGACAGGGCATTGGGGAAACAAAGAGTTACGGTCCTGATCATACTACTGTACTGTAGTGGGCATATGACATTTATCAAATTTAAGGGTAGCTACGGTTACCATTACTTTTCGACCGACATTACTTTCAGTCCACCATGACTCAAGAGCCTCAGCCTCAGCCCCATTCCATGCTGGGTTGACACATAAGGCCCAGATAAAACTGGTCCATGTCGATCACAAACCCAGCACTTTCACAAAGGTGACCAAACGCCCTAACCATTACGCCAAAATCAATG
>RQTK01000674.1:271942-283030 GCA_003991915.1 Elysia chlorotica | reverse complement strand
GTGTGTGTGTGTGTGTGTGTGTGTGTGTGTGTGTGTGTTTAAGAAGGCTTAAGACGAGTTGATCCCAGAATAATCCTTACTGTTTCGCATTTTTTAACCTTAAGCTAATTAAAATCCTTGCCGTCTTACTACATGTATGTTATTTTACTCAGATGCGCAGTAGTGTCATGTTTGAATATTGTTACCTGATAAAAAAGAAGTTTTTAAAAAATTAAAAAATAAAAGGAATATAGATTGGAAAATGTTAAACCTACATTTTTGCAAGATATCACTACATGCAATGCTGGGCTTTTGTAAACAAAGCTTTGTTTGTATAAGATGGGAAGCTAAAAATGCAGTCATTTTTACGCTTGTCGAGCCGATGCACTGTTTATCTGGTTCCACCAACTGTGTTTAAAACAGACATGGCTTATCTCAACATTCACACCGATCATATTACGAAGTTTTTAAAACGCATTCTTAAAATGTGTATGGTTTTTTTATATATATTATATATTTTTCAAAATCGAAATGATCTTAAGAAGTTTCCGTGTCAAGTGGATTTTTAACTGATGTTGAGTTGTTGAGTTGGTTAACGTCCAGCATCATCACTATATAGGCTATATTGTGGACGGGCCGGAAGATTGACGTCTGACAATTTTATGTGCTGACACACACGAGACAGGGTGGCGATACCATGACTCAAGTCTCAGCCCATCAGATTTAACTGACACCGACCCAACCAGTAGGGAGCGAAATCGCCAAGGCTCAATCTGGGACGTTTTGCGTTCTACCCCAGGGCGTTTTGACTGAGCGCTGTGGTAAAAAAAATTAAATAGCAATAATGATAACACAATTTTATCGCATCATTGTTGTAAACTAACTGAAATTGCTAAAGCAAGCTCTTCTAAGATATTAAATAGTTAAGCTATATACCGTTGTTCTGTTCAATATTTTTTATAGATTATTAATCTTATGTTATCATAAATTGTTAATTAAAGAATTATGGTACTTTAAACATGCTTTCTTGCCATATTGAGATTCGTTGTATGACGTACTGCTATTTCTTCTAAGAACAAGTTTATTCCCTCCCTTTCTCTCTCTCTCTCTCTCTCTCTCTCTCTCTCTCTCTCTCTCTCTCTCTCTCTCTCTCTCTCTCTTTCTCTTTCTCTATCTTTTACTATCTCTCACTGACTCTCTTTCACTCTCTAATTATCTATCTATCCATATCTCTCAACTCTCTCACTGACTCTTTCCCACTCTCACAAGCTGTTTAAACGAATCTTATACAGTACAATTTCCGGTATCCGTAGAATTATATCGACTTCAGAAAGGTTAAGGTTTATCAATGTAAAGAAATGTTGGTTTAAAGTTTAATAAGGCATGATTACGCAAGTTTAAAACTGTGTCTGTTTTGTTTTGAAAAATCTTATCCATGATGTTTGGTATTATTTGCACATTATGTGTTTGGATTTTTTCCATACCTCTTATTGGGTCTTATCTTTAGGTAGTTTAAAACTGTGTCTGTTTTGTTTTGAAAAATCTTATCCATGATGTTTGGTATTATTTGCACATTATGTGTTTGGATTTTTTCCATACCTCTTATTGGGTCTTATCTTTAGGTCGGTTTTATGTATGTGTGTGCCCTCTTATCCGGAAGAAAAAACAAACAAAAATAAGACCAAACATTATTACCCATAACTTTAAAGTGTTCACGGTGATATAAACCCTCCACCACCTCGTTTCTCCGCTTCTTCTTACAGAGCCATTGCGTGAATTGATCGGACAACTTTCGTTCGACAGTCTAGATCCTCGTGGATAAAGTTCCAAGGATATTAAAGCAAATACCATTAGGGCCCCATAAATCTGATTTTGTGGCGACTGGATTGTTCACCCTTCACCCCGCAGACTGTCTCTTCAACAGAGAATGTTAACTAAGAGAGTTTGCCGAATTCACGCTTGCCTCTTCGCGCGTGTAAACCATTACGCACTGTAGTTGTAGTTGAGTTGGTTTAACGTACAACATCAACACTATATAGGCTATATTGTTGACGGGTCCAAAGACTGACGTCTGACAAATTTGTATGTGCTGCCACACACGAGACAGAGCGGGGATACCATGACTCCTGCTGGTCACATTAAATTGATACCGGCCTAACCAGTAGTGAGCGAAATTGCCAGGACTAGAACCACGGACCTTTTGCGTCGGAAGCGGATGTTCTACCCCAGGGTCACTGCGCCCCCGTAAATCATTATGCAGCTAGGTGTTGAATTTTTGCAACTCTCTCTTTCATGTATTTTTTTTTTGTTTCTTAGGGTTAGTGAGTGAAAGGGGTTCTTAACATTCTACAAGACTTTATCGTGAACAGATCCCAAGACTAACGTCTGACAATTTGAAGTGCTAACACACAGAGGCAGTGCGGGGATACCAAGACTCCTGTCGCAGCCGAACACATTATATTGACACTGCTCCAAGCAGGTTTGGGGAAAATCAAACAAACGAGTTTTTGTGCAATGGTGGGTTTGAACCGGGGACCTTCCATTGGACGACTAACACTCTACCAATTGCGCCAGTTTGTCCCCCGTTTCCTACGGTAAGAGGCGTGAGTTGATTTACTTTAACGTCCAACATCAGTACTATATAGGCCCTCTCTATATATTTAATTTTCGTCTCTTAAGCTTTTCATTGATTTCTTCCCACTCCATCACGATTTCGCCCATCGATCTCTCTAGTCCTAATACTCTTTTGTCTCAGCGGGATCTCGATACATCAATTTTGTTTATATGGAGGGAAAAGATTCAGCTTAAAAAAAAAGGCAACAGTGATCCTTGCACAACATATTATTTATATTATCTATATAACCATTATTTTGTTCCTTTTCTCCCGCTCCTGATTTATGATGGAATAGGTTAGTATTGTATTCTTTTGATAAAGACCAACTTCAAAATGTGTAGACCTAGTGTGTTTTTCCCTTTACATAGGTCCTTAATTTTACCATTGGTCATTTGCTTTCTTGGTCATCAAGTATTGATTGTTTTGAGGTTAGTTGTTTTTTGTTTTGTTTGTTTTTGTTATCGCTTGAATCTTTTTGATGTTTTTGCTATTCTTGTTTTGTTTTTGTGTTTTTTTAATTTATCATTGTTTTATGTCATCTGCAAAATTGTATGCCACTCTATCATAATTTTATTATTAATACGTTTTTTCACTGCTGTATGATTGTCTGACACAACTGTTGTAAAACAAACGTAAAAGAGGAAGTGGGAGCGCGCCGACGTCAGTATAAAATAATTATGACCAGCTGAGACAGAACTCATGGTATCCCTGCCCTGCCTCGTGTGTGGCAGTACATAAAATTGTCAGACGTAAATCTTGGGGCTCGCTCATAATGTAGCATATATAGTGCTCATGTTCACTCACTCACTTACGCGCGCGCGGGAGGGGGGGGGTTAATACATTCCCATCACGTTTGCCGCAATCTAACCTCCCTTTGCTCTTCAACTCGAATTGTCCTTAACAATTTTAGGAAGCGTGTGAATTTTTACACAAAGTAAGAAAGACAAAAAGCAAAGAAATTTTAATCTTTCGATGGAGATTTGGCAAGTTTTTTTTTATGTTTCTTCTCTTTCTGTACTAACCAAAGCTTCAATTTCTTACGATGATTAGCTTCGACAGTTTTCTTTAGGCTGTGAGATTGTATTACTTTACTAAGGGAAAAGAAAGAAAAACAGCAAAGTGACTTTCCGTAACATCTCAGTCCCAGCATGAAAAATATCTCTGACAGGAGCTTCGTTCGATAAAGACATCCATCCTCACCGTTGTCCGAAATAGCGACCAAAAACAAAAAGAGCGTGAAAAAAAGTCGATGCGTCCTTGAACCTTTCTGGAAAAATAGGGTTTCTAGGATCTTAAAGATTATGTCAGTATCAAAGTATTAATATGAATAGATATTTACTGACTATAAAAAAATAAGGCAAAAGAGTTGGGTTTTTTTTTAATTCAACAAAAGACAAAGCTACTTTTTGCAGAAGTATTTAACAACATGAAATTGGAATTTTGTATGATTTTGTTCTTGCTAGAGCCATGAGAAAAGATATACAGAAACTTTATATTTATCTAATTATTGTTCTTATTTTTAATTTTTAGTACTAAGTACAATAATACTGTAAACGTAGACATCAGCCTAAAAATACTTTCAAATAGTTAAAAAAAAATACCTTTAGTCAGGAGTCCAAGATTAAAGTACCGCTTTACTTACTAGCCTTTATACTGCGAGAAACGAAGGCTGTCCCATGAGTATTTTAAGATAAACCACAAGTCAGGAAGTATTTGGACAAGTTTAAAACAATTTACACATAACATGTCCTCACCTTTAGTCTACTTTTTATGTAATTGCCATGCTGATCGATGTATTTTTCCACCTTGAGAGGAGAGCAAATGTACACTTAAAAGTTAAAAGTTCCTCAAGTTTAAGGCATACCCGTTACCTCGAGACAGATTTATTAATATTCTTCATCTTAATAAAGTAACTACAAAGATAGACTACTTTAATTTATCGAGTGATGTAATCATGAGTATGTACAAACATAAAAAAATAAAATCAGACCTGAAGTGGAAGAACTATCAAGCATTTTAATAAATGGGATAGGGTGGTAAGTATAGTATACATGACTATCCAAAGAGATGTCTTTAATTTTCGAGAATATATTTCAAAGCTTATTGACATTAAATGGAGAAAAATAGAGAGCGTTGTAGGTCCAAGCTGAGTTTGGTCATCAGAAGAAAAGAAAAAGGTGATAACATTTAAAGATTCTAGATCTAGGGCAGTAACTCCCAGTAAGCATAACGGTCTTGTAAACTTAGACACTGGTATGTGGATCCTTTTTACGATTTAAGTACCTTAGTCTGGTGCCTTACTTTAAACACTTTTGTACTTACTCATCTTAGTCTTATGCATCTTCCCACTTGGTTTAATTGGTGTCAGTATAATGTGACCGATTAAGACAGTAGTCATGATACCCTCGCACTGTCTCTGTACAACAGCACGTGGAACTTTCAGACTTTAGCCCTAAGACCTGTCCACAATATAATCAACACAGTGCTGGTGTTCAATGCTAAGCAATAAACACAAACAAAACTCAAACTCGAACTCAGAGGCATCTTCCCTGCAAGGGTCCGCTCTTGAGATAAACTCTTTAAGAAATCTACAGGAGATAAAATCTATAGGAGGTCGGCACCCTACAGCACACACGCCTCACAGTTTCACCATCTCTCCAGTCTCCAGAGAAAACAGCTTTCTTACTTGTTTATCTGTTTGTTGCGCGGTGGCCCTGGGGTAAAACATCGGCTTCCGACGCAAAAGGTCCGCGTTCGAGTCCTGGCAATCGCACTCTGGTTGGGTCGGTGTCAATTTAATGTGACCAGCTGAAACAGGGGTCATGGTGTCCCCGCCCTGTTTCGTGTGTGGCAGCACACAAAATTGTCAGACGTCAGCCTTGGGGCTCGTTCACAATATAGCCTATATAGTGCTGATGTTGGACGTTAAATCAACTCAGCTCCACTCAACTCAACTTGTCTGTTTGTTGCTGAACTTTCAAAGTCAGTGCAAGGTATACTATCAATCCTGTCTCAGCCGATCACATTATACTGGCACCGACCCACCCAGTAGAGGGCGAATTTGGACAAATAAATGTTTGAGCAATAGTGGGTTTCGAACAAGGGACCTCCCAGTAAGAGGACCAACGCTCTATTGCTTGCGTCAGTTCTCTCTCTCTCTATCTCTCTCTCTCTCTCTCTCTCTCTCTCTCTCTCTCTCTCTCTCTCTCTCCCTCCCTCCCTCCCAATCCCCTTACTAGAGCAAACAGCACCCCCGATGCACACACGCCACATAGTTTCACTATCTCTGCACAGAAGCCACAGATCTCTGATAGGGCAGATAATCATAAATAGCTCCTATAAGACACAAAAACAAAAAACTCGCAGTTTTATACCTTGCTTACAAATTATTATGAATGTGATAAACATTCATACAAGATACCGTATGCTTTCGTCTCATTATACACACGACGGAGAAATAAAAATAGTGTTTGCCGATAAAACTTGCCGTGAATGTTGGTTATCTCTAGTGGCACGATATCCTGCGTGCATCTTGCAAGCTTGCAACACTGATCATAAAGATTAATATATAAAACTATCACGACGTATGCTTATACTCCTGTAAAGGAAATAAATAGAAGTGAAGACAGGAGGTTCATAATGGTGATAGTATAATCAGAAATGTACCTTGTAAAATGATGGTGTCTAAATGCATAGCCATAAAAGATGCTAATTAGATTCGCGATTATTAGATTTACGCTTTATAGGGTCCGCCCAGAGGAACGTTGAGTTATCTCTCTCTGTCTCTCTCTCACTCTCTCTCTCTCTCTGTCTCTATCCTTCTCTCTCTCCCTCTCTCTCTTTCTCTCTCTCTCTCTCTCTCTCTCTCTCTCTCTCTCTCTCTCTCTCTCTCTCTCTCTCTCCCATCATTCTCTCTCACTAGATAGAAGCCAAGTTAAGCGATGAAGAATGTGTTTTATGTCATTAACCATAAAAATGCTTTTATGCATCTATTAAAGTATCTAAATATACCCTCTATAATCTGAACACCAATTTAGCAATAGATTCTGTCTTTTCATGTGTCCCTTTTTTTCATGTTATTATTATTATCGTGATAAGCACCCTCCAGCACTTTAGTTCTACCTAGGAGGTAAAAAATCACTTGATCAAGTGAAAATTAATGGTTTAGCCTCATGTTTAAACCTTTTTACTTTAAAAGCCGAATGACCTTGACATTAAAATTGAGAAATAATAGTTATGGCTCTTTCCGTTTATGATTATCTCTTTAACGAGACAAGGCACTTCTTAATCTTAGTGTACGCCGGATTTGAGTTTGGGTTTTGAGTTGGTGCTCATAGCGTCCAATGTCAGCACTGTACAGGCAACATTGTGAACTGGTCCCAAGACGAACGTCTGAAAATTTTATGTGCTCAAACATAAAGATGGAACGGGGATACCATGACTACTGTGTCAGCCGGTCACATTATACTGACACCGACCCAACCAATAGGGGACGAAATTGGACATTTTTTTTAAACAAACAGCAGCATATGCCCGCATGAGAATAGATAAATTATACATGAAGTGTTACACGTATATACTTGTGTATAGACCATAATCCATGTGATTACGCAGTGTTATAGTATTTTACCGGTGTATTTCTATTGTACGCATTTCACCTACGATATAGTTGTAAGGGATTGCAAAGGCATGCTGTTTTTACTTCCAACAAACATAGATCGTCTGACACATTATTTTCATCTACTACAGCGATTTGCGTTCTTGTCTAAGCACAATTTACTGACATTGACAGATTCCCAATAGTCTGCCAGTTGGCAAAGCTCTGGCTTGAACCAAGTTACTAGGTTTTTCAAACCAATATAGAACTAGATCTAAGTGGTACCACAGCTGTTTTAAAGTGACTGTTATATAAACAATAATGCATTTGAGGGAGGTTAAGTAGAGATGTATCTGGTGTTGAAAACAAACAAACAAACTTTTGTAGGTGAATGGATTGTTAGTCTAAATGGTAAGATGTGCAAGGTTTTCTATTGGGTGATTATGGTGAAGAGTGTTAAAACCGAGTAATTAAATGCTTCGGTATAAAGAAAAGATTAGTCTTCGCGTGTGTGTGTGTATGTGTGAGTTTGTTACTAAGAATCTGCGTGCTGTGTAGTGAGTTTGTGACTAAGAATGTGTGCGCGTGGAGTTTGTGAGTGTGAGTGTGTCTAAGTGCATGTGTAACTTTTTTTCCATTACAAACGATGCTTGTTTTTCTTTCCTACTCATATTTCCTACTTCATCTACCAACTTGGATTAGAACCAAGACCATTGTACTAAAGATTCACAGCTTGCACTACCAAAACGACAAACAACAGGTATTTGACCTTAGGCACTCTCTCTATCTCTCTCTCTCTTTTTTTGTCTTTCTCTCTCTTTCTCTCTCTCTCTCTCTCTATTCCACTCAACTACTACATCAATCGTTTACAACCACAAAAAGAACTGTTCGGCTCTCTCTGTCCCCAAACATACGAAACAGTCGAACATAATATTATCTTATTCAACTGTCCTAAACTACAGGACCTACGCACAAAACTTCTTCCACCTAATCCTACTTTGGAAAACACATTATACTGCGGAAAAGGCGAACTTTCTGTCTCTCACTCTCTCTCTCTCTCCTCTCTCCTCTCTCTCTCTTTCTCTCTCTCTCTCTTTTTTTGTCTTTCTCTCTCTCTTTCTCTCTCTCTCTCTCTCTCTCTCTCTCTCTCTCTATCTCTCTTTCTCTCTCTGTGCACGTGCTCCCTCACAAGATGATAGTGTATCAGGAAGAATTTCGCGCATTCCTCACTGAAAGGTTGCAGTGAGGCTTGTGTCAGCACGAGACCATTAAAAGAAGTTACACAGGGAAATGCCAAGGCTCTTTAGAAGTGGCAGTTATAATCAGGAAAGAATTTCGCCTTAGATTAAGCCTTAGTTGCAATGCCGCTCCGGTGTAAATTCAACGATTAATGAATGGAGGCACTTTTCTGTTTCAATTACATGCCTTTTTTTAGCTTGACATAGATGATGCGGCATTCCAACAAAATTAAAACTGATAGGCGAGGTCTATAGTTTGAACCATGCACTCGCTGCTGGCATTGATGAATTTATTTACTGTAGGGGCCTAGCACTTAAAGAGGTTATCATTTAATTATTACTAATCATTTAATCATTTAATTATTACTACGTACCTTCATTTAAAAAGGGTAAGTACACAAAGGCTGGCTTTCATTCATGGAAACGAACCAGTGCACGCTGGGAAACAAACAATTTATGTCAGGAAGGAGCTAAAATGATGTCAAAGGATTTTACAGGATGCAATCTATTACCGAGATACCCTGAAGAAAAATTCCACTCACATTGCAGATATTAAAAAATGAAATTCATTTCTGGAACCTAAAGAGACATTTCAATTATTTTTCTGGGACAAAATGCGAACTGGCTCTTAACGGCAAATAAAATACATATTGAAAGCTTTTCTGTATTAAAAAAACAATAAAACAAATAAAGCACTTTGTCCAAATAATTTTCCATATTCAGACCAAAAATAAAAGTCCAAAATAAAAGTACATTGGACTAGAGAAATGTAGAGTTTGCGAAACAAAAACCTAGACATAATATATCTTATAAACCAAGTATAATAATATTGAGACTTTCATCGCCATCTTTCATAACTCATCGCTAAACAGTGGTGATGTACATACCAAAATAACTAGACGTTACGCCTGATAGTCTGATAGCGATAAATTAAACCGATAAATCAAACTCCAGACATACCAAGTTTTTCCTTTAAGATCGAGTGATGCTTCTCCAAATAAGCAGTGAGATTTTTCAAGGTGTGCGGTAATTCCTCGCCATCTCCTCCTGTTGCCTTTTCGTGCACGTACCCCCTTGTCGTTTAGTGCCAGAGGGTTTCATGGGAATTGGAAAGTGCCTTTGTTTGTTATTCCAATAACCCTGTGAGATCATAACTATTTTGCCTTCAAACCTACGCTAATCTTAGTTATTTAAAAAATTTGACTTTGTCTGATAAACCGTTTATTATTTCAAGGGCGGTGTACTTGTCTGCTTGAATAACTGTGGATCTCTCTGTTGTCGGTTTATTGGCTTATGAGACGTGAAACAAAAATTCTTTTAACCTTCAAGCTTCTTATCTATAAACCATATGCCGTTTGATATTCTATGTACTCTACAATTCACTCTTGTCTGTCTGCCTCTACTCTTTCTCTGTCTCTCTCTCTCTCTTCTCTCTCTCTCTCTCTTTCTATCTGCTGTTGGTTGATCGGTCTATGGAATTTGATGTCGTGAGATAAACTTTGCTTCTATTCAGACCCAGGCTAAATCGATCAATGTGCTGTGTGTGCATTTTAATAATACACACACAAACTTTCCAAAGTATTCAGCCAGCAGAGAGAAGAGATAAATATTTTTTTTGTAAGCTTAATCTCGGAAACTTCTGTAAAAGGCTTTAGCTCTTTCTGTGTTCGGTGTATTTTGTTACAGTCAATCAGGAAGTATATTTTCTTAAGAAATGTCTAAAGAGTCTCGTCTTTCCAAAGTTATTCTTGTTTTGACCAAAGAGAAGGATCACTTGGTAATATGTAGGAGTGAATATTTCTTCTTGGAGGATCCTACGCGGCGACGGATCACAAGACTAGCTTCCGACAATTGTACATGCTGCTACACACGAGACAGTGCGGGGTATACCAGTGCCCCTGTCTGAGCCAGTCACACATTATACTGACACCGACATAATTAGTAGGGGATGAAATCCGACAAACAAATTAATGTGCCCGACCCGCGGACTTCCTGATTGGAAGTTGTTGATTGTTGTTGAGTTGATTTAACGTCCAACTTCAGCACTATATAGGCTATATTGTGGACGGACCCCAAGACTGACGTCTGACAATTTTATGTGCTACCCCACTCGAGACAGGGCGGGGATACCATGACTCCTGTCTCAGCCAGTCACATCAAACTGACACCGACCGAACCAGTAGGGAGTGCAATCGCCAGGACTCGAACCCAGACCTTTTGCGTCGGAAGCCGATGTTCTACCCCAGTGCCACCGCGCCCCCTCCTGATTGAACGACAAACGCTTTAACTCATGCGCAAGTTCCCTTAAAAATTACTTTGAACAACTGATTTTTTGTTTTCTTAATTTTCCCGAGAATGAATTGTTTCTGGGTTTAACTATGACATTAAATTTCAATCCATTTCAGGTGTGACTCGATTTTCAAACAAAATATCGGTTATAAAGTCCAAATCCTTGTTTATTTCATGTTATTAAATCAAGGCGTTACCCGTGCTAATTTGTAATAATAAATTGCTTGTTTTTTAGACGCAGGTTGGCGTTAACGGATTAACCTGGCTCGTTTTGCAATTTGTTTTGATCCAATTATGGAGAGCGGGAAAACCCGTTGGAGCATACAAAAATTTGATGCGAAGCAGTGCAACGTTAGCGCATGAAGCCCCCC
>RQTK01000674.1:256942-266942 GCA_003991915.1 Elysia chlorotica | reverse complement strand
AACACCCCTCGTAGATAGATAGATAGATAGATAGATAGATAGATAGATAGATAGATAGATAGATAGATAGATAGATAGATAGATAGATAGATAGATAGATAGATAGATAGATAGATAGATAGATAGATAGAGACAGACAGACAGACAGACAGAAAGACAGACAGACAGACAGACAGACACACTAAAGATAGATAGATAGATAGATAGATAGATAGATAGATAGATAGATAGATAGATAGATAGATAGATAGATAGATAGATAGATAGATAGATAGATAGATAGATAGATAGATAGATATCTTTCTCTTGACATTGCTGAGTTTGCTGCTGGCGATCTGACATGTTCTGAGGCCATTGCGTCCATCAGTTGACGCGCTTCCTTCCTGGTAGTGGAACCGTATCATCATCAACAGCTGCAGGAACTCACCACGCACGCGCTAACCTCTTGGCTCATATGCTCTTTCAAGTTGTATTTTTTTCCTCGTTTGCTCATTTAAAGTGTAGTCTTTTTGTTACTCATTTGCTCTTCTAAATTGTATTCTTTTGTTGCTCATTTGCTCATCTAAATTTTAGTCTTTTTTTTCTCCTTAGCTCTTTTTTTAAGTTGTATTCTTTTGTTGCTCATTTGTTATTTCATGTTGTATTGTTCTGTTGCTCATTTGCTCTTATAGATTTTAGCATTTTGTTGCTCATTTGCTCTTTCAAGTTTTATTCTTTTGTTGTTCATTTGCTCTCCTAAATTTTGGTCTTTTGTTGCTCATTTCTTATTTCATGGTGTATTGTTCTGTTGCTCATTTGTTATTTCATGTTGTACTGTTCTGTTGCTCTCATTGCTGAGTTTGCTGCTGGCGATCTGACATGTTCTGAGGCCATTGCGTCCATCAGTTGACGCGCTTCCTTCCTGGTAGTGGAACCGTATCATCATCAACAGCTGCAGGAACTCACCACGCACGCGCTAACCTCTTGGCTCATATGCTCTTTCAAGTTTTATTCTTTTGTTGCCTTTAAATCAAGAGTATTCCAAAACTGTGTTCTCTCTTTGTACATTGTCCAATATTTTATTCAGCTCTGTCGAAAAAACAAACATAGACTATATATAGGTTATATCTCGAGCACTCACACTCGCATAAACTGAGGAGGCTCCTTTACACAACTTTTGTATTATATAGGCGCGTGATGATAACACTATAAACCAGCTAATTTGAGGGAAGTGATACGTTTTTAAGTTTAAAATACATGACAAGAGCAGAAAGCTCCAAATAGCTACTCAACGTTGAGAATGAATGTTTCTAGCAGCTCTGTCATAAAAGCACAGTGATGACAGGTAGGTCATTCGGATAGGGATTTTTACGGTACTACTACTACTACTACTACTACTACTACTACTACTACTACTACTGCAGCTGGGGGCGCGGTGGTCCAGGGGTAGAACATCGGCTTCCGACGCAAAAGGTTCCGAGTTCGAATCCTGATTGTTGAGTTCCCTACTGTTTGGGTCGGTGTCGGTATAATATGACCGACTGAGACATGAGTCATGGTATCCCCGCCCTGTCTCGTGTGTGGCAGCACATAAAATTGTCAGACGTTCGTCTTGGGGCCCATTCATAATATAGCCTATATAGTGCTGCCGTTGGACGTTAAACCAACCCAACCCCAACCCCAACCCCAACTACTGCAGCTGCTGCTGCTGTTGCTTTCATTTTTTTATCACTTTATGTATACCTGTTTTTAATACCGAGACTGCTGTTGGTAGTAAAACTATTACTGTTACTATTATTAGAATCCGTTGACTAAATAGCAGTTAACAACACTGTATAATAACAGGTGTACGTAGTTCGTTCATATTTGTTTTGTTCTACGAATTATGGTTATAAATGGGCAGGTTTACAACGAGCATTAAAATTCCGAGAATGAAGTTAATTGTAAATCCTTTTGTTCAAACTTGAGCATCTTCAGCCATTGAAGTCATCCCCGTTTCTCTTGTAAACAGAACAAAAAAAAACATCTAAAGTGGATCGATGAACTCTATCGGGGCCTCTCCTGGCATATTTTCAAACGTGTCATGCTAAACCGGTTGTGACGATCATAAATCACTGCGCCTGCCGGTGTTTGTTTTAGCTCTGAAATTCTTTACAGGCATGCTGTCGATTGAGAGAAAACTGGAAGATGAGATGTAAACTTTTGTTGAATTATGAGGAGGAAGTGGGTGTGAAGATTCAAAGTGCTGGCTTGTTTGTTTGTATTTTTTTTTGTTTAAATCTCTAGACAAAAGCTCTTCAAGAGCGCTAACACGGCAGGTTTTTACTCGGGTCATTGTCGAATAAATATGTCGTAAATTTGAAAGAGAAAACAATGTTAAAGAATTCAGTGTCATAATTTTGTTTTATATGATTGTATTGTCTATTTTTAATGGTAATGGGCATGTCAATTTCAATTCTCATATCTTATGTTATCCTATTATGTCTGAGAAATCGAATCTTATCAAAACATTACAACATTATTCAACCTGACTTGGAAAAAAAAGGGGGGGGGGGCGTGCTGTATAACGCTGGTGCTCTAACGCCAGCGGCGCCACCACAGGATTATGAAGTTTCGCAGAAGCACAAACACGATATAAAAGTTATCCAAAAAGAATTACACGTTCAAGACAATATTTCCCTTTCCATGACCACAATCTTATAACGCGTTCACGATTGATATTTTGCCTAATCAATACTAAAAAGTTCGACGTGCATGAGAAATTACCTAACCTGTTCCATCAAATACCAATACTTAAGTTTCCCGAAACTGGCCGCCATATTGCACCAGACAAACACTTTTTTCCGGAAAGAAAATGGATGCCCTTTGTACCTTTCCGAAGGGCTGTTTGTGCTTCTGCGAAACTTCATATCCTGTGGGCGGCCCAACAATCATCCCACATCCCACACTATAATTATGTCTATGGCTTTCTGGCGCTACTCTAATTAGGCCTGCTTTATATTCACTGTCAAAAAAGCGTAATGGGGGAGAATAAGTCGTTTTGACCTGCCAAGTAAAAAGATGACATGCATAACAACACATAAAATGTTTTGATTTTACTTTAAAATCATTTCTGTCTTTATGTCATGAGATAAGACAATGTTTATATTGCATGATAAAAGTATTATTTTGTTAGGAGAGACGTTTGAACTTGGCGTTTCTTATGATTCGATTCGATTTCATACAATATTGTACACCTGTATATATACCCTTTCTATATACACGTACGCCTCAGAATCATTCTTATGAAAACCGCACAAAAACTGCTTGTAAACGTATTAAAGCAACGACGATGTTATGTATGGGGTTACTTTTGGTCAAGTCTATTTAGTTTAATAACGCTCTTAATACAAAATTAACAAATCGTCTCGTTACTAAAAAAATGCAGAAAATATGACAAATAATTATTCTCGTTGCATGAACAATGGAGGCTTGCTGGCTGAACCAGTTTCATTTTTTTCTATTTAAAAAACGCATACAACACAAAGAATTATTATTATTTACCTAAATGATAAACCAAATTATGGATTTGTTTAGGAAGCGTTTATTGCTTACACTTATAATAATCACTATCACAATATATAATGATTTATTCTTTGGTATGAATAAATTAATACCACGATTAAATTCTCAAAATAATAAAATCATAGTGACATGAGGGTGCTAATGGTGAAAATTGTTGTAGTGTTGTACAATATTAACAATGATGACAGTAGTCATGTGGTAAATGATGGTCCTTTTAACAATACAGAAAAATAATTCGATAACAAAAAAGTTTTTTGATAATGATAATGTGTAAAGTGCGGTTAGATATGGATGATGGTGGGTACATAGCATATTACAGTAGTTAAATTCAGCTGATTACAATGTTACACGTGTTATAACGAGCGTATATTGAATATTTAAAAAAACAACACTGCAACAGATTCAATTACATAAGACGATCAAAACACCCTGTGATGAAGCAGTTCAACTAAGAATGTTTTGTATTGGTCATTAAAAAACGTTTAAACTAGGTTAAATAGGTATATAATTATGTACAATTATTTAGGATGTTTTCTCACGGCATTATTATGAGATTTGACTTATATATAGAAAACTATAAAAGAAATTGTAGTTGAATAAGCCTCGGCTGCAGTGAGTACATTCATGAATAAGTTTTCTACACGAATTCGTCTTTCCGTACATGTTTTAAAGACAAAAAGTGTAATGAAAAGTCTGTGAAAATTGCACTCTTCTTTTTAAATCAACTTTTAATGGATGCTTTTTTATTGAATTTTTCCTTTTTAATGCATTTTATTAACAGTAAGATGTGGTGCAAAACTGAATTTGAAAAAAAGGTGAATTAAAGCAAAACGTCGTTTTCAAATAGGAATGGAAGAATGGGATGAAAAAAGCTGCTATTGGATCAGTTTAATAGTCTCCTTAAGATGCGAGGGAGAAAACTCACAAAACGATTATTGATATCTCCAATCTTAGAGTACATTCCCTTGATTTGACAATAGTGTCCCTATAAAAACTATCACAGAAACTGATAACGGAACATCGAGCATAAATTGATTTAAAGCCTTTTTATGGCTCAATACAGCATAACAGTGTGCTTAAAATGCTTTAGATAGGTCATTGATCTAGCAACAGCACATTCGCCTCTATGTATTCAGAAAAAACGGAGGGTGTTCAAAAGAGGAGCGATCTGAAACGTCTATAAATGCATGCAAGGTAACTTTCATGACCCTTAGTCAAACTTAGGAATCACGCAGCAAAAACGCAGACCATATTAGACTATCTAGTCTGCTTTCTTCGGTGAATGAACATAAAAAGACTTGTTTTAAACTGTTTACTCAATGAAATAATGAAAACTATTTACGGGCTTAAGGTAAAGAAATATATTTAAGTTATAACGATAGAAAATCCATTGTTTAAAAAAAACATATTTCTGACACTCTTTGAGGAAGTGACCAGAAAAACGTATAGTATATAAAAATGGAGTAGGAACCTAAAGGATCAAAAAAGGTCTAACAACTTGCTAGAAGACTAACAAAAGATCACTTAGAACAACCTCTTGCTCAGGAAATTAAAAAACAGGTCTAAATCCCCGGTCTACGGAAAACATAGAAGCGAGTGCGTGAAGTATTGGACCTATAGGCAGTTTCACACAGTGAGTCGTAACTACAACATCGTGGTGAGCATACAACTCGTCTTAAATGGACTTAGTAAATGTTTTAAGACGAGTTATAACATTTGTTTGGAGAAATCGAAGCTTTTTCTAATTTAATAAACATCTCCTAAGTCTTAAGAAAATTCCTTTACGGCGACGGAAACACAAAACGGGATATCCAGGACTTGGTTGATTACATTACCCTGACACCAAACAAACCAGTAGGAAAAAAACGCGGCTCCTAGAGCAGGGCTCGAACCCCGGAATTTATGTGTCGAAAGCCTTTGATCTACCTGAGGGACACTGCGCCTCCCACGAGTTATAAGCTTACCGGGACTAGTATTTTCGTTCCTGTATCTCTAAGATAAGTTGCACCCAAGATTAATTGATGGTACGTTAAGTAATTATGTGGTCTCCCTCGACACCTGGATGATATGGACAGTATGTGTCATGGAATGAACAGATGTATATGGAGTTGGCTCCAGTAAGGACTTGCTTAAGCTGCAGAATCTTTCTCGGTGAGAGGGTAAGTCCCGTTATCATCGAGATCGTTTGGTGTGTCGATGTCGTCATTTTCTTCCTCTATGATGCGAACCTGAGGAAGAAAAAAATCAAACATAAGATAATACGATACTTTCACATCTAATTTTGGAATACTCCAAGGCGATAGCTTGAGCTCTGAATTATTGAATGGATGGCGTGGATTTTGTATATATAAGACTGGCTTCATCGACGTCAAAAAGATTCAGGAATATCCTGATAAAGTGATACTCTTCCTTAACACCAGTAAACTGATTATAAAAATCAACAAGAAATGTAGACTAGAGAAGTTTAGGGTAGGGTGTTTACTCGGAAACAACGAAGACATAGAAAGAAGAAAACGGCTAGACAACGTAGCCCTCCACAAACTCTCTAACATACATAAAGAACGACAAAGTAAAACAAGCAACACATTTACATCTTTACAGAGCGCTCGTAAAATCAATAGACTACTTCTTAATATAACTGTTGGACACGGTCCATAACAAAACAAAATAAACAGAAACTCAACAGTCTCCGTCGCAAACAGCTAAGAAATAACCTTACCATTAAATACCCCAACATTATTTAGAAAATGAGTTGCCTTACAAAAAGCAGGTGAAAGGCCAATTTGTCCCACAACCCTGGAAACAAGCTAGAGAAGGGCCATATGATAAAGTCTTCATTGATATATATATATATATATATTTATACGCAGACATACTGAGCCCGGATTGAAAACAACAAGCGGAGGCAAAAACAACAAAAAAAACGAGCACTCCTTAAATGCAGATAAAATAGAGAGATGAGGGATGGTCTGTCATTATATTATACTGTGTCCAGCTTGAAATCAACTGTCAGATTGAACAGCTGCATGCGGCCGTGTCAAATGAGGCCAATGCCTTCTTATGTCAGAGACAGACTGACGCTGGTGGCTTCCGATGAAACCCTCTTGTACTTTTGTGGCCTCGTTCTGACTGCGCAAATAAATATAAGAGCGTTTCATAATGAACCCCCAGTTCAGCCACAGCCCCACCCCAGCCATCAACGGCCATCTGGTTCTGGCCTTATGCATGTACCAGTGAATACGAGAGTTACTCATAACATTATGAAAGCGGTACATTGGTGGGCGCAGTATGTATACTACGTTTTTGAATCCTTCAACGGGCTCCAGCTCTATGACAAGCCATTCGGGCACCAGCCAATGTGGCGATGGTTACATACTTCGATATGCAGGCCACTTAGAGATAAGGGAGACCAAAGACACCAATCGTCTTAATACTCATACAAACCTGAGAGACGTTAAACAATAATACAAAAAAGTTAACCCCGGTTCCTCGAACCAAAGATAACTTTCTAAAACAAAATGTCGGCTTCCATAATACAGATAATTATTGTAAGATACTCGAAATTTTGAAAAATTCCTCCGTGAATCTTTGATGATTATATCGCATCGTAATGAGGCTGCCCATGTCTCACCTTAATCTTTTTGGCGCGGTACTTCTCGTCATCGTAGTCGCTGGTGAGCATGCATGCCTTGACCTTAGTGATGCTGGCGTTGACGGCGAAGAGATGCTCGTAGAGCAGTCCAGCCACCACCCCGCCCACGATGGGGCCGGCCCAGTACACCTGGAGCACAACATGGCAAGTACAATTTATTGTATTGGTGAGGCGGTGGGAAGACATGGGTTGAATAATTCAAATGCATTTATATGTGAGCTATCATGATGGATCAGGCGCAACTCCGAAGATAGTATTTTTAAGTTATTGCGTGTGTCTGCGTGTATGTGTGTGTGTTAAAAAACACCAAATGCACTTTCAGAGGTTGGAGACGTCTTAACTCTACAATTTCTACAAGCAATTATTATTGTGTACATATATTTTAATTTGAAATGGAATAAGATCAATAATGAGTAGTTTTATATGTAAAGAGGGCATCAGCTCCAAACATATATCAGCGACTTGTGCCTGATTCACCCTGGTTGTCTCACGTAATAGATGTAGCTGGGCGTGGAAATTGTAGGCTATTCCTTTTGTCAGGAGTGAAGTAGAATGGAGTGGGCCCAGGCATGCTTATGAAACTTAAAATATTGCTCTCATAGTGCTTGACTTATAAGCCATGCTTTTTTTAAAAAAATGAAAAACAATCATATGATATAGAAATTATGGAAGTAGGGAAATTAAATTTGTTCAGTGCTTGCACACTGGCATAATTTATTGTACTTAATAACTTAGGGAATCCTCCATGTGTTGTGATGCAATGAGAATCCTAATACAACCGACCATATAATCCTTCACTGCCCTATGACAAAACGTGATAGAGAATAGGATACAGTCCAAGCTGCAAATAATAGGCTAACATCTTAAACTGACAGGCTAAATGGGAAGGTGTAGCATACTACTACTACTACTACTACTACTACTACTACTACTACTACTACTACTACTACTACTACTACCACTACTACCATTGCCACTACTTTTATTCCTATTTAGTGAAAAATCTCATTAATTTTGAGCTTAACATTAAAATAATGACACGGGCTAAGAACATATCAGAAGAGCAAAAACTGTAACAATGAGCGCTCACCCAGTGGCTATCCCAGTTTCCCTTGATAAGAGCCGGACCAAAGCTTCGGGCTGTGTTCATGCTGGACCCAGTGTAGTCGATCTGAGGAGGAAGGAGAGAGGGAGGGGGTTAAGATAAATCATACATGAGTTGAGCTTAACGTCCAACATCAGCACTTTACAGGCTATTTTGTGGATGGTTCCAAAGAGTAACGTCTCAGAATTGTACGTGCTTCCACACAGAGACAGTGCGGGACTCCTGTCTCAGCTGGTCGCTTTATACTGACCCCGGCCTCAGTAGTAGGGGACAAAATCAGATGTATTAAATACATTTTTTTACTGATCATGGGTTTCGAACCGAGGACATCCCGACCAAAGCTATACCATTTGATCTTGACCCATTCTACCCCACTCCATCCCATCAAATAAAACAGAAGTGGAAGATTTTGCTTACAAGGGTCACACGGTGTAAGCATTTTAATACTATTAGTTTGAGGGAATCTTTTTTTCATTGTTAAATGAATGTAGTGTGCTACAATGAACGGGTGTTAATTTCAATGTGTTTTTTTAAGTGACTGCGCAGTGATCAATAAGTTTCCCAAAGTACCATCTACAGAAAATGAGGATTTATCAATAAGACCTTATTGCGATCAGTTATGTTTAAGGTTGAATATCGGACCTTCTTTCATCCAAGCTCAAGCATTTGTTTGTTATTGATGTTAATGGGGTTTTTTTCCGGTCGTTGGTTTTCTATGTTTGTTTGGGTTTTTTTTTTGTTGAAGTCCACAATGGCTATAAACTCTTAATGATTTTAACATACACTTTTGAAAAACCATGCCTACATATGTGTATTACTCGTTTGATCAGGTGTGGCTTTTTAATACGACGACAATAAGTAAAACAGTTGTGAAAAAATAGTAAGGTTAAAAGGGATGAAAACTCTTTTAACCAATCGCGGCTTAGCGGGGGGGGGGTGAACTGGCTCAAATTGTAGAGCGTTGGTCTCCAGATCAGAAGGTCCGCGGATCTAATCCCACGATCGCCATATTTCTTTGTCCAATTTCGTCCCCTGTAACTGGTTGGGTCGGTGTCAGTAGTCATGGTATCACCGCCCTGTGTCGTGTGTGGCAGCACATAAAATTGTCAGACGTCAGTCTTGGGGTCCGTTCACAATATACAAATATAGTGCTTATGTTGGGCGTTAAACCAACTCAACAGCTCAACTGCGACGTAGCCGTTGCATTCTCTAACAAGACGAAGTGTTTAAGTTCTATAAGAAGAAGCGTCTTTTTTCCACCGTCAACTTCACGTAGTTAATTACTGGCGGTTCCCAAGATTCTAAGCATTACAACATAGACTAAGTTATGAAACTTTGGGGGTCAGTCTGACCTTGGTAACAGTAGTACATGCACAGCGGGTTTTTTTTTTTTTGGCAGGTTCTTTCAACCAACCGTGAAATTCGAGGAAAGAGGAGCTTTTGAGTCGGCTGAGCAACCGATGATTTACACTCTACTGCGGTATTGTCTCCGTGTCTGTCTTTCTACTTTTCTCTGGTCCTTGTTCATTTACTTGGTCGCTCTTTGGCTCTCTATCGTTCCCTTTTCGCTCTTTCCTTCTTTCTATCTCCCTCCCTCTCTCTCTCTCCAAGTTTGGTTTTGTGTTTGTCTGTCTCTGTCTTTCTGTCTCTCTCACTCTCTCTCTCTCTCTCTCTCTCACCCTCCCTCTGTCTCTGTCTCT
>RQTK01000674.1:176367-241367 GCA_003991915.1 Elysia chlorotica | reverse complement strand
ATGCAGTGTGTATCCTTGATTATTAATGTTTACTTTTGTTTTCGTTTGTTCTCATGTGCATGGATTAAGCTAAAGTGCCTAGTAAACATTGCAAAATTGATAAAAATCCGAGCCAGCTCTTTCCATTAAATTTTTATACGAACCACTTGTTTTGGTTGTATCTCATTTTGAGTAGGCTGCTCCGAAATGAATTTTTTTTTCATTTTAATATTTTTATATAATCTCAGCTTGTGAACACAGTCAGGCTTTTTATTGTTGTTGTTTTTTGTGGGGGGTTTTTTTGAAGAGCGACACCACTTAGTTTCTAATGGGCAAACCCATTAATGTAATGGATGCTTTTAAGGTCAACGCGCTGTTGCACAAATTTGCGGTAAAGGGATAGAGAACGAAGAGTGACACTTAAATTTCTCTTTATTTATTTTGTTTTTAAATAGTTTAAAACATTGTGAGCCTGAGTAAAATATCTAACAAGACTTAACGTAACGTGTGGTAAAAGGGGCTGATTTTTTGTATCGCTTTCCCGCATAAAATGTGCGTGTACAGATTATTTTGTTGTATGCATTATAATAGATTAGTCAATGGACAGTAATGCCTTTTTATAATTACATCTTTTTTTTCTTATAATCAAAACCGAAGTCAGTATTATTAATACAGTAATTGTGGGTTATGGCTATTATTTTCTTATATTGCGCGTTTTAAAACCGGTTTCAACTGGTATAGTTGTAGGAAATCAAAAAAAATTTATCAACATTATCATTAACCATTGTTGTATAATCTCATACAAAGCATTGGGGACAATTGCGGTGTTGGGTGACACAAATGGTATTTCAACTGATAAGGGCATTTGAAGTTATCAGGTGGAAATGTTGCCACTGGGCCACTGGGGCAATTTTAGTTCTCTATAGAGAGGGAGAGAGAGAGAGAAAGAGAGAGAGAGAGAGAGAGAGAGAGAAAGAGAGGGAGAGGGGGGATAGTGAGAGAGAGAGAGAGAGAGAGAGAGAGAGCGGTTTCCCTCTATCCGATTTTTAACGTCTCGTAGGTTTCCCTGAGGAATCATATACGACGACAAGCGGCATTGATAGAAGATAAAAGCTCAAGATGAAGGCAAGACATGATAGATCCTATCCTAGTTCATTCTATTACTACGAGGCTGGTCCTCTTATGTGGGAGTCCCTAATTTTGGAGGTTCTAAAGTGGAAATGGGGGATAGAGGGAGGCAGATACGACTTAATCTTCACTTCTACGCTGATGTGCCTGAAAAACAATTTTAGGGCCTGGTTTTAAGTTTAATGCAGGTACAACCTTGGAAAATTAATGAGCTAATCGAGGACATTCTGTTACAAAATGACACTTCTCTGAGATGTCGCAATTATCTCTGACCCTAGAACGAGAAAATACTGCTGCTATTGGAATTGATCAGACGGGTATGAGTTTTTCTTCACACTTTGTTGTCAGAACATGGATGAAATATATTTTCAAAGAAAAAGGGTCACTCATAGTGCCTTAATACTTAGGTGTTCCAATGTTTTCAAGGTGCTGAACTTAATCTGTCTCGTAAACAAAAGGCATTTTGTTTTTATGTTCCCAATTTCCAAAACACCAACTATTTCTTATCTGATATTTGTACATTTTGCCATATGTATTGAAAGCATATGAACTTTCTTTATATAAGTATATATAAATAAATTGTAAGAAACATCCTATGTTTCATATAAGTATATATAAATAAATTGTAAGAAACATCCTATGCTTCATATAAGTATATATAAATAAATTGAATGAAACATCCTATGCTTCATATAAGAATATTATGAAACATCATATGCTTCATATAAGTATATATAAACAAATTGTATAAAACACCCCATGCTCTCACCTGGAATATGATAAAGAGGACCGCCTTGACCAGGCTGATCTTGCGGGTGGCCAACATGGCGCACGTGACAGCCGGGTTGACGTGACCCCCGCTCACGTGAGCTATGGCCCACACCACGGTGGCCACGCTGAGCCCGAAGCAGAGGGCTATCTGGACCACGGGGGACGTGATGTTGTCTTCGCCGCGCATGTTGATGCAGGAGCCGCAGCCCACTAGGGTGAGCAGCAGGGTGCCCACAAACTCGGCCACGATGCCCTTCCACAGGCGCAGGGACGTGATGTCTTCCAGGCTGGTCGCCATCCTCGGGGGGCAGTTGGAAGACGTGGTGCTGGAGCTCCTGGGGGGACTCTCCCTGGTACTTCTCGACAGTTCAACACTAGATCTGGGGCTTGACTGGCCTCCCTGCAGCTGACACCGACCCTGTCGCTGCAGTCGGCGACTTTTATTATGATGTAAAAGCGGCAATGAGCTTGATTGTTGATCTTCTAAATCGACGGATGTTATTGAATTGTGTGGCTGCTGATGTTGTGAATAGGTGGTTCTGTCTCTTCTATCAACTTTGTAAGTTCACCTTCTGAGTTTCCAGGTGGACTGGTCTTTACGGTCGCGGGTGGAAATGTGTTGGTTTGCAAACTTTCTCCCAAGGGCGACGATTTTTTCAAGTTAATTAATTCCGGTGGCAGTGGCTTCTGTTTTTCAGGCACAGCAGTTGTTGAATATGAAACAGATGAAGGGTTTGAAACCTTGGGAAAAGTTTGACGCTTATCCTTGGAAACTGAAATCCGAAATGACTGCACTGAACTGAGATCTGTGTTTTCCTCTTGGCCTAACGGTGCGACTATAGAAGATATCTCCGTCAAATTCCGCGGATGCTGATTCTAAAGAAGACGAATCAGAATCTGAAAAGCGCTTGTTGTGATCAGGTGAGAAATCTCTCCTCTGACTGAGTCTTGTCTCTGCCACAGATGTTTGGACGCTTCTGTTATCACCGCTTTTAGATCTAGATCTAGATATTGACCAAGGCTCGCGAGGCGCGGACTTTCCCGTAACGGTAGGGGTGGCTGCGGCGGGTGATACTGGCAGACGTGGCGAAGTCTCGCTGGCGTGTGGGGCGTCTGGCGCTACTGCGGCCTGTCTGTCCCGTCTCGCAGCGGTTGCAGGTTGGAGACCCCGCGCGGACATGAACATGCGCGCTCGGTGTTAAGTCGGGCGCGTTTATCCAGCTAGTTACTAAGGCAGCTCGGTTTAGATACCGGTGTTACTGTGCCGGTAGGTAAGGTCTGATACTCTCTCCGTCCTTGGGACTAACAGTAGGCTAATGCAGGCTCATTCATGACCTCGAAAATCGAATAGTCAAAGTTAAATCAGTGTAGATTTGTACACCTAGGTAGCTGGAAAGTTGGAAAAAATGTTTTCTTTATGACTAAAACAATACTTATTAATCATTAGCAGTCCTTTCAGGTATAAGGTTTAAAAAGAAGAACTTAGAGAAAAAATCTACAAAAATGATTGGCAGACAGAAAATGAGAGAAAAACAGACACGTGTTCAACGATGAATCGGAGGAAATCGAAATTAGTTTGTAAGGGTTGGTTATCATACTTTGGGGTAGGTGGATCAGAGAGCCCGAAAAAAAGAAAAGAAAAGAAAAAATAATCGGATTTCGTGGCTACAGAGACGTTAATGTTTGGTACTGTTTGTTTGGAAAGATAAGCATAGCACTTCTAACAATACATTCATATTATTTCGTATTTTAACTACTCTAGGTAAGAGTTCTATAGATGGCTATCTGAAAGGTCTCTTGAATGATGAATATAAACCACTCAGAAGCATTGTAAGAGACGCAGTAAAGTTTCCTCTCTCATATTGTCAAATAAATTTTCTAAGTCAACTTCGACTATGCGCAACAAGACATAACTTGGAGTAACTCAATCTTTGCCAAGGTTCTGCCGTATTGACATAGTTCTCAGGCAGCGTAAGACGGACTTTCTGTGTTATCACGTTCTGTATAAATCTACCGGGATAACATAGTTTAGTCCAACTTGGAGTCACAGTTGGCCCTATGCTTATTTGACCACTGCGAGAGATAACCGAAACCGTGGTGTAAATAGTAAATGTAAGTTATTTCAATAACGGTGACTGTCTCTCGCTATAACTGTGATGCGACATAAGTTTGATGATAAGTAAAGTTGTGGAAATAGTTTATAGTTTCAACATTTGTTTTCAGTTATCTTAGTGAAGCAGTATGTCTCTAGCTTCAGCTAAGATGAAACAGTATTCTGATTACAAGCAAACCATTGTGGAAATGATTATAGCTTCAACATACAAAACCTTGTAAGCGTGTCTGGATAGCTAGAAACAAAGAAGTCCCCGCCCCCCCCCAAACTAATTCTGATCGGTGTTAATGAATTTGTCGGAATTTTTACAATGCGCTGTTGTGTGGAATCAGTTGCTGTTATTGTTTTGCTTTGGGTTTCTATTGTTTTGACAGAACCGCTATGAAGAAATTGTCGTCAACAGTCAAAACGTTTTGTTGACATTAGGACAATCAAGTCAATACTTTTAAATAAACCATCTCTGGTTTAATTGTGAAAACACTTTGATGAAGGAAGTGCATCAATCAAAATATACTAATTATTGCGCTATTTGTGAAAGTAGATGCGTAGATATTTAAACAGGTAGCTCAGTCGATCAATGGTCTAGACAGAGAGCGAGAAAATCGGAGTCAGAATCTGAGCTGGTGACCTCGTCTCTGTACAGGATTCTTGGTGAAACGAACAGAGGCTAGGATTAATCAAAGAATATTGCCCTTGGTTATATTGGCCTTAATTTCCAAGCCAGCTTTTCACCGGACTGTCTATTTAAATATATAAGCTAATCGTAATACAAAATAATGCGAACGAAAACTCGTTTTAAATTGGCAGCACTAGTGAATGAGAGAGAGAGAGAGAGAGAGAGAGAGAGAGACAGTATGTGTGTGTGTGTGTTTGTCTGTCTGTGTTTTGTCTCACTGTCTGTATGCGTCGAGTGTTTGTCTGTTTTTGTGTGTGTTATTAGGCTATTGAATTTTTTATTGCACAGAGAAATTATTGAAGGTAAAACGAAGACTTCAAAACTCATACCGTAATTAACTTACTGTTGTTTTGAAATTAAAATATCACATTGCTGCCTACAAGAGTTGAGTTGAATAGGTTCAACGTCCAACGTCAGCACATTAAGGGCTATATTGTGGACGGATCCCAAGACTAACGTCTGACAGTTTTTGTGCTGCCACACACGAAAGAGGACAGGGATACCGTGACTCCTGCTTAAGCTGGTCACATTAAACTGACACCGGACAACCAGTAGATGGCGAGATCGCCAGGGCTCGAACCACGGACCTTTTGCGTCGGAAGCCGATGTTCTACCCCAGAACTACCACGCCCCACTACCTGCAAGAAGGAGATACATACTCTTAGCTTTTGAGAGTTTTGTTGTCACAAAGTATAAAAAACGGATAGTTTTAACTCATGAAAATATTGTATAAAAGGGTAAAGCAACCAATTACTCTATCGCTATACAGTGTAATTATAATTAATAATAACAACAACAACAACAACAACAACAACAACAACAACAACAACAGCATTAAAATGAACAGAAACAATAACAAGTTTTGACAACTAAGCTGCATAGTAAAATTTGCAGAATTTCCGACAATATAGTGCTTTGTTAAAATATTTGTAAATTCCCGATTATAAATTACAAGATGCCAACTATTCTGTTCAAATGTTAAGAACATAAAGTAACATAAGTTATTAATGTCAGAGCGGTTGATTTTAATAATAATAATAATAATAATAATAATAATAATAATAATAATAATAATAATAATAATAATAATAATAATAATAATAATAATAATAATACAAGTAGCTGGAGATTCGTGCGATGGCTTCTCGTATCATCACACTACTGTTAAAGATTGGCGATGGAGATAAGTATGTGACTGTTATGTAAAGTGTGAATGAGTGCGAAATATCTAGACGTCAACTTTGCTGGTAGTGTTAAAATGATCTTGCTATTCTTAAGATGTGCTGAAACATTTTTTCGATGGGCAAAGACCATCATTTTGTTGTTGTTGTTGTTGTTGTTGTCGTTTTTGTTGTTGTTGTTGTTGTTGTTGTTGTTGTTGTTGTTGTTGTTGTTGTTGTTGTTGCTGTTGTTGTTGTCCTTGATGTTTTTGTTGTTGTTTTAATACATGTTACAGGTGGTTTTGTACAAGCCTTCGTGGACTAAGTGTCCAATATCGATATATATATATAAATATATATATTATGACTCAAGGAGGTGGTGATTAAATTTTCAATTTACATAAAATGTACTATCAATTGGAGTATTAGTCATACAGTTTCGCATCCCCACAGTAACAATGTACTGGTAACGCGATTTTAGACATTAACGTGGAAGTTAAATAACGATCATGTTAATGTGTATCAAAGCCCAAAGTTGATAATCATGTTTTCTCCATTTTAGCGTTTAAATAAAACAGTTTGGGGAGCATAATAATAAAGTATTGTGAAAGTCTCTGTACAGCTTTCTCAATACCCTAATGGTAATAGGATCCTATTTAGAATGGAACATTCAGGACATTAAAGCAAATTGCTGTTTTGCCTTTTAAGAAAAGGGTTTTTACTTGTTGGTCATCTACTGACATTACTGGTAATAACTTAAAAGCTGTAGCAAATCCAGCATTATCTTTTACCAAATTGCTTTAGGTACGAGTGTCATCATATAAAATCATAAATATCAAAATATCTCTGGCATGTAAGACAGACTTACCAAATAGGCTATATCATTTCTCACAATATGATGTACGTTTTAATATAACAGTTCAAACGCCTTTGTAGGGCCCAGCCCTCAATACTTATGTGTCGCGGCCGTTTAATGATGATTAACTTTTTTACCTTTCTTTAAAGTCTAACATAAAGACGTTTTTAATTGATGTAAGTTTCTAAATCGATCGAAGACCACAGCTGTGCCTGTTCACTCCTTTGACACCTGTGGTTTAAAGTACATCTTACCGGATTTGGCTTTACGTGTCAATAACACCGCCACGTCGATGATTGGAATTCTTGAACACACAGCTTAAGATGAAGGAGTTGTGTGGAAAGATGACATAATAAACATCTTTTCTTCTCTCCAGTTTAACACAAACAAGCAACAAAGTTAATTAATCTTTTTCGTTAGTATATTATGACCAGCCCAATTTGTCACTTCTTTTAGTATTGAGTGCACTGTTACCTTTTTCCCATTCAACATTCAAGTGATTGACACTTTGAGAAATAAGCATAAACAACATTAGAACTCGACCAAGCCTTCAATTTGCCTCCATAGATTATATAAGCAACAATGAATATATATTGCCCTTTTTGCCAATTTAAGTATTGCAACTTTATCTTTAGCTGTGCAAGAAACTATAATATTGTTTAAAAATAAAAACACATTTTGCATCGCTTATTCTTACTTTGTGGTGGAGAAGAAAAGCCTTTGATATTAAATTTTCAAGAATGATTGTGATATGTTTTAGGTCTTAACATTTTCTTAGCCCTACAAAGCTCAGTTGTTTCTTAAAACTAAAAGGGTGCTAAACCTGCTGCTATCCCGCTGGAGGCAAGACACACACACACTATTATGACTACATGTATGTGGCTGGGAAAGTTATCGATACGGGTGCAATAGGTCCTAGGTCCTACTTGGGTGCCTTGGTTGGCGAGCCTAGAAACTGAGCGCGGTCGCGGAATGTGGCCACTAACTTGGTAGGGGGGCAGCATGAAAGTAGGAAAGAAATTAAGTTTTGAGGTTTCTATGGAATACTTGTCAGTCAGTGTTTCTTCACGTAGACTTTCGATGTAGTCAGCAAGAAGTGGTGGAAGCAAATAGGACACGAAGTGCACAAGCATACTCACATTGCAAAAATCAAAAATGATTTCGAATAAAAAATGTGTCTATTGGACATATAAGTGGTTAGAGAGATAAGATGGGAAGAATAATCAGTTAGGAATAAGCTTACTTATGGAAGCAACAAAAGGGCTACTTCGAGTCGTAGTAAGACTAAATAAAAGGCACATCCCATAGCGATTCCGATATGTCGTAAATTCTACCAATCATAATAATACAAATATTAAGCGTTTTTGCTTCTTTAATCATATGATCAAAACAAATAATTGAATACCAAGCTAGAAAGATATTTCGGATGGAAAATAGTAGAATAACTGAAAATGAAATACTATTTTGCATATCGAAATTCGATTACATATCTAATGCTTTGTCCTATTTAAACGAAAAAGTTTAAATTGCTAATAATATATGGTTTAGCTTAGGATGCTGGTTGAATTACAAACCTAAGTGACTCTATAATCTGTGTCTAAAAGTGACCTCCACCCATGTTCGAAAGAACACTGATAAAAGAAAAGACATCCGGACAGCATCTTCCATATATTTTTTATATTGACAAAAAAAGACTTCATATTTTTACAAAAATAAATTTATTATGTTACTTACGCGGTGATCACGTTTACTGTAGGCACACACACACACACACACACACACACACACACACACACAAACAAGTACAAAACAGAATTGTTTTCACATGAAGCTTCATAGAGGTCCTATTCATGCAAAATCATCTGTGCCTGAGCAAAACTCTGAGCACACAAAAAATAACAATACACATGTAAACATGCATCCTAGATACGAATTTGTTCTAAAAAAAAAAGTTAGCACACAAAAATTTTCTTTACCACATAGACACATTCATGTAAGCTTTAGCCCTGTTTTGTCATTCAGCATGTCAAAGAATTTTGCGCTAGACATTTTTGTTGATGGTCCATATATTTAGTTACAATATTATTATTATAAATAATATAATGCGATATTCATCATGTCAGAGAGTTTTTTATTAGACAATTTTGTGGTAAAAATATTTATTACATAAATAATATATCATCTTACTTCAAAACAAAACCTTCTTGAGACGTAAGGTCTACAAATAAATGTGAATTGGTTGGTGGTTTGGTGGGGAGGGTGTGCCTGAGCAATTTTTCATTGTCAATAAGGACCGCGGTGGTCCATGGGTAAAGTGCGCAGTTTTTAAAGAAATTCATACGTTATAGGTTCGATTACCGCTCTTGTCGTCGTTTTTTTTTTTTCTCTACTGGTTAGATCCGTGACCAGACAAGTTTCGGATATCCCGCTCAAGGAAGGATACCGTAGCCACATCATTTTTTATTTTATTTTTTTTAGCCAGCAAAAGGGCTAGTTCGAGTCATGGTAAGACTAAATAAAATGCACACCCCTTAGTGATACCGATATGTCGTAAATTCTACCAATCATAATAATACACATGTCGACATGCATCCTACATAATGACACATGTACACAAACATGTAGGCTTACTGTCATGGCGCAAGACATTTTGTGGTAAAATTTACATAAATATATCATCTTACTTCAAAACCAAACCTTCTTGAGAAGCAAGGCCTATAAATGTAAGTTTAATATACATGTAATTCATAAGCTATAGTTTCGACCACCTTCGTTTTTTTTTGCTTTTTTTTCCCCCTACTGGTTAGTTAGATTCGTATCGGTATAATCTGACCAGCCAAGTTTCGAATATCCCGCTCAAGGATTCCGTGGCCGCATAATTTTTGGCTTTTTTTTTTTTAGAAGTAAGAGACAGTAATCTCGGAGAGAAATTCGCTCTTCTGGCCCATGTGTGTTTTTTTTTTGTTTTCTTTTTTTTTCGGGGGGGGGGGGGGGGGGGGTGTTAAAGATGTACATATGTAAATTTGTGTACTAAAACTACTATGCACACATGTACTAAAATTATGTTCAATGCTGTTGATTTCTCTGTAAATTTTATTACATTATATCATCTTACTTCAAAACAAAACCTTTTTGAGACGTAAGGTCTACAAATAAATGTGAATTGGTTGGTGGTTTGGTGGGGAGGGGGGGGGGCATCTTTCATTGTCAATAAGGGCCGCGGTGGTCCATGGGTTAAGCGCGTAGTTTTCTAAAGAAATTCATAAGTTATAGGTTCGATCCCCGCTCTTGTCGTCTTTTTTTTTTTTTTTTTAGCACAGCTAATTCGAGTCATGGTAAGACTAAATAAAATGCACACCCCTTAGTGATACCGATATGTCGTAAATTCTACCAATCATAATAATACACATGTCGACATGCATCCTACATAATGACACATGTACACAAACATGTAGGCTTACTGTCATACGCATTCTGTAGGTTACTGTCATGGCGCAAGACATTTTGTGGTAAAATTTACATAAATATATCATCTTACTTCAAAACCAAACCTTCTTGAGAAGCAAGGCCTATAAATGTAAGTTTAATATAATTCATAAGCTATAGGTTCGATCACCGTCGTTTTTTTTTTTTTTTTTGCCTACTGGTTAGTTAGATTCGTATCGGTATAATCTGACCAGCCAAGTTTCGGATATCCCGCTCAAGGATTCCGTGGCCTCATAATTTTTGGCTTTTTTTTAGAAGTAAGAGACGCTAATCTCGGAGAGAAATTCGCTCTTCTGGCCCATGTATGTATTTTTTTGTTGTTTGTTTTTTTTTTTGGGGGGGGGGGTTTGTTTTTTTCGTTATGTTTGTTATGCACTGATACCCTGCAGTGGGGAAGTGTGTTGTTTTGTTGGGGTGGGGAATGTTCCTTTTGTTGTTTTTTGCTGTTGTTGTTTTTTGTTTTGTTTTTGTGTGTGTTTGTTTTGTTGTTTTATTTTTAAAGTTATGTTTTGATGTGTTGTTGTTTTTTTTGTGTTTTTTTTACGTCAACGTTTTGTTTGTTTGTGTGTGTGTGTGTGTGTGTTTGTTTTCTAACATTCTAGGCTGTTTTAATCTCTGCTACTCACTTTGAATTAGCCTCAGATAGATCTATATTTCCTCTTTTTAAAGCATGCCTCTGAGTCCGATCGAAACTATAGCCATCTAGAGCACAGATGACTGTCATGGTTATTTATAGGGGAATCTCTTTGCTGCCATGTCAAAGCCTGCAGCTTTCCCCTGCCTTACCACAACATAATTTTTATATTAATTTTAGCCCTCATGTACCACCTGGTATAATACAAACATTGCAAGAGCTACGGTTACCTGGCTAGCTTATCCAAATCGCGGCAGTTGTTTCGGTTTCTTTTCAGTTATTTCACTCACTCTCTTGATTTTCATTTGTTTTGTATCTATAGTGTATGATCTATTCTTCTAGACATCTAGCCTGATTTGGCGTATCTTATTGAAGGATATACTAGCCTAAGCTCACAGAATTTGCTCGATGTTGCAGAGTTTGGGAGCGGAAACATGAAATAGATCTATATTCAAAGGATTCATCTAAGGTTTTTATATTTAATCGAAATAAAATGTAGAGTAGATCTACGTCGTACTCGTAGACCTTGGGTAGAATGCACAAACATGGCGTAGAGAAAGATACTTAAAATTTTAGTGAACAAGGCCTTTCCCGTCCTTTTTTACGTAGCCACTATCAAAATATCAAATCATCAGGATCGAAATTGCTTCCACTTTCCTTTCATATTGATACAAGATAATATTTGAGATTAATTAGTAAATAAATGGTGCCGTTATGTGATTGAAAATAATCCAGGATTCATCGATTTTTAAGATGCGAATTGAAATTGAGACCAAATTGCATATTTTAAGATATATATGCGAATTAAAGAAAACCTAAAGCGCATCTAGCATTTTACCGTGCGAATTGAGAACTTTACCCCTATCAAAGTCCTTGCTTTTTTTTTTAATTTGATTACCCCCCCCCCCACCTACCCTTTTTCCCTTTTCCTTTCTTTCTCTTTTTAGTCTTTCTATCTATATCTCTTCATCTGTATTTCTCTCTCTCCCTCTCTTTCCTTCTTTTGTCATTGTTGATCATCTTGCTCATTCTCGTTCGAGATTACCTTCAATTTTTTTTTCTTTGAAAGCTTGCAGTTTTTCTCTTCCAAGAATATCCTCTGTCTGTCTCTCTCTCTCTCTCTCTCTCTCTCTCTCTCTCTCTCTCTCTCTCTCTCTCTCTCTCTCTATTAAGCGTGCACCTTATCCCTTCCCCCAGTGCATAATTACACACTGTATCACACTATGCGTTCGCATCCTTTGTCACGACATAGCCTATAAATAATGGTCAAGGGTAAAAACGGTAGGAAAATGTTGCAATGTTTCTGACTTGCGGAGCTCAATGCTATACGGATTGAATGAACGTTATTATGGAATTAAAGATCCCCTCTCCCGCTGTATCCAAGTTTACCCATTTCCTTGTCCTGTTAAACCCAAGCACAAATAATAAACAGGGATTCCTCAAATGTGCCCGCTATAGTTTTGCACACTATATATAGGTACTATATGAACTTTCTTTGACAACTAGCGGATTTTAAAATCCATTTTACTTTCTGCAGACCGTCTTTAACGCCAATAGGCTATTCTTCACTTCTGAGGCGCCATTTTTGGTATGCTTGTTCTTGCTCTGCCGTCGAGAGTTGTATAGTGGTGACATCTGCGTATCTGATGTATATCTGTCGACATGTCTTCTATTAGTTTTAGGAGTTTTTTCCCTCTCTCACGGAACCCATGTTGGGCAGGGCTTTGTATGCTTTGGTAGGATTCAATCTGAAGTTCATCTTTTCTTTAAAATTAGTATTAATATAATCAGGCCTAGGAATAAATTCCATTGTGATTGTGGATTATAGATGATTTTAAAGAATCTGAAATGTTACAGGCCTACGAGGCATTTGACTAGTACATGTACATGCATGTTCTAGTGACTACTGCTACTTAATTTCAAATCAAATCAATAATCGTGTTAGTTATTTTTATTAGAAACTCAATACAGAAGAAGTTACAAGTGTCAATTTTAAGAAATTTGTATGCGTGTCTGTAAACATCTACAAGTATTGGGCATGAGCCGATATAAATTATTTCTTTTAGCAGATCATTTCATTCCTTTTTTTTTAATTAGAATATAATGTTTTTTCTTTTGTCAGATCATTTCGTTCCTCTTTTTTTTTTAGAACAAATTTCCCTCTGAAATTAAAAAAAAATATACAATTACAAATATCTTTTTTTTTTCCTTTTTTGACAGGACAATGAGCTGAAAGTGAACCACAGCATCTGAATGTTAGATTGAGCTTCCAGTTTCTGAAACCAATCATTTTATCACCATTCAATAGAACTTCTGTTTCAGAGTTAAGAGGGAAATATGACTCGCAAATATATTAAGAAGAATCTGGAATATTGGGATTCCAAAGGTTCTGGTAAAAATTCAGATTCAGAAGATGGAGATGCTGAGTCTTGCAGCGGCGATGTTGCAAACAGCGGAAAACCTCAGCAGTACAAGTCTGAGGGAGAAATGGATACGACTACACCTGTGCTCAAAAAGAAACTTGGGCGACCTAGAAAGGTGGAAGGAGAAACATCCAATCAAACTGTGAAAAATCTGGAATTTTGGAATGCCAAAGGTTCTGGTAAAAATTCAGATTCAGAAGATGGAGATGCTGAGTTTTGCAGTGGCGATGTTGCAAACAGCGGAAAACCTCAGCAGTACAAGTCTGAGGGAGAAATGGATACGACTACACCTGTGCTCAAAAAGAAACTTGGGCGACCTAGAAAGGTGGAAGGAGAAACATCCAATCAAACTGTGAAAAATTTGGCATTTTGGAATGCCAAAGGTTCCGCTAAAAATTCAGATTCAGAAGATGGAGATGCTGAGTTTTGCAGTGGCGATGTTGCAAACAGCGGAAAACCTCAGCAGTACAAGTCTGAGGGAGAAAGAAACTTGGGCGACCTAGAAAGGTGGAAGGAGAAACATCCAATCAAACTGTGAAAAATTTGGAATATCGGAATGCCAAAGGTTCCGCTAAAAAATCAGATGCAGAAGATGAAGGAGATGCTGAGTCTTGCAGTGGCGATGTTGCAAACAGCGGAAAACCTCAGCAGTACAAGTCTGAGGGAGAAATGGATACGACTACACCTGTGCTCAAAAAGAAACTTGGGCGACCTAGAAAGGTGGAAGGAGAAACATCCAATCAAACTGTGAAAAAGAAAATGCCAAAGGTTCTGGTAAAAATTCAGATTCAGAAGATGGAGATGCTGAGTTTTGCAGTGGCGATGTTGCAAACAGCGGAAAACCTCAGCAGTACAAGTCTGAGGGAGAAACGGATACGACTACACCTGTGCTCAAAAAGAAACTTGGGCGACCTAGAAAGGTGGAAGGAGAAACATCCAATCAAACTGTGAAAAAGAAAACAAGTTGTGCAAAAAGTGCAAGTTATCTAAAAGCCATAAAGCTTTCAAAGTTGAGAAGCCAGGAAAACTTTGGAAAAGGTAAGAGAAATTCCCAGGTGAAGGCATCCAAACAACCTGGTGTAAAAAAAGAACAGGTACGAAACGCGCAGGTAAACAGTAAAAGTGTTGTGGTTCAAAGGACAAAAGCACCAAAACCCCACACATTTCAGCAAAGTAAGAATAACATTGCCAGAAATTATAAGAAATTTCCAGTGCAAAAGAGAAAGAAAAATTTGCGTTCTGCTTATGCAGGCTTGAAGGTATCTGGAAGCAGTTCAGCCAGGACTCTTAGATCCCAACTTAGTCCCAGAGGACAGCAGACACTAACTGAAGCTAGAATAAAAAGACTTCGGCCAAATCTTTGAAAAAGAAAGATGCAGATGCTTTGTGGAAAAGGAAGGAACTAGAGAGTTCCATTCCCATTTCGCATCTGGCGCCCGTCGTGGAACTGGACAGAGATGACGTCATCTCTTCAGCGTGGCTGCCTTTGAGTGAACGCGAGCCTCTGAGCATGGAGAAACGCATGGCGCTAACCGGGTGTGATCCCAGGCACGCATGCTGTCAACAGCGAGCTGTAGAGATGTTTGACAACTGCACGCAGTGGGAGGATCCAGCGTATTTGTACCAGATGCTTTCGGCTTCCTCATCCTGTAGTCCGCCAACAGAATCCAACATGGACAATGCAGCCGGCGCCTGCGGACAATTCGTTTTGAACCAGAGTCTAGAGGCGGGCCAGGCATCTCAGCCGTACACTGTAATCCAGCATGACTCGGGTCAGTCGCAGCTAGTTCTCCTACAGGACATGCTCAGGGTAGACACCTCTCCCCATGCCACAGATCCTCACAACATTGGGACCGCTCTTCAAGGCAAAGACAATGAGCTTTTGCTTCAGCAGATAAATGTACAAGGTGCCGGTGGTTTAACAGGACAAAACCAGGAGAAAATCTCTTCCACTAGTTCTAGTTCTACTTTTCCAAAGAAAAGAGGGAGGAAAAGAAAATATAAAGCTAAAAAGTCTTCAGGTCATAATGCCGACACAGGTATTCATATTTTCTTAAAACCGGAAGCAGCTCAAGGAAAAATCAATGAACTTTTACTCCAGCAGATACAAGGTGCTAGTGGTTTAGAGTTTACACCTCTTCAAGGACAAAACCAGGAGAAAATCTCTTCTAGTTCTATTCGCCCAAAGAAAAAAGGGGGGAAAAGAAAATGTCAAGTTGAGAAGTCTGAGGATCGTAATCAGGAGAGAAATCATCATACTGTCTTTACTCCAGAAACAGGTGCAGGTGACTGGAATTGCAACCCCAACAATTTCACGATGGATTCTGGGTTTAACCATTTAGCATTTGAGCAAAATAGCCTGGCTTATCCAGGTATTCAAGATTCGTCATTGTTTCAACAAGCATTCACTTCAGGTCTAAATCAGTATGAGTCAGATTATGAGATGAAAGGAAACGCCCTGGCGAAGGCAGTTCCACAGAGGAATCGTCAAAGTGCGCCACAAAGTGATCTAAACTGGTCCATTGAACATGCAAAGAAAATGGTGGGGCCTGTAAGTGTACCATCGTTGTTAGAAAAAAAGATGCCATCCGTGCAGTTCAGTGCCATTAACTCTAAAGTCATTTTGCAACCAGTCCCAAAGTCGCCACTTTATAATTTGGCCATCTCTCTGCCCTTAAGCTCTCAACAAGTTATTTTAACAACTCAAAATCCTGAGGGGTCTAATCTGCCTCAGTGCAAAGTCCAGTATCCATGTGTCCCTCAACATACCGCCAATGGTTCAAACTCATTGCCATCAATGTCTTCGTTGCAAATGCCTGTGGTAACCCCTGTTGTGTCAATCTCGTGCACTCCCACAATATCCAAAAAAGGATCAACTCCTCAGAGAATTAAATGTTTAGCTAGGCCCAATAAGGATGGTGTTCTTGTACCAGCAGTTACCCAACAAATGGCCAGTGCTAGTTCAAAACAAATACTTGGAGTTGGATGTTGCACTAGCACTAGTGGCAGTACTAGCATTAATCCTCAGCAAGGAAATGGTACTCAAGCAAAGGCAAAAACATTCACAATATTATCAGATCAATCTTTACAGGAGACAGAGCAAGCTGCTTTGGTTGATATATCAGGAACAAAAAGAGACTTTCCAACTTTCTCTGGACCTCTTTCTCCTTCTAGTTTACTAATTCCTTCTCAAACAAACTCCACCGTGCAAAACCCTCTTAAACTGACTTCTATGCCACAGAGCCAAAGTGAGAAATTTATAGAAACTGAGCAAGCAATCTCTCACAGTCCAGCCACGTCACAAGCTGCAAATAATGAGTTTCTACAAGTTTCCATCAAATCAGAACCTGACGATTTTTCTTATTCAGGTATAGAAAACAACGCTCCCTTTCTACAAAAACCCTCTGAAACCACGTATACAGTTCCAGTCGTTCCTCAGGGTACTTTTAAACCCCAACAAATTGTTTATATCCCCATGTCAACTACAAATACATGTAGTGTTACTACCGCCCTGGAAAACCCTTCTCAAATTGAAACAAATGCAAGTAACCATTCGTCCCATATATATTCCTGTGCTCAAACAAACTCAAGTAGCCATTCATACCTCACAGGTTCCAGTGCTTTCACAGAGAGTAGCTTGAATCACACTACAGCGATTCCTGACTTCAATTCTATCCTTCCAAATGTTGACTCATTCTCATAAAATGCACACTGTATGTGTGTGTATATATATATATCATGTACATGTATGCAGATTCAGTTTCACATTGAATGGGTTGTCATCTTTTTAGAATTTTTGTGTAAATTTATCAATATATACTATGGCTTATAGTTAATAAGTTATATATAAACATGAGTGAGCATTGTTTGCATTTTCGATTTCTGCTCAAATATGAATGGACCACTAATTATTTGTTTAATTCTCAAAGATTTCTTTATTCGTTTTTTTTAATGTACTTGTTGCTTGATTTGTTGTTTTTGTTTTCAAAGGATTGTTTCAATACTAATTTTGATATTGCAAGAATTGTAATTTGTAAGTATGTACACACAAAAAGAATTTTCATCCACAACCTAGCCATTTTTTAGGATTTTCACTACACTTCCATATATATTGTATTTTAAAAGGTAACTGCATTTTGCATTTACGTAAAGTGAGAGTTTTGTATTGCAAGTAAATATTTAACGCTGTCATAACCTTATTGTGTTGAAATGTTCTATATTCTGGATATATGAATTTCCATTATAAAAATGTTTGTTTTGTTTTGTTTTGAATGCAGTAATCTTTGAGAACAATATAAAACGAAATGGTAGTACATATGTACCTACATTAGCAATTGTTCATGTATTCTTTCAACTTCATGTACCTGCTTTCAGCCTCACTTGCTAAGGTTGTGATTCAGAGTACTTTATCTTTTTTGTATGAATTTATCTACTACAAATACTAGTTTTATTTTGACAAGTATCTTTGGTGGATGTATATAGCTATAAATTTGTATTATTAGCACAAGGAGCATTGCATTTGCTAAGTACTTTGTATTACCTGTTGTGTTGGGTTTTAATAGATTATTTGTTGTTTTGTTTTTGTTTTCAGAATTTTGTACTCTATGTTTATATAAATGATTATTGTACAATAGGCCTAATTATGTACATATATACCTAGAGATGAAAGAAAGTCATGTTTGTCTCGTTGAAAAAGTGTTGGGAAGCCAAGAGTTAAGGTCCTAAATTGTTCTTGGTAAACAGCATTATGATATAGATTGCCATTACTTTCATTGCTGCATCACTTAAGAGCCTTTCCAAGCTGAGTTGACCCAAGGGCTCAGAAGAAAAAATTTAACCCAGCACCTTCTCAATTGTTGTCCAATGCCCAAGCTATGTGCCAACAGCACCCCTGAATGGCCAAAAGTAGATCTATATCATTATGAATTGGGGAGGTGTTAAAGATGTACATATGTAAATTTGTGTACTAAAACTACTATGCACACATGTACTAAAATTATGTTCAATGCTGTTGATTTCTCTGTAAATAATATTTTTTTCCTTCAGATTTTGAATTACTATGGTACATGTATCTGTTGATTTGTTTCAATTTTCATAATGTTTTATGCCTTTATAAACCATGCTAATCATCCTGATGTTAAAAATGTGTATGATGTAGTAGAAAAGTAATGAATTTTGTCTTTAAAATAGCAGGAACAATTAAATTACCCAGAAATCAATAGAAAATTATTTGTATGCCTATGTACTTAAATTAAAAATTTGTTATAAATAATGGTCTTTGCCTTAAGAATCCTGTTAAATTAATCATAATGCAATCATACTTTGTGAATTATTCCGTATGGTTTTTGTTCTTTCAACTGATGAAAATTTTTTATAATGTTCAATTGAGATATTGGTACATATATTGGTACAATGGTAGGCCTTCCTGTCACATCTGGTAATGTACCAACACCAATATATCAGATCTTGGAAAATTTCCTAACTGGATGAATAAAGTTTATCTTATTCTTTATCTTATCGTATCTTGGATAATTCCTTAGCATAAATTGTTGTGCTGTGTTGATCCTTTATTTTTATAGTTCAATACAATGTACATAGGCAGATAGGTTGATTTCTTTGGGTACGTAAAAAAAATTGTTGATGTTGCATTGAATGATTGGTCTAAAATTAATTGTCATGTACTATAGACAAAGCATAAAGAATGAAAGCAACATCATTATGATTTTTTTTTCAGCTTTTGAAAAAATTACATAAGAAAAGATTCTTAAAAAATTAATTATAACATAGGTACTCAATTTGAGATTCGAAGTTGTCTATTGTTTCTCAATATGGTTTTACTTTAATTTAAATCCACACTTGAGTGTAAAATTTCAAACAAAGGTATAGGCCCACTATAGTGAGTTTCCTTATGAGAGTAATTGTGGCCACTGAGTTGTGCAAGTCGAATATATATTCTAAAGTTAAAAATCTATTTCCTCGAGCTTGGTTTGACCAAAGCGTTTTTAAGTTAACTTTAACAAATAATTTAACCCAAACAAATTTTTTGAAGGATGCATTTGTTTTGATTGGTTTAGATGTATTTAGATCTAGCTGACTGGAATCCTAATACTCAGAGATCTCTCATTTTGGAACTAAAACTGAAAAAGCATTTCCTTAGCTTAACTCCCACTTCTATTGCATAATTAGGCCTACCTAACCAAATCTTCCCATTCAGATTTTTACATGTTGAAAGTTGGAGGAGGCTCAGCCTACATTTAAGTTAATCTCCACCTCCGAGTGTCCATATCATACAATCTACAAGGGTTCTTCTCCGGAACTGCTCATAGATAATAATAATATAATAATAATAATAGTACTACATGTAATAATAATAATAATAATAATAATAGTAGGCCTAATGATAATGATAATAAAAATAATAATAATATATATAATTATGATTTTTTTAAATGCAGTTGAAACCTCATTATTCGAACTGCTTGGGATAGGATCTACATGTAATTCTAAACTTCGAATCAAAGAAGGGGACAATAGTGTTAACTTAAAAATAAACCTTATTAATTACCTTATTTACATACATGTACATAAATTCTGTATTTTATGATAGTTTCTTGTTGTTTTTGTTGTTTTTTCTAATAGAAACCTTCCAACCCCATTTCTTTTACATTGTAGTTGTACTAAAGCATGTCTTGGGCAGCAATAAGCATCAAATTAAAATAATCAAACCAGAAAGACTTTGAATTATGAGTCTGATCTAATAGTAATAGAATCAAACTGTGGGGAAAAACTTACCTCTTGCAAAAGTCAGTTTATGATAAATTTGAATTATCAGATCTCGTTTTGTAATGTGAGGTTACCAGTGCAATTATAATAAGAAAAAATATCAAATCACAGAATTGGGTGATTTAAGTTTATTTTAAGACAAATATCCCTGAATTCTTAGAAATAAAAACTGGAGGCTGCATATTTGGGAGTTTTTTTTAAAGCTTTAAAGCATCACAATTATTGGATTAAGCCTCAACATCAGTCAAATATCTATATATGTATAGACTACCCCTTTCCAAAGTAAAAAAAAATATAGAAAACTCTACGTTAATGAATCGGTGAACTGGACAAATTTTTTGCCTCCGTCTCATCAAGTTCATCAAATTAATGTTTATTGGGGGTGTTTCAATTACACTAGGACTCTTTCACGACACGTTATACAATAAAAATTCTGGAACAGTTGGAATTAGTGCAATGGATTCATTCACCTACGCATAAAGCAGGACAATGAAGATATATTTTAGATTGGGTGGTCACCGCAGCAGATTGCTCATGGCTACATCAAACCACAGTCATTTATAACTTGATTTCAGATCATTCTTTATAAACTGTTCAATTATACATGTACTGACAAAATCATGCAGTACATGTATATAGAAATAGAACTAGAAGGCTGTGAATTAAATGAAATTAAAAGATGTTAATATTTCATCACTAAAAGATGACATAAACGGTGTCTTGCTTACGCATTTGTCCACGAATATTGACAACTTACATTTGCTACTTCGAGAGACTAAATTTGTACGCACTGCTCACATCCCAAAGCAAAAATATGCGCCCTGGTACTCAGAGGTAATTCGCATCTATAAGAAAAATTGAAGGACAACCAAACAGATTTGGCTAAAAACCAGGCTACGATATTTTAATTCACAGAGACGTTTTCATGGCAACTAGAAAATAGGTCAACATTGTGATACGTAAAGCTAAGAAGAAAAACTTTCTCAAAAGTTAAGCTCTGTGAAAACGTGAAGAAGGCTGTGTAGTATTACTAATAAGTAATTAGGTAAGACTTGTTACTATCATTGCTATCACGTCTTTCTGAGAAGACCCTTTATAAACTACAAATCGCACAAAATAATGCTGCACAATTTGTAGAGTACTGTTAATAATATATATAATTATGATTTTTAAAAATGCAGTTGAAACCTCTTTATTCGAACTGCTTGGGATAGGATCTACATGTAATTCTAAACTTCGAATCAAAGAAGGGGACAATAGTGTTGACTTAAAAATAAACCTTATTAATTACCTTATTTACATACATGTGCATAAATTCTGCATTTTATGATAGTTTCCTTTTTTTTTTTTTTTCTCTTCTAATACTAATAGAAACCTTCCAACCAACATTGTACTAAAGCATGTCTTGGGTAGCAATAAGCATCAAATTAAAATAATCAAACCAGAAAAACTTTGAATTATGAGTCTGATCCTTTAGAATCAAACTGGTGGAAAAACTTACCTCTTGCAAAAGCCAGTTTATGAGAAATTTGAATTATGAGATTTTGTTTTGTAATGTGAGGTTACCACTGCAATCATAATTTAAAGAAAAAAGATCAAATCACAGAATTGGGTGATTTAAGTTTGTTTTAAGACTGATATCCCTTCCTTCTTAGAAATAAAAACTGGAGGCTGCATATTTGGGAGTCTTTTTAAAACCTTTGAAGCATCACAATTAACCCTCAACATTAGTCAAAGACTATATATGTATAGACTACCACCTTCCAAATTAAAAAAAAATATAGAAAACTCTACAGCAATCAATCAGTAAACTGGACAATTTTTTTGCCTCCGTCTCATCAACTTCATCAAATTAATGTTTATTGGGGGTGTTTCAATTACACTAGGACTCTTCCGCATCACGTTATACAATAACAATTCTGGAACAGTTGGAATTAGTGCAATGGATTCATTCACCTACGCATAAAGCAGGACAATGAAGATATATTTAAGATTGGGTGGTCACAGCAGCGGATTGCTCATGGCTACATCAAACCACAGTCATTTATAGCAACTGTTTCTGAGTTAAGCTCAGTGAAAACGTGAAGAAATCTGTGCAGTATAATTACTAATGAGTAATTCGGTAAGACTTGTTACCATCATTGCTATCACATATTTCTGAAAACACCCTTTATAAACCACCAATCGCCCAAAATAATGCTGCACAATTTGTAGAGTACTGCAAAAAGTATACATGTAATCACATTAGTCCCCATATAGTGATATACATAAGTTGCATTGGCTGCCGGTTCAGAAATAAATAAAATATAAAATTGCTTTAAGTTTTAATTGAGTGATTGCGCTTGCTCCAAAATATTTACAAAAATATGTTCTCAAATTCTATTGACTTAGTTCTAGATTGGGACTTCATCTTGCGATTCGAAACATTTGGATTCTCCCTCATGGTAAACGGTCCTTTTCATCCATTGGCACAAAGACCACGAATTCTCTACCATATTCACTTCGCCACATTGAGAGTCGTGAATGTTTTAACAAAATTATAAGTTAACACGATTTCTTAGTAAATACTTTTTAAAATTTAAATAATAATGGATCCTGTGTTTTAATTTTTGACAGTGTTAATAATCCCATGGGTCTTTTTAATTTTATACTTAAAGTAAAACAACACTTTTTGATAATGAAGTATTTCTTTTTCTTTTAAAAAGTATTTAAACAGGGTATTTTTAGTGTTTTAATTACCATTTTATATAGACTATTTGAGAAATCTAATAATTGTATTTTATTACTATAGATACAGATCTGTGTAATATAATAACAATTAGCTTCACTATGTTAATGCATTTTTAGACAAGTAGTATTTATGTGACCTTTTATTTTTCATATTCTATTTGAGCTAATTTTAAAGAAAATGTGTTTTTTTAACAATTTGCGACCTTTTAAATTCAAGTATCTTGAAATTTTGTGAGCTTGCCCAACCCTCTGGTTCGTTGGCTCCAAGGGCGGGTATGAGAAAAGTTTGGTAGATGAAGGAGGATTTTGTTTAGACACAGAAGAAGAAAATTGGGGATTTATTGTTTGTTGGTTGAATGTGAGACGTTTTTTGAGTCAAAGTTAATTGGATTCAAGTTCTGATGAATTAAAACTATCGAAAAGAAGATATGACACTGTGCACACTTAAAAATAGACCTAAATCTAGAGTCTGTCGCCTCACATCAAACATTATAACTGAAAAGGGGATAAAACATGTATAGTATGTAAAATGAGTGGTGCACAATTAGTGTCTTTTTCCAATAAAATCCCATTTGAGCCTTGCTACAACAAGAGTTAAGTCCTACTGTAATTGCTGTTGGAGCCAGAGGTTGAAAAAATCCCGAACTTTTTCTTACCAAACCCTAATCAACCAACTATACACTACATGTTTATGTAAAATTATATAAATAACTAAATGCTATTTATCAATTTCCATATTTTAGGGGCGACTTTGTGGAACTGGTCCCATGGGTCTTTTTAATTGTTTAAAAAAAAGAATAGAAACTGGAAATTTTGAGCATTCCTCATACAGAAATAAATAAAAAAGGAAGTAGAAAAAGAAGGAGTAAGAAGAAGAGAATGAAGCAGTATGAGGGGGAGAAGGAGAAGATGAAGATATGATGCCGCTATAGAGGGAGAGAAAAGAAGAAGCTGAAGATGAAAAATAAGCTATTAAGCCAATAGAGAGATAGGAACCTAGAATCGAGACTACCTGATTTTCTCCGCTTGAGTGTAATTCTATTTTCTTGCCTTAGGTGTTTTGGCTCTCAACTGTTTCTACATATGAGGAAAATGCCCGACATTTGTCCCAAACTAAGTACATGTAATTGTCCTGTTCTTTATGAAACATTGGGTTTCTAAAATTCTATTTTATCTTATATATTGACACGGCCATAATTTTCTGATCCCTTCAACAACAACAAAACAGACATTCAGATTCGGTTTCACCCCTGTATTAACCACAATAAAATTATTGAGAAAAAAGCAACAAACAAAATTTTGCTTACAAAACATTTATTACACTAACTTCACAGGCAATTGAAAGTACTTGGAAAAATATTCAATTACAAATCTTGATCAGTTATGAACCTTGGAGGGGACTGTCTAATAAACTAAGGTGCTCTCCTTATTCGCTTAAATAAAAGTACAAAAATCATGGATGAGTTTTAAAAAATGACAACCAATGACTATAAGTCACGATATGAATATATTATAAATTACTGAGTTCACATACTAAAAATTTCGTGACATTCTGATTCTATAAATTCACGCGTGTATACATCATAGTCACGTCACTCGTGGCCGCCATCATGATCAAGCCGCGACACAAGCGCTTCACGCCGGAAGACGACCACGACATGGGCTCGCCCACTGGCGCCCTGCTAGGCTTGTTTACTTTATGGTAAGGTCCAGAGGGTCTGAGAGGGCTAGACGTATGTTGTTAGGCTTGTTTACTTTATGGTAAGGTCCAGTGGGTCTGAGGGGTCTAGACGTATGTTGTTAGGCTTGTTTACTTTATGGTAAGGTCCAGAGGGTCTGAGGGGAGAGGTCTAGACGTATGTTGTTAGGCTTGTTTACTTTATGGTAAGGTCCAGAGGGTCTGAGAGGTCTAGACGTATGTTGTTAGGCTTGTTTACTTTATGGTAAGGTCCAGTGGGTCTGAGGTCTAGACGTATGTTGCTAGGCTTGTTTACTTTATGGTAAGGTCCAGAGGGTCTGAGGGGAGAGGTCTAGACGTATGTTGTTAGGCTTGTTTACTTTATGGTAAGGTCCAGTGGGTCAGAGGTCTAGACGTGTGTTGTTAGGCTTGTTTACTTTATGGTAAGGTCCAGAGTCTTTCTAGTTAGATCACTGTGGGTCTCAGATACAGGTCTAGATCTTGATTGTCTGTGAACACACCCACTGTTGTGATTGTTTATTGTCTTTCTAGTTAGATCACTGTGGGTGTCAGATACAGGTCTAGATCTTGATTGTCTGTGAACACACCCACTGTTGTGATTGTTTATTGTCTTTCTAGTTAGATCACTGTGGGTGTCAGATACAGGTCTAGATCTTGATTGTCTGTGAACACACCCACTGTTGTGATTGTTTATTGTCTTTCTAGTTAGATCACTGTGGGTGTCAGATACAGGTCTAGATCTTGATTGTCTGTGAACACACCCACTGTTGTGATTGTTTATTGTCTTTCTAGTTAGATCACTGTGGGTGTCAGATACAGGTCTAGATCTTGATTGTCTGTGAACACACCCACTGTTGTGATTGTTTATTGTCTTTCTAGTTAGATCACTGGTGGTCTCAGATACAGGTCTAGATCTTGATTGTCTGTGAACACACCCACTGTTGTGATTGTTTATTGTCTTTCTAGTTAGATCACTGTGGGTGTCAGATACAGGTCTAGATCTTGATTGTCTGTGAACACACCCACTGGGGCTCTGTTGAGGTTGTTCACACTCCAAATACAAACCCACTTCAAATAAACGGTACATTATTTGTTATCGTTCTTTAGCCCTGAGTCATATTTTGCATTACAAAATTTATTTTAAAAAGTTATAATATTCATAACAACACAAGATAAATACATAATAGGCATCTGCCTAAAGTAACCTACTTTACATCAATACCTGGAATCCAAGTGGAAAGGAACAATGACCACCAATTTCAAAACAAGTTACAGTATATGAGGTCACTACATGCATTCTATGAATAAAGAAATTTAGAAAGTTTTGCAAGTAGATTATTTTGGCACATTTTTTTCCTTCATTCAAAACCAGAAGCATAGATTTTTATACTTGTCTTTTCACTTACACTTTATATATGATGGCTGTAAATTTCTGTGTTTGCTTGTTTTCATGAAATCCAAAAAAAAATGTTTAATCTAATTAAAATCTAATTCTCATTTGTTAAAAAAAAAAAAGTATAAAAAAGGGTACATAGATAAATTTCAATAACTTACAGACAACAAAGAAAACAACTTACTCTGCAAATCATCTATGAAACACGTGGGTCTTCCTCATTTTTGTGCATAACCAAAGAATGATAATTTATTATTGTCAATGGTAGGGAAGCAGCAGTATGGTTCAATTTTTTTTTTAAATAAGAGGAAAGTTAAAAGGAAACTTATCTGAAACAATAAATTCATCTTAGCCCTCATCATTTATTTTTTCCTTTAAATTGTTTAAAAAAATGATTTATATAAAATAAAAATAAACAATAAATTGTTTTGAAAATGAATCACTTGAAACACTTTAGAAGCCTTGAAAACATTCAGAGGATAATGAGGAATGAAAATAGTTTAAATTTTAATGAACAGCTCAAATATTTGTCGGTAAAAGATAAATAGTGCTATAAGTAGGCTTATTTAATGTAATGAGCCTTGCAAATTACCAATGATTGCACAACTGCTAGCTAATTCCACTTGGATAAGTTTTGTCCCAAAGTATATTCCTCAGCCAAAATTTGATGTTTTATTTATTTATTTTCGGTTAAAATTTTAAAAAAGGAGGAAAAAAATGGCATGACATTAGAAGATAAAAAGACAACAGAGTCAAAGTAATATACAGTATATATAAATAATCAAGAGTTAGAGCGAGTTAACTGAAAAGCCAGCAAGGTCTGGTTTAGTGTAGTTTGCCTTAATGTGGTCCCATCTTACCAGATTGATCCCTCTAACACCCCTTCTGAATCTGGACCCCATCGTGTTTGGGATAGTGCCGGAGTCAAATCCTTGATCCCCCCCACCCAAAGCGTTTGTGATTCACCCAAAGCTAGCCCCAACGTGTAGGCTACTGTCTCTGCCGTTTAATTCCAAAAATCAAAAACTAAAAAGCTGTCTAGTCTTAAATGTTACATGAACATCAGCAGCTCTCAAACTATTCAACTACCAACCGTACAGAAATATGCATTTGAGTGACACAACTATTACCAAAATAAACAAGTGTTTCCACCACAACTTTGTAAAAGGAATCCATGCATTGAAATTCCTTCTGACTAACTTGCAGTTCACAGACAAGCAAAAACAATGCCTTTAAGTGAAAAAGTGACTAGGATGAGTTCTTAATCAAATTAAAAACATATGGCTCCAAAGTTAAGCAAAAACAGGTACAACTTAAGCTCAAAAGAATATAATATCCTAAATAGTTATTTTAAATAAAAATAGAGAGAGAGAGAGAGAGAGAGAGAGAGAGAGAGAGAGAGAGAGAGAGACCTAAAGCTTTAATCCTACTCAAAGAGAAGAATGTTTCTTCTCTGGCGATACTCTCAATTGTGGATCAACGTATTAAGGTCTGCATTATATACAGTCAAATAAAAGAGAGAATGAAGTACACTTAACCACAGGAAAGAAACAAAAAATCTCAAGAAAGCTAACCAACATGTTAACAAGTAAGCCAATGACCTAAATGAAAATTGTGTGAGATGAAAACATGTAAACCGATGCCCATTTTGTTAACATGACAGGTAAAATATTGTTCAAAAACAGAGAATTACACTTTGATGAGACTGTGAATGATATATTATATAACTACAGGTAAAACTGACAGTCATCAGACATTTGTACTGTCATCACCATTATTACTGCTGAGTTGATCTGTTTGTTCAGTTGCTTTATCTTTAACCACTGTATCTGTCTTAAGAACCCTATCTTTCAGAGAGTCCAGGATTTTATTTAGCTTTAGGGAGCCCTGTATCTTATTTTTATGGGGGACTTTTAAACTAGATGATGGCATCTTCCCTGATGACGATGGTTGGGGTGAGGGTGCGGAAGCTAAGTGTGATGATGAAGATGGTGGCCCGTCTGCTTGAGGTGATCTTTCTCTGGCTGTGGACCCGTGCTTGGGCCTCACTGACAAGTCTGTGGCGTGATCCTGAGATGAGGACTGGCTGCTGCTCTCATCGTGCTTTTTCACCGACAGATCCTGGACTTGCAGGGACGGTGAAGAGGCTGAGGAAGGTCGTTGTGGAGCGTGGGACTTGGACACTTTCACAGAGAGATCCTCTGCAGCGTATGAGGATTCTGCGGTGTTTGATTTTGAAGAAGATGAGTGATATGCAGATGGTGTCGAGGAAGAGGGTGAGGAGCGGTGCTGGTGTATGGGCTCCTGGAGCTCGTGCCGGTGCACTTTCCTCCTCTTGTCATGATGGTGATGCTGATGGTGCTCTTGGTGACGGTGATGATCTTCGCGATCGCGGTGGTGGTGGTGGTGATGGTGGTGCTTGCTACTGCTGCCAGAGGATGAGGAAGTAGAGGGCAAGGCAGAGGAAGAGGATTTGTAAGAGACAGAAGCCTCTGACTCAGAGGGCTGGCTACTGCTGATAGGGGACGTAGCCGAGTGAGGAGGAAGAACGAAGCCTGGGGGGAGCATGCCAGCCAGAGTGGTGGGCAGGCCTAGACCTTGCAGGCTCTGAGATGCTGCAGCTGCTAAAAGCGGATTGTACAACATGGGATTGAAAAGGTAAGGCGCAAAAGCTTGCTGGGCTTGCTCGGCAGACATCCCTTTCATGCCCGTGGCTGCTGCAAGGGCCGCTGCCTGGGCTGCTGCTGCTGCTGCCGCTGCTGCTGCCTGTCTGGGAGATGAACTGTAGTCAGTTTTTCCACCATCTGCCTGCCTCGATGACAGCTGCCGAGAATCTTCTCCACTTGCTTCAGGCTGACTGCCACTGCTGCTGCGCCGCCGTTCACTCACATGCTCTTTGCTATATTCTCCTCCCCTGCTCTCTCGTTCCCTTAGCTTCTCCTGTTCTTTCATCTCCTTCTCCCGTTCTCTGAGCTCCTCCTCCATAGCCTTGACGAGGTGCGGAGGCAATCCCATGCCGGGTATACCCAGCCCTTGGAGACCAAGCAGTGGATTAGCCATGCCCGGCAACCCGTGCAGGCCTGCAAACGGCAAGCCCATGGGGAGTTTGGGGAAGTTTCCCATCATGGCTGCTGCGGCTGCTGCTGCTCCAGGGAAGGCTGACAGAGCTGCCAGTGAGGCTGGGGGATAGTGGTGGGATGGCTGCTGCTGCTGCTGGGCCTCACTGTTCAGGTGTCTCAGCTGCGAATGGTGGAGAGGCTCGCGCGGCTTTCTGCCTCTTCCAGATGGTCTCAAGATGCGGCTGTCCATGGACTTAGGCAGCACACCCTGAAAGGGGGAAAAGATCCTTATTAATGAAGTGTTCAATCCAATTGTGCCATAAAACAAATACATAGTAATAACAATAAGTATGAGAAGAAGAAAAAGAAAAATAATAACAATAAGTATAGAAGAAAAATAATAATAATAATAATAAATTATTATCAATACTTTTTTAAACTTAATTAATAATAATAATAATAATAATAATAATATTAACAATAACAACTACATACACGAGTTCAAAGCCCTATTCATTTAACACATAATACACAACACAAAAAAATAAAGTAAAGGCTTTATCTATACAAACACCTTGACACAGAATTGGCAATATCAAATTAACTGCACTTTTTAAGAGGTCAGTTGGTAATAGGAATTTTTAAAAAGGAGACCATCTGGATACAGTAAAAGTACTCTTCAGTCTTGCCAAAATACCTGTAACTTAAAGTATTAAGCGAGTTAAACCTAATACACTGATAAATTATTTTTGGTTCCCAGATTATTTTTCCCCAAAACCATAATTAAAATATTTATATGTTCCAACCGAAAAAAAATCTTTGAGGCAGTTAGATTTTTTGTTTAACAGTACCAATGCTCTAATTGGATCTTTATTATGAAACCAAAAAAAAAGTTTATGAAATAGAAAAAAAATGTGTACCCACCTTTGCTTTGACCAGATCTCCCCACTTATGTTCAACATCAAATGATGGGTTCTGATTCAGCCATTGCCGAAGATGCTTCAAAGGTGGAGCTTTAGAGCCAGTAATCTGTCATAAGTGCAAAGAGCAATGAAGTCCTTTTATTAGTTGGAACATTTTTGGAACTAAAGGCAGTTGTAGACATAGACCATACAATTTTTATACGTTTTTACAGGGGTGACAACACTTGGACATATGATATAATATAGTCATTTTATTTTTGTAAAAGTATTATGTGCATTATATGTTGATTTGAGCAGCTTTTCTTCAGTAGGCTATTCTTTCAAACTCTGACAGGGATTTTCCACACAGAGGGCAAAGTTGGGTTTGCAACAAGTGCTTATGGATTATGATGAAAATATGCAGAATTACCCTTCTAAAATTGTGTTAACTTCTTACTCATCATTACTTATGGGCTATTGTTAATGGTCAGTGACATAAAAAAGGTCATATGCGCTGATTCACATCAAGAATTTCTTTTTCAGGAGAAAAAAAAGCATATAGTCATCATACTGCATTTCCTTGCTTACATTTTTTTTAGATTTACTATTTAGTATATTTTCCTTAAGATCCTTTAGATTCTAAAAATGTGTCCAAGACAAATTTCCCTATTAAAACAAAAACAAAAAAAATTAAAGTTGCTGAATCAATTTATTTTATTTTTGTTGTCCCACCAATTCTCAATTAAAATGATAGTTGATTCACTTTGAGGAAGTACAGAGATCCAGCAGCTATGATCACTTTGAATAAGTTTGAAAAAAGATTTTGGGAACATTTCTTAAGGAAAGCCCCTATTTAGATATTTAACGTATTCATCATGAAGCCTTTTCTTCACAACTTTCCGCCGACCAGTTAAGAATTAAAGAAAACAAGATCTTAACCAGAGTTGAGATTGGTATTAAAAGTAGAAATTCTATTCCACCCAAAGTTATGATTTTCAATGAGAGACTATGTATATATATTAAAGATTTTCTTCTAACTGTCTATCAATGTTCGATGTAGCATACCTACGACATAATGATCTGAGACCATTGCAATCATCAAACTTGAAAAATGAGATCTTTAATCACCTACCAGTCAAGGGGGCTCAATCCTACAAAGATCTCCCTAGGTGTCATTGCAGATATGATTTATATTATAGATGAAATTAAAAAACTAAAACTCTGCATTCCTTTTCACAAATATAATTTAACATAAAAAGGCAAAAAGGAAACCTTGCAATCTGATTATGATTTTGCTATACACTCGTAACTCCCTATAGCTAACTTTATATAAATTGTATGGCTTGGTTATACAATCTTTTCTGCATAATTTCTTTACCAGAGCAGCTTACGTTAAATAATATTTTTGCTAAAAATATATCAACAAGCAGAAATGATACAATTTTTTCCTTATTAAACCAAACTTACTGTCCGTCCATTGTCTTGTTCAAGGCTGCAAGGCACTTTTTTCTTTTTTTTTTAATCTGCATTTTTGTACAAGGATACAGTCTATATGTAATTGAAAGAACTACGTTTCACAGACCTTAATTAGCAGCAAGGAGTAAATGATCCACTTGATGAAAAGAAAAGCAGCATGCACATTAGAATTAAAAGGCGCCCATGTATAAAAGAAACCCTGTATTTTTTTTTTCAAAGCACATCACAAATTACATGCACTGACAGGCAAGAGATGTTCCACCTTAGGATGCAAAAATAGAAAAGTTGCATGCAAGCATGATTTGTTGGTCGGCTGATGACAAATGGAAGAGTGAAGAAACGAGGACACTGTTTACCTGTTTCATCTTGTTTGTAATTCTGCTGGACTCAAGTGCTCACTTAACACGCAGTTTTAAAAACGCATGGGCATGCTCTAGATATTGATCTTCTACCTTCTAAACCACCTAATTGATCTTCGGAAGTGTTGCTTACACATAATTTTATTTGGTTTTGAAGAATATTAAAATTAATAAAGTGGTTCAATTTCTTTACTTATTATCACTTAAAAAACATGTTCAGCTCCTTCCTCAAAGAATCTTCTACAGTGGAAACTTCATAATTGGAATTGCTTTGAGGATTCGAATTAGAAAAGGGGACATTCCTGATCCTCAAAAGAGTTAAAATAGCAGACATTTCATTAAAGCTGTGTTTATGATGGTTTTATGTTGTTTTGGTGTTTTTTTTCTCTAGCAACCCTCTTCCAACCCCACTTCTTTAAATGAAGATATGTCATGTGCAGCAATGCTTAGTCTGTCTGCATGACATGTACATTTGTAATGTCTATTGGTGATGTGAGCTTTGAATAAAGAGAATCAAACAAGACATAAATAGACGGGGTCATATTCTCTAGCAAAACTCGGTTTATGGGAAATTTGAATTATCAGACTTTGTTTTGTGAGGTTTCCACTGTATAATTTAGAAGACAAACTACTTTCTAATGAATCATTCACAAACCTGCTGGTCTTGAGACTAATATAATTTGCCTGTACGTCAAGGTGCAAGAGAGCAAATGACCACAAAAGTATCTATGACTGCCTACACTCAGGAAAAACTAACCCATCCCATACCTTTTTTCCACTGCCTCTTTCAACAACAGCCACATTTTCATTGCCTGTCAAGCGATCAATATCCAGCGTCCGAGGGTCGAGTTGAGGCTTGCGGCCTCTCCTCCGCACAAATGTTTCCTGAAAGGATGGGATGGGCATGAACAGGAAGAAGATGATGATGATGATGGAAATGGATGTTAGACAATGACATGGGCCAACATAACAAATCTTGATGACAAGCTCATTATGATGATGTTGTGCAGCAGATTTTGTCATAACAGCGCCCTTTAGCTCTTTAAGCCCCCCATTGTAGCAATTTTCTTTTATTGCAAGCAATTTGAAAGAAAAAAATCTTACAGAATTGACGGGTTCTTTTTATTGTTTAAAATCTCTGGGCAATTTTTTATATATACTTCTATCGTTCGATTAATTAAAAAATATTACATAGGAGAGAGAAAAAAATACTGGAGAAAAGAATGCCTTTCTTTTGCTCAAAGCGTTTTCCAAATTAGACAGTTTCCAAATATTTTATTGTGACTCTTATTTCTCTAACTTCCCAATCTCAATATTTTCTATTTAGAGCATTGGTTTTTGTTGTTTTTTTATCATGAAAAAAAAAGGATCTAAACCCAGGAAATTGTAAAACAAACTGATTTCCTTACACTATGAAATGAATCAAACCATGTGGTGTTAAAAATGATCATGAGAGCTTTGATGATGCAAGTGGTGGGAACAATAGAGTTACTGGTGATAAAGCTAAGCATGATAAATATACCACTTTGAATTTTTTTTTTTTTTTTTTTTTTCAAAAATGTGGATAAGCACAAAGCAACATTTATACACACTTAAAAGGGTTTGGGGGAAAAAACATGACACATAGATAGAATCACCAAGATCAGAAACTGCTTAACGCGTAAGGAGATGTATTCGATTATTTTGGTAAGCATAAAAACAGCAGATTGGTATGAAAAGAGAGGAAATTACACTTCGGCTTTGAAAGACGAAACAAATGTAAACCAACAGCATTGATAGATCCAGAGCCAAAGAACTACTTGAGATGACTTTAAATTTGACAAGAGGGAAAAAAAGAACGACATAAAATAATATTGAATATACTTATTCGGCAACGAGAACTTATTACTTTTATTTCTAGGAAACTGCTTAAAGGTAGGAAAGAATAAATCTTTTTGTTTGTTTTGTTTGGGTTTCACATGTTTTGTGAATACAACGTCCCTTAAACTTTCACAAAAAAATAACATTTATTTTTTGCGAGAAGTATTCCAGAGAAAAAACATTGTTTTCTTCCAAAATAGTTACAATCTAAACTTGCTTTTTCTTTCAGGAACACAAAAAATAGAGTTGAGTAAAACTGATGTAATGCTATGTAAGCCAAGCATTTAGCAATGTCATTATCATATTCATAACTTTATGTTTTGCTTCATAAAAAATGCAATATTAATATTTTGATGAATGACATGAATCTCTTTTTAATTTGTTAAATATTATTGCAACTTTCAGTTTTTATGAAATAATGCTAGTATACATTGGTAATAATTGAATTTAAAAAGCACCACTCAGTAATTAGTTAACATGCAAAACATGAAATTTATTGCCATTCTTGTCAAGGCAGGTAAATTTAAAAATATAGTGACAGTGTTAAGTCTTCTACTGTTTTTAAGAGGCACAAAAAAACAACCCAAAATAAAACCCAGTGGACTTCTTTGTCGTCATAGTCTTCTGAATTCGCTTAAAAAATGACAACAAAGAGGGTGACAGGGGGAAAAAATACATTGTATGTCGATAGTCATTGCAAACTATGAACATAAGCAATCCTTTGTAATTCAAAGGAAAATTCCCTTTAAATGGAATGCCAACAATTAGTTTTCTGCTTAACAAGAAGAATTTCCATAGACAATATCAATGTAAAGTAACAGTGACAAAAGTATTACTTCATCTGATTGTGTATGGTTCTAGAGAAGACCTTTTGCCCTTCAAAATTACCATTTACAATAGCTGGCCCTTCTACTTGTCCACTTGTAAAGTAAGAAATGTTTCTCCCCTAATGAAAACCCAAAAACCATGTATAACTTGTGAAAGGAAACACTCACAGGTTTGATCTCTGGCGTGTTGAGGACAAACTGAGGGTTGGGTTCTTCCTCGCGCTCTCCCCGCTCCATTGGCTGATGGTGTTCTCTTGTCCTCATCGACACCGGCGGCGACGCAGAAGCAGGCAGCCCAGGAACGGCCGCAGGGTAATGACTTGACAGGAGCTTATGAGCAGCAGCAACAGCAGCAGCTCCATCCATACTGGAAGGCCCGCTCTTCTCGGCGGCCTGGCTAGAGCTGCCACTCTCCTTGTCGTCCCTGCTAGTCCTGGACGCTAGAGATGCTCTCATGTCCGCCAAGTAAGGATCCAGCAGGCAGATGCTGTTGTCAATCATGTATCCCGGGTGCTGCTGGAGCCAGGCCTCCATGTGACGCTTGCGAGGGCAATCCTTGCCGGTCAGCACGCTGCCATCCTCCAAGTTTATCATCGGAATACGAGTATCTGACAAGGAGAAGAACAAAAAACAGAAATTAACTTAAGATTTTAATTATACGCTAATCAAAAGAACTAAAGCAATTGTTACTGGCGTTCTAAATCAGCTATCAGGCTGTAATAAAGACATTTCAACTTAGGTAACATTTCAACTGAGGACAGACTCTTTTTAAAAAAGTAAGTTCCATCTGCAAGGTTTCGAATCTTAACAAGTTAAGAATGTTTTTTCTCTTTTTTTGCGGTTAAGCTTAAAGGAGCTTTCAAACGGTAATCTAGCACTCATAATTGAACTAAGGATTATTGATCTGCTTCAAAATTTAAGTAAAAATACAACTCTAAAATCCGTTTTTGATACAACTGAGATTAGGTTAAGGTGGTGACATATTTCAAGCACAGTTGTTACACAATTTGTAGTCAGCTGAGGTCTAAAAATAGATTTGTAGCTACACACCTCATCCGGATGTGAAGTTAGCCATTCTTGCCTTGTGTATTTTCAGTGTGCGAGACAAATGACAGTGAAATTTTGTTCCAATTTTTTTTAACATACCTGGATCAAGCATGGCAAGAATTCGAGCCTGTTCTCTTTTAGCCAAAGCTTCTGCCATCGCCATTTCTGCCATCTTTTCTGATCTCCTCTTACGCCCACGTCTTTTACGTTCAGGGATAAACATGCCTTGCTCAAGCTGTCACAAAATAAAAATCAAGATAACCAATTAGAAAACTATTAAGTTAACTTAAGCTATTATTTCTCCCGTGTTGAAAGATAAAATATACTTAAATGTTTGCATTCAATAAGCAGAAAAAAAGAATATGGCCTAGTTGGCTTGATCTTTGATATACAATTCTTGCTATTGTGTAAAAGTGAATGCATCTTGCGTCGAGGTCTGGAGGATTTTTACATGCAGATCTGTTAGAAACCTCCAAAGGTTCATCAAAAGGATGATATTGGTCATACGCCCAATTTTGCTCTATGTATAATTCTACCTATTAATCCTTCCAAGCATAGTTTTAACCTAGATTAGGCCTACTTGAATAATTCCAATTTTAAAATGTAACTAACAAAATAAGATCAAAGTCATAAACAGACATAGGGACTAGATGAGTTTTAATTATGCTAAGTGGGACGCAGAAAATGAAAAGATGAAATTTACCATGTGGCGTTGCAACTGAGCATGATCCATGTCTGCCATGCTGCCATTCAACATTGGGTTTGACATGTGCTGTATTTGAAATAAAGCGAGAAATTTAAAATGATTGTGATTACAAACGCTTTGATGTCATGGTATACTTTTTTTTTCAAAAATATACATAAGACCCAAAAGATTTGCTTTAATATTGCTCCAGATAATAAGCTGGTACTCTAGTCAAAAAGGTGTTTAGGTTATATCTGATCTAGAAAAAAAAACACAGTTCTTAGTTTTGAGTTACCTAAAAAGATTTCTATAGCTAGGTGTACCTTTCATTATTTGCCTCTTCCATATTGTTGGATGAGCCATTCAAATGGCAAAACAGACCTGCCAACCTAAATTTTGTCTCTAAGAGTAATTTTTGTAACTTCGTTTTCATAAAATGCCGGAAACATGCATACATGGTGTGAGACTCCTTGATCAACTTAAATCTAAAAAGAAATTAGAAATTTGGAAGAGTGAAGATAATTGTATGAAGTTTATTTTGTTGGACCACATCTGAACTGAAGTTATTGATCGTACCATTTTCAACTCGCCGTAATACGGCAAGGACCGTTCATAATTTGCAGCACTAGTTGACTTCTTTAACTTACAATATTGATCAATACAAATTGCCGCACTTTGGCGTAATAAATTACACCCAAACTGTAATGTTGGCATGCCTGCAATAAAAATTTATTTCACAGACTTGAACCTTTTTAAGCTCAATCAGGCCTTTGGCTTACCCGTATCTGTGCTTGAGGCAGGTGGGATAGCCCGGATGAGGTAGATGGAGAGGCAGAGGTGACTAGAGGTGATTTCGGTAGTGCAGTCCTGGGTGAGCCTCCAACTGGTACTGCACCAGATGCTGAAGACATAGAGGAAGCTCCAATGGAGCCAGAGGAGGAAATGCGTCCAGCTCTGTCTCCCACGCCGCCGGCAATAGACAGACCAGTGGGACCAAGAGAGTCAGACTGGCTGTCATCGCTGGAAAGTGCGCCTGCCGCACTTTGGTTTAGAAGTTGCTGTATGCGGTTGACTGAAAAAAGGGAACACAAATGATATACTCATTAAACAGTGAATAGTCTAAATTATACATGTCAAGTGCTAATTTAGATCTCAAGACTCTTTCATTATTCAACCGTGATTTTTTTTTCCCCTAGCTTCCTCAGCTATCAATACAGCTGCTTATTTCATGAATAAATCACAGTAATTCTTGTTTTAACTGAGTGAAAATGTTCTCTCTTGTTATTTTATTTTAGATTATTTGTTACATCAAATCCTATGATTCATTTTCTGGTCTCATGTCATTGGTTAGAATATAAAGTGATGAAACCAGTCTGCTGATAATGGCATTGCTACTGCTACTGTTGTTCCTTTAACTACACTACTAGTATTAAATTGTGGTACATGCTCTACTCTTTGGTTTTTTTTTCAATGTCATCCTTATTGGTAAGCCTAAAGGGTTTTAAATTATATTTGACAGAAATCTGATATTTGTCTCACCTTTCTCAGGATCAATTTCATACTTTCTTCTTCTGCCTGGACCTCGTTTTTGGAATGTCATCTTCAGGCTATCCATTTGCTGGAACAGACAAGAAAAAAAGAATGGTTTCATTAGCAAATAAGTGTGGATGTGCCCAAAAGTATCAATCAAACTCATTAAAGTTCCTGCAACACATTGTTTTTTCAAAATAGTACAAAAGAGTCTGTGGCTTAAAATATGCTTTAAAAAATGAGGAAAAAGAATTCTCAAAGACAAAAATTTACGGGATGATTTTTTTCTAGGTTACCTGAGACACATCCGGAGTGGAGAGTCCCTCACTATGATCAGAGTCGGCTCCATTGGCAGTTTCAGACTTGATGAGGGCAGCAACCGGAGTCTGGCTACGGGAGTCGGGCATGTGGGTCGGAGTGCTTCCAGGTGGAAATATTTGAGGAGGTCTTCGAGCAAAAGGCCACTCTCCATGCTCAATGGTGTAGCAGATGTGCTCCAGCCGGTGGAAGATGACCCGGTCCTGGGGGAGAGAGACAACAAATAAACATAAATGTTTATTGATGTAATGAGTAACCTAATCAATTAGAATGTAATAACGGTTTAAAATGAGAGGGACTTTTCTTTTTCATAATTGCATAAAAATTTTGGGTTTTATATGTCTGAATGTTATTTGTTATTCTGCTTCAAAAACTATAAATTATTTATTACAGCTAACATTTCATTTTTAAAACAATTTTCAACATTCCAAAAATCCTTAGTTGATGCATTTTAAAATTTCAAGCAAAAACATAATGTCACATACAGTATGGATATAGACATATCAAATAAATGACAAATTAACGGAAAATTTTGCAATGGTAAAAGCCATAAACAATGGATGGCTTAAATCTAAAATATTAGAAACTTACAAAAGCAGAAGGGCTGATACACCTTATGTCATTTTTTAAAGGGGCTGATGTGATCCATTCAGTCTTTGCACTTGAGAACAACCATAGGTTTATCAGGAATGGGTTCCAAATATGTGAAATAAATGGCCAAAATGCTACTAGAAACTTGTTTCTGAGCCATACTGGGCCCTTTTGATATTGGTGATGTGGTGCCCTCAACCTGTGCTCTTTTTTTTAATGTGAAGGTTCAATTTTCTTTTCAAGTCCCTACCTGAGTGAGTTTATGTTAAAACAATGTAATGGGATTGGCATCAGGGGGGAAACAAATAATTAATAAAGATAACGTTGAACATTTGAGTTTCTGAGAGCACATACCTTGGGCCACTCCACAGCAGGGCCAAAGTAACGAGTGGGTGCGATCTCTCCTGGCTCCAAACCCTCCATCTCCATCAATGGATCATCAATAAACATACCCTTGGATCCTCCTGCACCATATGGCTATGGTAAAAAAAATTGTAAAATTTTGTCAATTAAAAACATCTTGTACAGGAATAAACGTTTGTCATTTTTTTATTCAAGCATGAGCCAGAAAATAAGTCCTGTTTAATTCATATAAAAAGAAAAGAAATCTAAATTAAAACTAAATTATTTAACTGTTAACACAAATGCAGTGGAGACTATACAAGAAAATATGATTTTTGTTCTAACAAAAGGGATTTTTGTATCACAGGACCATAAGAGTATATGGACTATTTTATTTGTGACATCCATATTGACAAGTATGAATATTTCGTAAAGAGTTTGGCAAAAAGATTTTAGTGATATTTCTTCCATCTGTCCGTTTATTTTGCACAATTTTACATTCCACCTATACTGCTTCTTTTGATTTTCATCAAGACTCAAGCTAATATCAAATTTTAATATGTGCAATATGAAATAGATCACATAGTGGAGCTTTGAATTTAAATTGTTTTAAAATTCTGAGATCCTGGATTTGTTTCTATTGAGTCGATCTAGAATAATAATAAACAAAAAAAAAAGAATGTACACTTAGAATACAAAAATACTCACCGACATGCCATTCTCTGCAGCCATTTTTGCCTCTCTTTCTCTCCTCAACCGCTCCTCATTGATGCGCTCTATCTCTGTCTTGATTATTTTTTCTTTCAGCTTGACATAGTCAGGCTTGTTATCTTCTTCATCGTCATCTCCAACCTCAATCACAGCAGGGGTGTCCTCTGCTTTAGGGACCACCTTGTCTGGAAGAGGCTCAGATTTCAAAGAAATGTTCTCTGTGACCTGATCAATATGCTCTTGTTTTTCACATGCAGGTGCTTTATCCTCCTCTGCCTCAGACTTTTTAGGTGAAGAGATCTCTTCAACTTTGGAAGATTTGGTTTGATCATCCTTTTTAATTGATTCTGAACATTCAGCTTCATCTTTTGGGCCATTCTTCTCAGTCTCATCCTTCTCAGCCAATGAATTGGTAACGCTTGCATTCTCAGATTTATCTTGACTGTCAGATTCCATAATAGTTTGCTCCACTTGTGCCTGTGGTTTGTTCTCCATATTTTCCTCTCCAGGCTGTTTTTCATCAGTAATAGTAACATCATCCTGTTTCTTAGTCTCCTCTATAACATTACTGTCTTCATCCCCTTTATTTGTTTCTTTATGATCAGATGGGCTCTCTTTCTCCTTTTCCTCTTGGTGTTCTTCTACAGCAGCACAGAGATCCTTCTCCTCCTTTTTGTCTTCTACATCAGCAGTGACTTTCCCCTTCTCATCTTTGTCTTCTCCACCAGCCGAGACTTTCCCCTTCTCATCTTTGTCTTCTACGCCAGCTGGATGTTCTTTCTCCTTCTCTACTTTGTCTAGTGCAATGTCAGCTTCCTCTGCTTTGTCTAGTGCAATATCAGCTTCTTTTTCCAATTCTTTGTCTTGTACAACATCAGTTGGGTCTTCTTTCTCCTTCTCCTCTTTGCTATTCAGGTCAGTTTCCTCATCCGCTTTATTGTCTTTTTTTTCTAGTTTGGGGACTTCTTTACTATTTTCTTCAGATGTTTCCATTGGCTCTTCCACTAAAGCACTCTCTTCGCTGCCTTCTTTTCTTTCATCGTTACTTTCTGATTTCTCTTTAACATCATGAACATTATCACTCATCTGCTTTTTGTCTGTGCTCTCATCTAGTTCCTCAACTGCACCATCCTTTTCAGCTTTGCTAATTTCTGGCTTTTCTTCATCTTTTTTGCCCTTTTCTTCGACATCTTTCTTGACATTCTCGTCTTCGTTGGTCTCCATGGGTTCTTGAGGAGTTCCAGGTTTTGATTTTGAGTCAGGTGATGTTTCTCGTTCATCTTTGGTATTTTTCTCATCATCTTGGTCTTTCTCAGTATTTACATCTGTAGAGACTTGGGTCATCTCCTCACTAGCGTTCACAGTATGCGTTTCTTTCTTTACATCAACCGCATCTGTGCCATTGGGAGCTCCACAATTTTCTTCTTTTTTAATGCTTGTTTCCATTGCCTGTTCTGTTTGGCCTTCTTCTTTGATATTCCAGATGATGCATCATTCATTGAAGCTTTTACTGCTTTTTTCAACTTTTCTTTGATAGAAGTCGCTTCTTCTTGAACTGATTTGACTGGGCTCACTTCTGGGTCTTCCTTTTTCAAGTCTGACAAGCGTATGTCATGCAAAAGTGCAGTAGGGGTTCCAGCTATCAGATTTGCTCTGTCAAGCTTGGGGTTTGGGGTACTTGCTGTGTAGATGGAAAAGTATAATTCATCGTAAGTAAGAGAAGAAGTGAGAAGACTGTTAAAATGTGCATATAAATTGGAAAACAGATACAAAGTTTAAGTCGGAATAAATAGTACCAAGCAGGTCTAATTCATTAATTTATTTATAATTTTATTGTTTTAAAAAGTTTCTGAGAGCATGAGCCTCTAACATCTTTCAATATTATTTAAAGGAATGAATAATTAAATGAAAGTGGTATCCCTTTCCGGTAACCAAAATTAATAAATTAAAAAAATATGAAATATTTAACTGAACAAATAACTTTCATATTAGAAAACATGGTCACTCTGAGTCTGAGTATTTTGAAATTCATGTTAATAAGATTTCTTCTGTCTTTACTAAGACGGGTACATTTAAAGACAATTGTTTAAAAAAGAGAATACTATAATGGCCCAATATTTTGTTATCTTTGATTGGGACTTTTTAAGCATACTTACTCATAGGATCCATGCCTGGCTGGCCATGGTATGGATTTACAGGCGCAGGCTGACCACGAAGCGATCTCAAAGAATTTTCAAGCACAATGTGAAATGACAAGGTTTTATCACGCAATATGTTGAAGTCCGTTTTAGCCACGCCATGCCTGTGAGGGATAAGAGAGATGTATTGGTTAGAGCGATTAAGAGGGGAAGAAGATCTTGGTACACAAAAAAGGACTGATTATTTAAAATTCATATTTATGTGGCAAATTATGTCCCATGAATGATATTTAGGTTTAGTAAGGATTTCACAAATAATCAAAATAAACTCTGATGATGCCAAGTTTTTTACCGTAAGATTTAATTTTTATTTTTTCCCTTTGAGCACTCCTATCTACTTTGATGTAGCCTTTGGTAACAATATAAAGTATATAAATTAAAAAGTGGATTATTAAGATGATTTTAGACAATTAGCCAGCTTTAAATTCATATTAGCTTTTTTGCTTTCCCAAATCATTAGGATTATCCATTTCAATGGGCTTTAGTGCAAGAACTTGGTTATATTTGTCACATTTTGCCTCTGCTGGTTGGATCAGTGTCGGTATAATGCGACTGATGGAGACATAAGTATCCTTGCCTTGTCTGTTGCAGCATATAAAATTGTTGCGGGACCTGATCGCAATATAGCCTATCCTGCTAACTGTAATTTTCAGAATCGTTGATCAATCCTGAAATACGGAATTGGACTTCTTACCTTGCAGCACCAATCAGTAATTCCTTGTCATGTTGACCACATATCCACCAACTAGGCATGTCATAGCTGTGCTGGCAAAGCTTTATTCTCTCATCCAGTTTTGGATGCATCAAGATATCCTGGCGCACCTTATTCAGGAGATCAATGCGAGCCAAACATCTGCTGGCGCGCTCCTCAGTGATAGGCTCAACAAAAATCATATTTGGGGGCACTGGAAGAAAATTATGAGAAATTTGGAAATAAGTGGACCTGTTTGTCTCAAAAGATGATATTGTAAATTTTGCTGCATCAAGCCCCCCTGTGAACCTTTCATAGTTATTAAAATAAATTAATAAATCATGAGCACAAACCTTGTCTACATTCATTTATTTCAAGAACCTTACAGTAGGCTAGCCATAGCAGGATCAAACTTTGAGAGCAAGAGCAAAAGTAAATAAATTATTTTATTTATTTCATAACAGTCCCCTAATTTTTCCTATTTACTTTAAGCATCATTTCCAAACTTTTTGCCCTGTGATCTCCTTTGACTTTGAGTGATTACAATAAAGCAGGTGTGAGAAAGAGTTCATGAACAGTGCCTGATTCAAAATTGTAACTCATTTGATTTCACATTTCATATTCAAATTATAAAAGTGTTGTGAAACACAAATATAAAAAAATTCAAATAAAATGTGGCTGAATGTCCTAATTAATATGTAAGGATCAATACCTAAAACATAAATCAAAAAATTATTTAAGTCGCAAACTTATGGATTTTGTCATTACCATCTCCAGGTTTAAGTTTTCCGCAGACGCGTTGACACATGAAATAGAAGGCATGGAAGTACTCTGTCAGCGACTCATCTGGTTTGCGGTCCAGCCGAGCTTGCTCTCTGAACCTGTCCCAGCGAAAGCGGCCTGCTTGCCTACTGAACTCCACACCAAACGTTGAAACTGTGCGATAGAAGTCTGCTTCTTCTCTTCGTGTCCAGCGACTGTAATGAATCCGAAAACTTTATACGATTTGGTGGGATTAAGACCTGTCTATGGATACTCTTGTTGGAGGCAAAATATACATGGGTTTTGATGAAAAGTGAGGGAATAGAGACAAAAACAGATTTTTTCTTTCTTTTTTTTTTTCATGTTAAGTTAAATGTTATTTCTATGATTCATCACAAACTGAAGACAAAGAAAAACAACCCTGATAAAATAGGAAGGATGCAAGTGGATGGATGGGTCATGATAGATGACTGTTTTACCTTGACCTTACTAACCTATTTTGTACTTCTTTTCTCTTGACTTCTCTCTCTTTCAAATTCAAGCATGTTTTCTCTCTCCGCTCCATTTTCTGAGGGAAGAATCAAAAGTTTTGTTGAATGATAATTTGTCATAAAGATATAAGTATAAATCTTTTAAGTAAAGGTTTTTTTTACTCTTTAGCTATGAATAAAAGGATTTCAAGCTCTGTCCAACTTTCTATTTTCCATTTGAAAGATATCATTTCTTAGAATCAGTATGAATAGATGAATGAAAATGGTTTTTGAAAACTTATTAGATTAATTTTTTTGCCAACAATTAAAAATTACAGAAATTTACTAGGGCTAGACATGCATACCCTTTGCATTTGTTCAGATTTTATCAAACGCTTTTTGTGGTTTCTCTGATAACTGGTTATACACTTTCGGAGGCGAACATTCAAGAGTGAGCCATCAGGGAACGGAAGCTTGTCATTGTCTTCTGAAATTCAGTGGTAAGCACATTTGTAAAATTTCAAATAGGCAGAATCATATAAGCACTTAATAATGAATAGTGGAAAATACACAAAAGTAATTTAGACAAAAATATGGTGATTTACACAATTGAAATGTTAATAATAACAAATTACAGCCATACTGTCCCACTTATATTTAAGCTTTAATGAGCTGGAGGTAAACTGTGTTGCTATCTCAGTTTTTATTAAACGTACTATATTTGTGACAGGGTCAATCTGCTGATGAAAGTTGAGAGGAATCTTAAGCTGTCAATTTGTTTTCTTTTTTACCTGATGCCCTTTCATCTGTTTGAGGGTCTTCAGATTCTTTTTTGTCAGCCACAGTAGCTTCCTCCTTTTCTTTGTCCACGACTTGATTTGATTCTTTTTCAGACGATTTCTCAATCTCTTCAGTCTGGGAGTCTTCTTTCAAAACTTCTTCAGATTGTTCACTTTCAGATTTCTTTTGATCTTTCTCTTCTGGAGGACTGCCATTATTGGTTGGTTTTTCTTTGTCATTTTCGTCCGGTTTGCTGGGCTCCACTTTATCACATGTTGAATTTTTTGCATCTGATTCAGGTGCCGAATTTTCTCCATCTCTTTCCATTGCCTTAGATGTGGAAAAGGAAGCCTGTGAAGTGTCATCTTCATCCATTCCGTCTTTTGTCAAATCTTCGTCTTTATCTTTGTCATCTTTTTCATCATCGTCCCTGAAAAGGATTTAGAGAGAAAAACATTAGCTTATGAAGGTAAAAAAAAAAAAAAGATCTGAGAGTCTACCGTAACACGTATATTTCATATAAAAACAAATCCTCAGTAATGCTTTGCTTCAACTCATAGAGAGTTCTAGACAGGCACATCCAGTCTTAACAGAGCCCTCTCCGTATTAGCATGGCAAGTCATCATAGGAGAAGATGATGATAATAATCTTCAAAACTAATTTTGAATGAGTATTAAAATGCATACTCAACATTTTTTGAGCAACACACTGATATATATTCATTATTGCCAATACCAAATTAATGTATTTTTCAGGAGATTGTATTCTATTAATTACATAAGTCTTTATAATGAATCATATACAACATTCACATTTACAAAACCAATGCATTTGTTTTAAAACCCTTTGATGGAAAAAAGAAATTCATGAGTATGTTGAGCTGCATGTTTTGCAATTTTGAAATAATTAAGATTAAATAATATATTTACAAAAAAATTATAGAAATATTTAAAACTTGCATAAATATGCTCAATAAAATTCAAAGTAATGGATAAAATTAAAAAATAATTTCTAGCTTTTTTTAATTAAGTTCAGTTAGTTGCATTCTTTATTTTTTTATCCTTAAAAGGTTTGGTTTTTCCCTCAGAAAATGGAGTGGAGAGAGAAAACATGCTTGAATTTGAAAGAGAGAGAAGTCAAGAGAAAAGAAGTACAAATCCTCAGTAATGCTTTGCTTCAACTCATAGAGAGTTCTAGACAGGCACATCCAGTCTTAACAGAGCCCTCTCCGTATTAGCATGGCAAGTCATCATAGGAGAAGATGATGATAATAATCTTCAAAACTAATTTTGAATGAGTATTAAAAGGCATACTCAACATTTTTTGAGCAACACACTGATATTGCCAATACCAAATTAATGTATTTTTCAGGAGGCTGTATTCCATTAGTTACATAAGTCTTTATAATGAATTTATTGCCAATACCAAATTAATGTATTTTTCAGGAGGCTGTATTCCATTAGTTACATAAGTCTTTATAATGAATCATATACAACATCCACATTTACAAAACCAATGCATTTGTTTCACAGCCTTTTGATGGAAAAAGGAAATTCATGAGAATATTGAGCTGCATGTTTTGCAATTTTGAAATGATTACGATTAAAAAAATATATGCAAATTATTGACCTAGATGCTTTAGAGTCAAATAAATATGCTCAACTAATTCAAAGTATTAAATGGATTTAAAAAAAATTATACATTCTTGTTTTTTTATTAACTCCAAGAAGTTGCATTCTTCATTTTTCAATTATTTAACTACCACTATTTTTATTCTGCGAGATTTTTAGTTTTACAATTGCCATTTCAACTTCATTCAAATCTTTACTTTCATTGGGTATTCCTTGGGTATATACAAACATGAGTTATTTAATTCCTGACATAATGAGTTGATATAAAGGCAACAAAAAATATCAGCAATTAAGCAGTTATATTCTAGATATCCAGTTATCATAAAATGTACCCAATTAATATCAGCATCAAGAGAAGAAAACATTAGAGCAAAAGGATGCGAAATGTCTTCCCCTGTTGAAATTTTGAAAGCGTATCCATGTTTGAAGATTATTTCAAAGGATATTTGAATGTCAACTTACAGGCAATCAATTTTGTAACTATTGATATCATATGTATTTTATTTGACACAACATCAATCAACTTACTTGTCATCTTCTTGCTCTGCAAGCAGTGCTGCATCATCTGGTGGGCCGCACTTTGACAGAAATATCAGAGACGGATCTGAGCGAATACAGTTGAATTTTTCATAGCCATGCTTGAAGACTCCTATGATCAGAGACTTGTCTGCATCTGCATCCCACCATGGAGCAGGCAGCTCTCCCTCTGCTGTGGGGTCTGGAATGTTGATCTCGCTGAAATAGCAGTCCACAGAGGTAACAATGAGGGGAAAATTCATGGGCTAAAATACAGATGAAGGAGCATTTAACACAAATACAGGTATTAAAAAATCTTATATGCATCATGTTTATTTTACATGTTAGTTGCAACTTTTCATGATGTAATCATTAAGCTTAATGATTCTAGCTTTGTTTTATATTTAATAAAAATTAAGTGGTTCTTTTCCTCGGGGCAATATTATATTGTTTCAAGACATTATGAGCTAAATAAGAAATTCAGTTACCCAGTTTTCCTTTTTCTTTATCTAAAAGACAATTTAAACAATTATGGATTTTGTACTATATTTGTTGTATTTTTTTCAAAAGATGTGTAGCATGGGTTTCACATTCCAGTTTTAAATTTATCTCCATGAGACAAAGGTAATTCTTTTTTTATTAAAATTTGGGGAAATTGGACATTTTATTTTTTTAAATTACCAATTTCAAGTGTTTTATACAATGTAATAATGTGTGAATGAGGACATTCTAGCGGTAGACAGACTTGGTAAAGCTTAGTCAAACTAATACAGGTTTTTAAATAGCGATAACAGTTTAGTCTTTCCTTACTTATGAGGTAGATTTTGGAAGACCTTTTCTGCTTCTTCCCCAATCAGTTCTTGTTTGATGTAGTAAAGTAATCGTACACGTAATAGGACCCTGAAAAGAAAATCGGTACAAAAGTTTTTTTCTAGTATTCAATGACTATTGGTACAAAATTATTGAATCAGAGCGCTACCTTCCCTTTTAAATTAATAAAAGGGATGACATAATACTTAACATCAAGAAAACGTTTAACATTGCAATATAAGGCTCTAATAATTTACATTGCCTGGTTGCATTTTGCTAATAATTTTGTTAGAATAAACAAAACTGGCAGCTTGGCATTCAAAACCGAGGTGCCCGTTGGTATCTTAAGTACTATCCAAATATATATTACATACATATATTATGGAAATTCAATCATTTTCAACACATTCCTTTCCTGACACAAACAAGACTTGGTAATTATTGAATTTGCAATTTAACATATGCTCATAAAATATTACAGTACATTGATTAAAAGAAGGTTCTTTAGAGGGGAACAACACTTTTACAGTTTGACTAAGTGACTTCAAGGCTATCTTTCTCAAGGCACCTTTTACATCTGACGGAAGAATGAATAAAGTGTATTACTCACTTGTTTGAGTGGCGGTGAAGATGTTTCTTGTACCCATTGTCTAAAACAATCTCTGGATCAAAGTCTAAAGGTTTTGCCTGATCTTCAATAAAACTGGGAGTGTCCTTCCTTTTTTTACCCTTGCGACCCCTTGGCACTGGAGCAGAGAGACCTGAAATAAAAGGCAGGATTGGTCATGAAAGGAAGGAAAATTTTACTGTTTTAAGACCAACCAGTCATCATAGTTCATTACTTAAAACAGATTGTATCATAAAGAACCATGTAAAATTTGTGCATTATAGATGAAAAAAATTAGATTTAAAAAAAAAAAGGAAAATTTACATGAAAGAAAAAAACAAATCAATCTTACCAGAATGATTTTTCAGGACGCCTTCTTTACCAGCAGAAATGAGATCCCATATAAAATTCTTGATTTTGTCATCCCCTTTGTAGTATTTGAGGGAATGTGCAAGCTGAAAAGAAAGAGATTTGAATTAGATTTTTTTAAATGTCTTCAAAATTTCTAATTTTGATTAGTATCTGGGAAGAAAGTCTGTAATCTCTTTAAAAAATGTAGGTTAAGAAAAATTGCAACATGTAACAAGTCATTTGGATAAATATAGAACACCTGCAAAAGCTCTCAAGAATTTAACATCATTATTAAATCAACTTATTTGTAACTTGTGCACCAATGTTAGATTTTGTGAAACATATTAAAAACAATCTATCCTAAATCACAATTAACAATTTTGTTTGGGAATGCATATTTCCATAAGATGTTCAACAATTTGTCTTAGAATGTATACTCCAAAACCAAAAACTCACAATGGCTCTAGCAATCATCAGAACATCATCCTCAGTCAGCCTTCGTTTGAAGTGTGCATGTTTTAGTAGGTCAGACCATCTGCCCCATCTGAAACAGAAAAACATACTTGGATTAAGTCAAGTCTTAAATATACTGGAAACTGTAGCTTTAAGATTGTTTATTTTGAAAGAATCTGGAAATCACAAGATTTTTTTGTTAGATAAGTCTCTATAACAACTTAATTACCCTGCTGTACCACAGTCAACTGCTGATAAATTTATGTCAGTAGTGAACTAAAATTAAGATCAATACATCCAAAGCTCAACATATCCATTAAAAAAGAAAAGGCTTGGCAGTGAAGGATGAAAATTGATACAAAAGAAAATCAAAGTATCAGAATTCAATACATGTGGAATGGACTTTACTTACCCATACACGAGCAACAGTTTCTCCACCTTGAAACACTCGCATCTGTCATACTTTTCCCCAGGTATATCATTGGCATAGTCTGTGTCATCGTCAGCATTCTTGCCACGGCCACGGGATTTGCGAGTTTTGGGGACTTTTACGCCATTTTCATCCTCAGTGCCTGAAGATGACTCCAGATCACTGATCTCCATCGCAGCATCATCATTGCCATAACGATTTGTCTGACGTCTTTGTCTCGGCTCATCTACGATGAGTTCACTCTGAATTAAAGGAAAAACATCTTTTGGTCAGGAGAGAATTAAATCCCATTGTCCTTTTTCAAAAAGAGAATTTAGGAACGTACAAAAAAGTTTGATCAGATTTCATTATACGGAAAAGTTATCAATTTTAATACCCAATTTCTAAATTAAAAGTTCAAATTTGTTTCCACAATAAGTGGCAGGACTTTATAGGCTATGAGACTCTACCTTTGATTTGTTTGCCTCTGTATCAATATCTGCCTTCTTGGCCCACTTCTGCCAAAAGTTGGGATCGTTGATATCAATGTCTGATCGGTTTTCTGTCATGCTGAAACTTGCCTGGTGGTAATACAAGAAATGGGTAAAACACATTCATAAACATGCCTGCTATTCAAAGGAGAAAATTAAACTATTCAAAATATTCCATATACATATTAAAAATTAACAATTGTCATTTTATACAACTACAAACTGTCACTTGATAAAAGACAAACCATAAAAATAAGATTATGTTTTTTTTTTAAACCCTGCTTCATGAAAATAGTCCCTCTCATCCTTTCCAATACCAAATGTTGTGTCAAAATCTTTACATTTAAAAACAGATTATATCTTCACATGTACACCCTTCAGAAGTTTCCGTTAGAAGTATAGACTATATTTAGGACAACCAAACTACTGAAATAATTTTCAGATGAATTTATTAAGAGCTAGAATATCTCTGTTAACCAATAGCTCATATAATTATTTATCAAAACGTACTTGAAACAAAAAAGTTTAAGAAATCCTAGAACATACCTTGGCGAATGTTGAGCCTTTGCCTTCTGATTCTATCTGAATAACCTTTGTCCTTCTCTGAAGAATCATATCAATGTCCTCCTCACAGAACGAGTCTCCAGCATTGTCTTCTTCCATGAGGGCCCCATAGGCACCTTTTTTCAAAAGATCTTCAATTTCCTTTTTGGACATTTGTGATGCCTGGACAGAACATTAAAAAATAAAAATTCAATTCATATACTTGTAGTAAAAATATTTAAAACAGGACAGAACAATAAGAAGTTATAAAAAAAAAAAAAAGTTAAAATTTCTCAAGAAAGCCTGTTTTACATTAAACAATGCCACATCCACAAAACTGTATGTCCATTTGATCAGGCGATACTATTCCTGCATACAGATATTTATTCACATTTTTTGTAAAACCAGGAAGACACTTAGATAAAAAAAATAAAAAATCTAAGCCTAACATTTTTCCCTTTGTCACCCAGGAAAGAAATATCCGCCTCCCTGATGGACCATAAAAACATGCATTATAGAATCATCTTTTAAAAAAATACCATTCTTATTAAGAATTGAAAAGTATGGGGTGAAATAATGTTCAGGACACAAAGAACAACTTACAGGATTCACAATTTTCTCTCCACCCATAGACTGCAGAACTGCTTTGTCAAGACCCAACTTCAGAGAGGCCCGATCAAACATCTCACGCTCATAAGAGTTGCGAGTTATAAGCCTGTATATTTTTACAGCTTTTTCCTGACCAATCCTATGGCAACGTGCTTGAGCCTAAAAGTAGAAGATAGAGAACAATTATGATGAAGCAAAATGCTGGTAGAGATGTTTTCAAATGGTACATTTAAATTCGATATTCATGCAACAAGAAAAAAAAAAACATCCCATTATAATGCAATATGGTGACAATCTTTAAAAACCAGAAAATGGTTTAAAATTCAATATTTTTAATAAATGATTTTTTTTTTAAATCAGGGCTGTTAACTACATGTAATCAAAAACTCCAGTGACCATCAGGATAATTATATTACATGAAATTTATCATTTCAATAGAAGGTTCACTTAAAAAACATCAAGGACAATTACACCTGAAAGTTCAGTGACTTTTCTGTCTAAAAATTATTTTTCAAAAACAAAAGCTTTTTAAAAGTTCCTTGTTTATACTATCTTTTGCAACTGAAATAAATTACCTGAAGATCATTCTGTGGGTTCCAGTCTGAGTCATAGATGACAACAGTGTCAGCAGCTGTTAGATTGATACCCAGCCCTCCAGCCCTGGTACACAGCAAGAAGGCAAAGCGGTCAGAATCTGGCTTTGAGAAGCGATCAATGGCTTCTTGCCTTACTGTTCCACGTATACGCCCATCCAAGCGCTCGTACAAGTACCTGGAAAAAGGGAAATGTTAAGTATTATATTCAGTTTTCTAGATTACTTAAAACACTGAACTGTTTATAAGAACCATACACATTATTAAAATCAATTGAGTAACAAAGCAATCCACTTAATGTATCTTGTGAGTACTTATGATTTGAAATAAACCATTCAAAAAATGTCTTTAATATAACTCACAGACAAAATATTCTGCTGAATATACAGTATCCACAAAACAAATATAATGATCATGAGATTTCAATTTTACACTCAACCATTACACTTAAACCAGAATAAGTTAACCTGGAAGGAAAGATGATTGTTTCTTCGCACAAAAATCCTTCTGCCTAATAACAAAAAACAGTAGGACAATAATTATATATTATTGACTCCTCTAGCAAATAAATAAGGAGCATACACTCACTTGTTCTGAATCAAGTAATCCTCAATGATATCTAAGACACGGATCATTTGTGAGAAGATGAGAACTTTGTGCCCAGAGCTTTTGAGTCTTGGTAGTAGTTTGTCCATCAACACCATCTTTCCACTAGACTGAACCATGGCGGAGAGAATAAGGTTTGGGTCACTTGGATTCTTCTCCCGAGCCTCGTGCAAAATATTGTCCTCAGCACCTGTCATTATGAGAAAAGATGATGTTCTTGAATTTAAGTAAATTGCTTAGTTATTTTAAAAAAGATAGTGGTTTGGAAATCCAACATGAGGTTTTAAAACTCGCAAAACTGTGATCTTTGGACTTTCAAGACTTTATTATTTTACAAGGCTAGGTAAATAAAATAAGACTTTCACATTTGAGTGTCAAGGTAAACCACACCATACAGTACTTTGAAATTTGAAAACAAAAGTAAGAAAGAAAGAATTAGGATATGATAGTGTGAATAAGAAATTACAATACTTTGAAATGAGAATTGCATTTACCAGTTTTTTGTTGTTTTTTTTTTTTAAAGAAGGAAAAACTTTACAATCTGCAAAGAGTGATCTTGGAAAGAAGCGCAGTCAATTTATTACCGTTGATCAGGAAAGGGTGGTTGCAGCACTTGCGCAGCTCCATCATAGTGTTCATGAGACTAGGAATGCTGCCAGAGTTTCCCTTGGCTAGAAATTGGAAATTGCGCTCTAAGATCGCACGGTAGTATTTCTTTTGGATGTTGGTCAGCTCCACTTCAATAATTGTTTCCTCCTTAGGTGCAAGGTTTTTCTCGACATCCTCTTTCAACCTTCTCAACATCATGGGCTTCAAAATCTGTGTAAGTTAGATCACAGGCATTTTGAGATTAGATAAGTGTCAAAGATAGAAAAAATAAAACGTAAAGAGCATCCAAGATAGCTCACATTGCAACCCAGGGTAATCATTTTTGAACCCTTTTTACATATGAAGAAGCACAATTTTGCTGTTATCACCATAATCATCTTTTCCAAATTCATTGACAACTCTCTGATTTATTGCAAATGCAAAAATCACTTTATGCCAGTGGTTTTTACAACTTTCACAGGCAATAACTGAAGTACCCTTTCTAAGAAAATATAAGTGATATAAGTTACTTTCATCAATGACAATTCATGGCTCTCGTAACTTACTTCTTTCAGAGAATCCACTTGCTCCTCTGTCTTCAGGTCACCAAATTCTTTAATAAAGCTCTCAGAACTATTGAACTTGTTTGGACTAAGGAAGTTGAGGAGACTGTACAGTTCCTCCGTGTTGTTCTGTAGAGGGGTCCCAGTAAGAAGCACTCTATGCTCCTGAGAGGACAAAGCACAAAGGGCGTAAAGAACAAAGAAAAATAAAACTAAAATTCAGACAATTACTACAATTATCATTGCATCAGCATTTGATTGTAATTTGTATACTACAGTGAAATAAATTGAATAAATGTTGATAAAATAGAACCGATACTGAACTGAAGTTATAAAGGTTGCCCTTTTTTTGTATTGAGTTTTTCTTTAATGTTTGCAATATTTGATCAAACATTATTCTACAGTAAACACAAGTCAAATATGACCTTGTCAAGCAGACTAAAGCAAATTAATTATAACCATGAGTGAACTGTATTGCACAAAATGGATACTTTTATACATGGGATGAATGCTGAAATCCAATAAATTTAATACTCACAAGCTCAAATTGACGTAGACCCTCCAACAGGCGGCAGTTCTTGTTTTTCAGTCGGTGAGCTTCATCAATGATAGCACAGCGCCAGTCGATGTCAGCAAGCAGCTCAAAGTCAGTGAGGATGATCTCAAATGTGGTGATAAGTGCCTCAAAACGGTAGATATCTGGAATGCGCTTGCCCTTTTCATCTTTGTAGAAAAGCTCATATTCTTTAATCATGTTGCGGCTTAGGGTCGTCCCATGATACACAACCACATTCATGTCAGTCCAAGTTTCAAACTCGCGCTGCCAATTTCCCACGGTGCTGAGAGGAACAATCACCAGGAACGGACCTTTGATGCCGTATTGGTAAATCTCATTGAGAAAGGTGATGCTCTGAATGGTCTTGCCCAGGCCCATCTCATCAGCTAAGATGCAATTTTGACCATTGTAATAGCAGAATGAGAGCCAGTTGATGCCCTCTAGTTGGTATTCCCGCAGAGTGTTGTCGTTTTTGTACGTAGGCGATGCCTCCAATTGGCGCCACTGCCCAGGACGAGGTCGAGCAAACACTTTGCGATCTTCTTCGGCAGGAGCTTCTTTGAACCGCATGTACATTTCAACTTTCTTTGGGTCAACATCCTGAGCCAACTCCCAAGTAGACTCCTCGTAGGAGAGCGATCTCCACTTGACGAGGAAGTTGGTGGACTCCTCCTGGGTCTCTGGGTTGGTGGTCACCAGCATGTCCAGCACACGGTCCACTTCAACATAGTCCGGGTTAAACAGCTCCTCATCATCGGCGTCAAAATAGCTCTGGGCCTTCTTCATGCGAAAACGTTTCACTTTGGATAGGACACGCCTATCGCCCTTTTCAAGCTCTGCGAGTGTGCGCCACTCACAGTGCAGGTATGAATAATTTTTGTACTTGACATAGAACTCTTCTACTGGGGGCTCTGTTGATTTCTTGCCCTCCCGTTTGGCTGATCTATCTGTTTTTGCAACCGCTGTGACAGCAGGGTTTGTCTGAGGTTGTTCAGTGCTTTTCTCTGCGTCTGTCTTAGCTGGCTCTTTCTCTTCAGCCATCTCTTTGCCTCCTTCCTTTTCTTTGGCATCTCCTTTTGTCTCTTCAGTCTCTTTACTATTTTCTTTATCTGCACCAAGCTCGTTTTTAACTTCTGCCTGAGTCTCACCTGTGTCTTTCTTATCCGCAGGCTCCTCTTTAGCATCAGGTAAAGAGTCATCATCAGGAATTCTCATACGTTCACCCAGTATTTTATCAACAATGAGAGTTTGGTCTTCTTCTGTGTCTTTCTTCATTGCAACAGGTCCATCACCACCCTCAGTATCCAATTTGGTTGCATCATCGTCTGACAGATTCAAGTCGATGTCATCTATATATTTTGTTCGCTTTGTGTTTCTTGATGATCTTCTTTTCTCAGCACTTGGGTCAGTTCCATCCACTGACGTATCTGCATCCCCAAAGCTGAGTTCCACGTCAGATCCAGAGTCTCTTCTCTTCCTCTTCCTTCCCTTCAGTATAAGAGATGCTGGCGTTTTTCTTTTTCGAGGGGTTTTGAGTTTTAATGTCTTGGGTGCACGAGGTTTGCGGGTTCTTGGAGTTTTTACTTTTTCAACCAGACCATCAGGCTCCTCAGTAGACTCTTCAACTTTAGAGCTATCGTCACCCTGCAGAGAAACCTCTGTAGCATCAACAGATACATCCATTTCCGCACCACCACTGGTTTGGCCATCAATATTGGTGGTTGAGGTTGGTGTTTCCCCATCAGCAGCAGAGACTGTGGGTGCAGCATCCGTGGGTTTCGGTGCTTCTGACGATGCTTCTGGTGTCTCCAGGAGAGACTCTGATGCACCATCTGCTGCAGCTGGAGGTGTTTCACCATCTTGTTTACCTTTTCTTTTGCGAACACGAGGTGCCCTGGGTTTGGGCTCCTTGGGCTCTTTAGGTTCCTTTGGAGTTCTGACTCTTTTCGGTTTAGGTTCCTTTGGCTCCTTCGGTGGTTTTGGTGGCTTTGGAGGCTTGGGCTCTTTAGGCGGCTTTGGTTCTTTTGGTGGTTTGGGCTCTTTAGGTTCTCTTGGCTTTCTGGGCTTTTTCTCCTTTGGCGGGATCGGCTCTCCGTCTGGCCCTATTTCAGGTGGTTTTTCAACTTTAGGTTTCCTCACTCTCACCCTCTTTCTCTTGGGTTTCTCTCCTTGGCCTTCAGTCGCCTCTGCTATCTCTGTGATGGTCGTGGGAACAAAATCAGATGAGCCAACCCTGAGATTAGTCTGATCCGAAGATTCAACCATTTGGCCGGATCGACTGGCGACTTCTTGGATCACCCGAGCAGCATTGTCTTGCTCTAGTGCTGTCATGGTGGTTGTGGATGTTGCAGTGGTTGTGGACGACGCCAACTCCCTGTCTGTCAACTGATCCAGCATTGGAATCTGAAACCCGTCCAGCTTTGGTCCCGTGGCAGGGCTCATTTGGATGCTATCGGTGAAGCCTGGGGCTCCAGGATGATCAATGGTCAACGAGTCTGCAGGCTGTATGCTGACCAGGGACGTTTTGGACATTGACTTCTTTTGAACACCATCCATCTGACTGGTGGAGCTGGGGCTCTGTCAAGGGTGGAAGAGAAACGAGGGGGATATCTATAAAATATGACATTAGGATGTTCTTTAATTAACATACACACACAAAAATGACAATTATAGGAACATTATGTCCACCAAACGCTTAGGAAGGGCAATATAAAATACCTGTGGAAAAAAAATCTCCAGCAGTAGTCTTTGACAGTTAAGATTTGCTGAAGATTTTTTCCCCAATAACAATGGTTTTTACATTTGTTTGTGTGTGGGTGGATGGGTGGGTGGGGGGTGTTGCAAGACATATCAACTATAGTCAGTTTCAGAATATATTGTCATTGCTCTTTCAAAGTTCAGACAAGTTAGCCTTTAATGAATATGAGCCCCCTTTATGAAGTCTTAACTAACACTTCTCATAAATTATGATTAGGATTTGATTTCACTTTCAGTCAAAATAGAAAACATACACTTGCTTTTAATTGAAACATTAACTTACAAACTACCTTCTCCCCACATGTGACTACTGTGATTTCTGCACCTTTATTTGCTATGCTCTTCAAAAGAAGGGCACAGGACTTATGAAATAAATGTGGTGTTATTTTCTTTTTAAAGATTATTGAAGCTGGAGTTATTTTAAAAACCTTTTAAAGATGACTCTGATTTTAATCAACGATTTCATGCCTATGGTAAAAAAAAAAATTTAAATTTAAAAAATCGGCCTATAAAATATTTCTTTGGTAACTGGGAGAGAGCAAAGAACAAGAACACGATAGGAACTGGAGAAGTAACAGATATGAAACAACAAATCATAAATCATATATACCTTTCTTGACACGAATCTTGACGAAGACTCCATGTATACGACCACAACCATCATGAAGGCTTTACAGTAATTTATTGAACATTATATTTTAACAAGTATTTTTTTTTTTTTTATTTCATTTTTTGTTCATCCAACAACAAACGACCATTAACAGAAATCACTATTGTTTTTTTTGTTGTTTTTTTTTAAGGAAGTACAGCACACGATAACATATTGTAAAGAGGACACACAAAGCGTTTAAAAACAAAGTGCGGTTGAAACCAAAGGCAGAGAAAAAAATACCTCTTCAACCTAAGGACAAATGCAAGCAATAGCGAGGAGTCTATCATAAAAATCCTGAAAAATCAATAGCAGGGATAGAGTACACATTATCATAATACATGATGTACTTCTTTGACAGCGCGGACAAGGAGAAGCGGAACGAGATGCTAAGTTAAAGTGTGTGTATTATTTGGTGTGTGCCGGGATTGTGGCAACAGTGGCGGTGACGGTAGGGGCACACGCGACAATCCTCTAGAACTATCACTAGTTTCATGTATCATTAGCAGAAGTACCACCACCACCACCACCACCACCACCGTTACCCGTCTACGCTCCTCGTCGTGTCGACGAAATATCGATTGTAATCGGGAGTGCGCGAGGCCCTATAGACTTACAGCGGTAACGTGTTGATAGAAATTATTGTTCGTAATAAATAAATCTATAAAAAAAAAGTTAATAAAATGTATTGTTTTATTAATGAAACGGCCGGTTTGTTGAATCGCATGCTGTGTAGGAAATGCTTTCAGGGGCCACCGCTGTTCCCAGTGTGCCCAAGCAGAGGTAATAGTGATACGTACAATGATCATATACATATGTTGTTGTCGTAGATATGGCAGGGGTAGTGTCAGATTCCTAAGTCGTGACAAATTGGCTTTCAACTAAACCCGATCGAAAGGTTCAAAAGAGTTTTTTGTATTGAAGATCTAAATAAAACCCATTACTAGTTTATAAATTCCATTACTAAGGTTTATTGATTGTTAAACAAAACAAAAAATCTCTTTCAATATTCATTGAAATAAAGATAGTTGACTGAACAGGAAAAGACCTGACTTACCAACTTGATCGACATACTCAGTGACCCAATCTATTTATTCCTTTTGTGCGTGTGTGTATGTGTGGAATAAGTGGGGGCACCTTGCACGTCACTAGTCTTATTAATCTTTTTAATAAGCTCAAACGCGTGGTAATATATAACTTAGGGTGTGAGATAGCGAGTGAGGGAGAACGGAGGGAGAGAGAGAGAGAGGGGGGGGGGGGGGGGGGGGGAGTTTTAGTCTTCGTTGTTTACAGCACTATAGACTGAAATAGTAGTTGTATTTGCAATTATATTTCTTTTATCATTTTCCTTCCCCTTTAATGACTAACTAGACAGAAGAACTAATGGGCGTTGAGAAATGTTAGTCGTTACAGTGTTAATGGCTGTGGTATATCATCTAAATCATTGATTTTATCTCACAATAGCATAAAAAATTTGTTAATAGTATAATATAGGTGCAGAGATTTCACGTACGACATTCATTCATCTTTGTCTCTTTTTGTTCCTCTAAAATTATGAAAGGATTCTACTTACGCAAACACTAACAGTGCAGAGAGAGAGAGAGAGAGAGAGAGAGGGGGAGGGGGGGGGGGAGAGGGGGAGAGAGGGAGAGAGAGAGAGAGAGAGAGAGAGAGAGAGAGAGAGAGAGAGAGAGACGGACATACACGTTTTCAAACACTTATTTTATTCATAATTCAAAATTCAACGATTACCGAATTGACCATCATAAATATATTGAAAGACGATAACATAATTATAACAGGCTGCCATCTTCGCCATCCTCTTTCTCATATCTTACTTTAATTTCTTTTTGGCCCCCACTCTTAAGCTTACCACCGACGGCAGGGCACGTTTCAGTTCTAGTTTCTGAATCAAAAACAACTAAATCAATACATTGTGTCAATATTGCAAGCTTTTATCTCGTCTTGGCATTGACAAAGTATCAAGAGGGGGGGAGGGGGGGGGGGCGTGTTCGGTTAACAGGCAGGACTTCGATCAAGACCGACTTTAATTTTAAGATTTCCAGTTGCACAAAATAACTTTGGCGCGGAATAATTTAGAAGAAAAATACTACAACATGTAATATAGTGCACGAAGTAAGCACACTAATTTTAACGCGCATTGAAACAGAGAGACTAAACGGAGTTGAAAGAAGGCATTACATGCAGGATCAGAAGACACGCGAGAAGTAAGACTAATGGGCGGGCGTTCATGGTGATTGGGTGTGAGGATTCGGTAGTTTTTAAGTAAAAAACATGATGTTTCTGATGCTGCCAGCAGCCACATTTATACACTGTACGAGCGACTGTAAGAAAAAAGGAGATAGACTCCCCTAGTAGGAGTGGGGGTTACAAAAGACGGTATCACACTTTCAACGATACATGTTTGCATATGCTGATTTCAAGGGGATTGGTCATATTATAGCCGTCATATTTACATTATTTAAAAGTGATCAAAGCACCATGTTTGGTTTGTCACGACGTATGTTTTTATAATACATACCTCTAGAGAAAAATGACCCCCCCCCCCCCCACGATATATTTGCCGTTTGAGAGCCCATGTTTTATTGATTATTCGATTAGACTGAAATGCCCTGCGTTCATTTGAAATAAAGAGAAAATATACTTCTTTCACGCATATCGCACGCTCACAAGCATACGAGGTCGGGAAGTAGATGTGGCTGTAAACGCTGTAAAAAGCTGTTATAAAAATTGTATAATATCACGCTTTTGCATCTTTCATCTAGTAATATTATATCATGTATTTCCCATTCTTTACTTCACCCATTCAGTGCCTTTTTCAAGCTATTATATTCTCCCTCTTTGCAAGCCGGTGTACTCTCCCTTTAAAAAGCTTCTCTACTCTCCCTCTTGAACTAAGGATGCTATACATAGATCCCCCGGCTTTAATCGACTGACTCAAACGCCTCCTTTTTTTATTTTAATTCAATCATGAAGAAGACACAAAATATGCCAAAAATGTTCCACAGTTTTGGGGAGCTGACCGTGCACACGCAGGGATTGGGCTGCTATGAAGAGGGTGGTGGGGGTGGTTGGGGGTTACACCGCAACTTGAGCTCTTTACACTATATGTGTGTGTGTGTGCAGCTTAGAAATTATAAGCTGGTCTGCACAAACAAACATCTTAGAGCTTTTACATGTATAAATTCCGGTGTGTTTTCATAAAACCACTGGTGGGTGTATATTCATTTATATGTATATTTTTTTTGTTTATAATTGACAAGTATGGGAGCGCTGCTTCTTGAAGGGTAGCTGAATATGGAGGGGTTTGGGGGGGGGGGGATGCTTCACATCGCTGTGTTATTTAGAGGGGAAATTGATGCGATTCAGAAAAAATAGGGTCAGGGTGAAGCGATCAAGTTAATACACGCTGCAGCCTTTTTCTTTTTATTACTTCGCAAAATTTTACCGCAGGTAAGCCTAAAGGTCGACCACCTTTACAAAAGTATAGACGTAATGCCAGAAGAAAAAAGATCAAGCATTATTCTTGTTACCCTTATGTTCGTCAAAACTACGGTCCATATTTAGCACTTTTGAGAATGTAAGACAAAGAGGCAGGAAATGAGATCATTGTCTGCTTGCAAGCATTTTACCGAAACGAATAATTTGACGTCTCAGCTTGCACTTGACTGTTATTATTATCTTTTCATAAAAACGAATACAAGACCTAGTCTGCTTTAAGAATATTATAATAGCATGATTATGTACAATACCCTTGGAAGTAAGAGATTATGTTTGTGCGAGAGTGGGTACGTGAGCGTGTAGGAGAGGGATGAAAATTAAAATCCATCAAGGATAGCTGAAGAATGCAGAATAGACGTGGCAAGAAAAGAGGGAAGTGAGAGAAAAAGTATAATCCGGCAGCATGCCTTAAACCATTTTAACAACTTTAAGAGTATGATCTGCGAACACGAACACGAAGTAAAAAAAACAGTATCGTTAATTTTTACTTTTCTATCGTGCAAATTGTATATGCTCAAACACGCGAGAAACATAGGTGGAGGTAGGGTATTGAAATATGAGACCAATATTACAGAACAGGTTATTTAGATTTAGAAGTATATGTACATGTATATTGATAGCAATAAAAAGTATTCTCTTGCAAAAAATCGTTCAGCAAAATTTATCCCATCAATGCCAAAATTGTTCTATTTTTGTTATTGGTTTTGGTTGTTGTTCTTTGTGTATTTATTTTTTGTTTAGTTTTTTTTTTGTTTTTAAGAGTTTGTTTCCTGACATTCGGGGAAAAAAACAAGTGTCAATATGAAAAGAGCCATGGCATGATACCAGCAACAACTTCACTCCAGCTTTATCAATAACTGTGTACAATAAATTGTAAGGACTCTAACAATTATAGTGCCGACATAATTCACTAGTACTAGAACTTGATTCTTTTTTTTGTCTTTGTAAGCCCAGCGTGTTGAAATCATGTCCAAACAAGATAACCATGTGCTCTGACAGAGGCCAGAGAGCTGTTCAGGGGACTTCAGGTAAGCACGGTGTGTAAAATATTTAGGGCGTAAACATAAAGAGCACGATTGTGTGTGTGTGTGTGTGTATGTATGTGTGTTGGCAGTTACTACTTTCTTTGAAAGAAAAAAAAAGTTTGCTGTTATATGTACAACGCAAGCTTGAATTAAACTAATACAATGCATAGGGAACGTTTTGTTTCGCCTCATTTAACCCCGCCCCCTTTTAGTATGTTTTTCTTTTAAGCATGGCCAATACAAAAAAAAAACAAAGAAAACAAGACACACATTGGAAATTTGAAGAGAGGAAAATGTCCCATACCTCCGGTTTTCTATTTTCTAATATCTCTTAAAACAAACCCATGACTCCCCAAGGACATCAACTGTGTAAATACTTAAAACGAAGTGTGTGTGTGTGTGTGGGGGGGGGGGATAAATTAACACATGGATGATGATTGCACTGTAACCATTATGTCGATTTTTTCCTAGACCCAGTAATTTTTCCTCCACTCAAAAGAAAGCGCTGCGTTACATTCAAATCAAATTGGTTAACACTGTAAGACAACAGGGTGCAGGGTCTGTGTAGTTTCTAGATAAGATCGTAGGTTCTTATCGGTCGTTCAATAGCATCACAATAATGACTAGCGGTAGCCTATTGTTAAGAAAGACGGGATATGAATCACACCATAAATAATCAATTAACAATGACGGGAATCAAAAATAATAATAGTTGAAATGCTGCAAGTTTATCTTGGCAAGATTCAAGTTAATCTAGTGAATATACTGGCTTTAGAGTCGTGAACAACTGAACTTGACGCATACGTGATTCACACATGGGAAGCATTATAAGGACATAAGATATTACACTGAACCTAATTGATAGGCCTACATTTTTAAGTAAGAAGAGGTGCCACCAAAAGCATTGTTTACTAATGCTTTAGATAGATGTATACAACATGATAAACGAAATACATCTATGTTGAGAGATGTCAATGAAGGCGCACGTTATAGTTTAGGTATAAAAAAAAGATTTGAAATGTATGCCATGAATACTTTTCTTGGGGTTGGTATAATATCACAAAGCTTCAACACGAGTGGGCAGTGTACAAACATGAATGTAGACCAGATTATTATAGCACAGTTTAAATTATCAAACGACACACATTGCTAGTGTGTTTAACATTATTACAGATAATGGGTATTCGCATCTTTTATAGCCTACAGTACACATTTACATAGTATTTAGATTGTCAAAGCTGAAGATATACTGGTCAAGAACCTAGACCTATCTAAATGGCTGTGCGTAGACGATCGAACAGTTTATCTAAAGCCCGCTATTAAAAGATTTTTTAATTGATTGACCGTATTTATTTGCAAGCACTTTTCCTTTTCATATAAATGAAAGAAAAAGAAAGGAGTTGGGGTGAGAGGGGGGGGGGGGGCAGTTGTCTACAGCTAGCATTATCGTAATACATGTGTACTTATGAACGCGTGTTTGACAAAAGGGTTGGATTTATCAAAAGTTTTGAAAAGTCGGTACATGTACAATAATCGTGAAATTGTGTGTCATAGAAAATCATTCTTATGCCATAAATAAATAATATATAGTTTTAGGACATAGCACTCACCTGAAATATCACCATTATATTCATTGTGGCATTGAAGCGGAATGGCTAGGTAAAGTATTTCACTTTGAATAAGGTATCCATAAGATTTACAACAGTTCCGATACTATTCAAAATTCTACGAAGTGGACCATAATGGAAAACAAAAACCATTGCACAAACAGGCCATTCCAGTTGTCTTAATTGACATATCACATGCTAGATTACTACTACATGTAATAGTACTAGCCACTCCTGTGACATATCTACATATACGCGACAATCTAAAAACGGTCACAACTTAAAACCGTATTATGATCTCGATGCCTGCGCTTGTTCATGACGAATAAAAATTATATGTTATATTAACCTGGAGGTTAGCCAAAATTAAGACGAAAAGCCTGGTGCCAGATTGTAACCACTAACTATGGTTTACACAAAAAAAGTTATGTGGCCTCTATGAATTTAACAAATTAACACAGGAAGTCCCGACTCTTAGCGATTCATTTAAGACGCGATTGTGTAACACGAGCCGTCAGAAATAACTAAGGCAAAAAAAAATCAAGTAAGATGATTGGTCAAAAATCGATAAAGTGTTATTAAAGTGATAAAATACATTAGAACCAAGGACTAGGTGTCTGACTCCTGCTAAGAACGTTATGAAACATTTAAACCTAACGCACCAATCGCCCTTTTTAATTCAAGCACTTGTGTTAATGCTAAAAACACGAACGAATCTCTGAAAAAAATCCAAATAATCAGATGAAGCAAGAAATGACACAAGACATCAAGCCAGAGCCGAAAGGTAAAAAATACGCTGTTCAAACTCCCAGTGAGGAAAAGAAAAACAAAATTGCCCCACATTTCACACGCAAAGGATTGGCGCTCCCTTCATTATAATCATAGGCACGTGTGTTACACTGTACTTCCAACGGTGAGTATAGTAGAGCACCAAGGCGACATTAAATAAATTAATCACAAAAGAAAAATCCTCTGCTTTATTTTTCAAGGCTGACATAAGGTCTAAAAAGCTGTGTTCTCCGGACGTTGTTCCTTTTCATCAACGCAGCATAATCGACACGGCGAAGGGTAAAATATAATGAAAAAGTTACACACAAAAAACCTAAGCGTGCTCTGAACATGTTCTCTCTGCCACTCGCGAGCACTGAAGTGACTTATTCAGACGTAGAAAAATTAATACGAGCAAATCATAACGCGTGTGTGCGCGCAGGCGTGTGTGTGTGTGTGTGTGTGTGTTACATTTTATGGAGGAAAAAAAAGAAAGAAAAGAGCCTCTCCTTCGTGCTAGGTAAGGGGGGGGGGGGGGGTGTAATCTTGTATAGCTTCAAGCATTGCCCTTGGTTTCTCACCTTATTAAGCGTACGAAATTTTGCATGCATTTGTTTCACTGTTCTGACTGAGCGTTCGTGAATTTTTCTCGCGCTTATGTTGTGACAAATAATCGTTTAACACGTCAAGAATACGCTTTACCGACTGAAAAGGACGTCATTATACTAGGGAGAGTCAGAAACCAAGCGAAATAAACCAGCACATCACATACACCAACAACAGCAAAAAACACAAAACAAAACATAACACCCAGAACAATATTATTATCATCACCATCATCACCATCATCATCATCATCATCATCATCATTATCATCATCATCATCATCATCACCATCATCATCATC
>RQTK01000674.1:149601-176169 GCA_003991915.1 Elysia chlorotica | reverse complement strand
AAAATCCCCCCCCCCCCCCCTCCCTTACCTAGCACGAAGGAGAGGCTCTTTTCTTTCTTTTTTTTCCTCCATAAAATGTAAATTAATCAGCGTAGATCAAAGCGCCGTAGTCCACGGCAGATAACAAATACTTAAAACTGCCAATCTCTCCAAGAACTACGCATTTGAAACAAAAGTCGCACCCAAAAATACTTTAATTCAGTTTGTTTTTGTTTTTTTTTTTACTTTTACGAACTAAGAGGGTATGGTTATTTAAATAGAATCACATAGTCTAATTAACATGAAATTGTTCAGATGTCACTGCCAGTGTGGTAACAATTTCCAAAAGCAATGAGTTAGGCTTACTTTGTGACAATGCTAACGAAACCTATCCATGAAGCAATTCTATGAAATGAGGGTCGCATCGTTACTTTTAAGACTAAACGAGACAACGGATAAATATAATGACCTTACTGCCAAAGTTCAAACTTGGAAAAGGAAAACTCAAATCACGTAGTTACTTCTCACAGCTTGACAAAATTGTTTCAGTTTTGTTTTGTTGTTTTTTGTGCTAATCAATGCTGGTTTTAAAAGCCCATGCTTAAACTTAGAGTGGTGAGTTTTTAAATTTCAATAGTCAAAATCACACCAACAGGTGGAGACACAGCTTCGGTACTCTCAGCCTTGGGACAAAAAAAAAAAAAACGTTAAAAAAAAATAGTCACCAGAAACGTATGGTTATGCAAGTAATAACGCCAATCTCGCTGCAAGATTTCATTAAGGCCACATAAAATAAAGCCATATTTTCTTTTAGAATTATATACACCACTTTTACATGTTTAAAAAAAAAGGGGGGGGGGGTCTTTTTCCTTTCGGTAGCTCCGATTCTAATGTGACCAGTACATTATTTCAACAGCGGGTGGGTTGCGCAATCATGGTTATAACTGCCGCGACCGGGCCGTTACATGTACTACAAGTACACTGTACTACTAGTACTACACTAAAAATAATAATCCTCATCATCATCACAAATGATTTCATGTATTATTATAATTATTATTATTATTATTATTATTATTATTATTATTATTATTATTATTATTATTATTATTATTATCTTAATTATTGTTGTTGTCGTGTCTTAGAAAATTGAAGCTGGTACGCGGAAAACAAGATTTAAAAAAGGGAAGAGAGAGGCACCGGGAAACTATCTGCGAGCACTTATTGCTTACAGTTACAATGAAATACGTTATCTCTTTTTTTTTCAAAGACTTGTGTATGGTTCAAAAACATGAACATTACATTTCCCCCAAGAGATATATGTCAAATAGTCTAATTTATAGTCATTGGCTTCCGAAGAGCGGTTAATAATTAATATTTACGTAGGAAGAATCTTCGAAATCGTGGACCATACGACAGAAAACCAACGCCGGGGTCTTTTTAATACAACTTGGCAGCTGCTATAAAATAAAGCGTAAAACAAAAAGTCGAAGCCTATGATAGATCGATACTCTGCCTGCTGGCAGGGTTTTCTAGACCATTGTAGGCGAATAGTCAAGTTTCAAATCTTTATACTGCATGGAGCATGAAAGCTTAGTAACAAACATAATCAATACAAGCTGAAGGTTATGTTTTAACGCCAACACGCAGTGTGATAGATAGATAACAAATCAAGTTCTGGGGGTTTTAAGGCAACTTTGAGATTTTTTACGGTTTCCAGATAAAGAACACAATCACCAGCGATGCCAAGATTTGCAGTATGCATCTACCCCTTTGATTGTACATGCTTTTTTTCTACACACTTTGGTTTTATTACATAAAATTAAAAAGAGGAAAAATGCGATATTGATTTATTCAAGCTAGTCCTAAAAACTACATGATCGCTTTCCTTTGTGCGCCCTTTTTTAACTATTTTATTATTTACATGTATTTCTATTTTTGCTTGCTGGCCCTCAGGTTAGTAATTTGCATAATACGGTAATACAAAATCAGTACCTCAATGCATGCTGGACAAATATAAATAAAAAAATATCCTGCTAAACTGAAGACACCAATAAAAGGGGTTAATTTTAGGCTTTAAATTAATCGTAAAATTATTACAGTGTATGTTATTTTTAATGTAGCAAGAGGTTTTAGCGGCACCCATTTACATCGATATTTTCAACTACATGTAATTGCTGCATAAAAAGACGTGTTTTTGTTGTTTTTTATGCAATTTATATGCGCGACAAAATAAACCAATACAATCGAGAAACAGAACGCTACAAGGTATGATTGAAAGAATTCCTAACAGTGCTCTCTTCACTCATTCCTCATGTCATATTTGAACAACGCCGTAAAAATCTTCAATGGAATGTTATGAAGATAAAAACGCCTCCTATCTACGCCATGAGATTCCCAATTATGATGGAGTACTCAGTCGGAGAAGTAAAACGGTGGAAAAATTAAAACACTGAAAAGTATAAGCAGGAAATTAAAAAATAACAATAAGCATGCAATGTAAAACCCAGTGCTTAACGGGATTTTTCACCCAAAGACTCATAAGCTCAACATGACTGCAAGTTTCAAAAATGACACATACATGTTGTAAATTGATAAGATGCACAAGTTAATGAACAAGTCACTTACAAAATCTATCACGACAGAGCAGCCCGAGGCAGGGAGTTTCTTTGAAATTGTATTACAGAAAACGGTAACCTTACTCGTTAAAATCACAATAACAAAAATCAATTACATAAAGGTTACATTAATTTATAACTATGCATACGGCGAGTGTCGGCGACTTTTTTTTTTTTGAGCCAAGGGGCGTAACGCAATTTAAAATATCAAATACAAGTTACACGAGTTACGGGCTTTAAGTTCATTTCAATAAAAAACACCAAGCTTCTTGTTATCGAGTATCTAAGAGCTACATAAACTTAAACACAAAAGTTGAAATGTCACGTTAAGGTGAGTCATCCTATTCTGTTCATAATCGGATTATTTGACATATACTTGAAAAAGAGTTTCTGGAACATGTAGTAAAAACATTGCACACAAAACAATAGGTAAAACAATGAGATAGGAAGCACAATGTGAAAGGGTGGTCATAATGAATAAACCAAAGGCCACTCTATTGGTTTCTCATGAATTCTGATAGGTACGCACCACCACCTCCGTCACCTGGTGTAGAACCAAACTCCATTCTAGGTGAATTCATCCCAGATTTTACCAGACATGATAAGATGATAAAACTAACAGATAGTGTAGGCTATAAGATATCCTCGCAATTTGAGGCTGGGACAAACATTACAGCTTTAACTGTTCCAGTAAAATAATACTAGCATGGACGGAAATACATTGAAATGTACAATCATATTCAAAACTAAGAGTAAGATGAGACAGAGACATCTGTCCTGTTTCCACCTCCCGCCGCATTTTTCCCCACAATTTAAGGAAATGAATTATTCAGTGAGAGTGTATGAGCCTAAAATGATAAACATGAAAAAAAAATTCTTCAGGTTGTGTTGCAACGAGGAAATTTATGTGGTTCTGTTACATTCATTGAGTTCACTATTCAGAGCAGGCAAAATTTGGCACTCTGATAACTCAATAAAAATTTCACTTTTTTTTGTCCGACCATAATCATAGGTTAATTTTTGATATGTTACTAAGTAAGTGCTTCGTGTGCAGCGCTGTCTGAATGCAGCAGAGTGTTCTATGGGGCTGCGCTATTTAATGATAAAAATTGATATTTGAGGCTTGTATAAAATTACAAAGAACTTAGAAAGTCTCCTTGTGCCTTATTGTAATTAAGGCCTTCTTCTACCTCCACCTCCCTCCCCAAAAATTCAAGTAACAAATAATTCATAAATTTGAAAGCTTTTTTTTCCTTAACCAAAACTCAAAAGTTCAATATTTTAACATGACTAAGTTTTTCTTCATTTGGTAGCTATCATTTGCACAATATCTTTGAAAATCTGCAATGAATTATCAGCCTTGCATTTTTATTTCAGCTTTTCAGTTCTGGCAGCTGCTCATCCCCAGACCTGTATGACACATACTGACATAATCAGGCAACCTGATGCCAGCTGAATGCCTATTTACTTTTTATACAGGGTCTACATGACAGTCATTAGCTGCCACCTGAAAACTGTCACATAGAGCTGAAGATGTGGATCTTGCTTTAGTGATGATTAACACAAAAGCTGCCCTTTGATGACAAAATATTGATAAGCTAGCACATGAAATATAACCTGACATTCATGCAATATTATTATTAATGACCCTTAGTAAACTTTAGAAATAGATACAGCATACAGTCACGCTTGGTTATAGAAAAAAACGGGGGGAAATCAAGAAAAACATAATTTTGCTTGAGCTACCACTTGTTTTGGACTTTGTATAAGATATCATGTGTATAAATATCAGGTGTGCTGAACAATACAGAAGAATTCAATATCATGTCCATAAAATAACAAAAGTAAAATATAAGTTTTCCTCAATCTTCAAACATTCTCTGTCATTTTAGAGATGACACAAAAAATTTCTTATACAGTCTAAAACAAGTGGTAACTTGAGAAAAATATTTGGTCAAATGGACAAACCCATTACAATTCTCTACAAGACAGAAGGAAAATGCTACACAACATCACATAATGTGTGTGTGTGGAGGGAAGAAGACACAGCAACAAAGGTACAATCAGACACAAGGGACAGAGAATTTGAGAACAATGAAAGCTGAGCCAATCACCTAAAGCACCTGAAACCAACAATTGCCTTGAGCATTATGACCATAATATGCCATAACTACCCGTTATAAAATTATATTACAAATTTTTTAAAAGAATTTAAAGAGACCAGTATGTTTGGAACAACCCAATGTTGCCACTGAACTATAAAGGCTTTAAGAAAATTCGGTAGTACATGAGCTGAAGAACCTGAAGTTTCATTTTAACAAAATTCTCGGAAACAAAATTTTGCAAGTCGAGTACCTTATTATGACACAATCTAACCTTGGTTGACTTTTCTTTTTTAATTTTTGGAATTAAATTGTAGAATTCTTTCTGACAAGAATTCTACCTTAAGCTTAAAGAATGAAAACTACTATTGTAGTGAAGTAGCAGGTGTACTTCCCTGATGCGTATTCAAAATGATTATAAAATACACCATGTATGTTTTATTTTTTAATGATTTAGAAAAGTTTTCATCTGATCATAGAAAAAAGGATTGTAGAAACTGGTTTGTTGCATTTTTTTTGTACATCATTTTACATTACTAAACTTTCAAAAGCTTCCTAATTAGAAATGGTATTGTTATAAGCATGTCAGTATAAAGTCAATTTCTTTTCTTTTTTTTTTCGGACAAACTAAATAGTAACGCTAAAAGACGACCGCACCAATTATTTTATATACTGTTGAGTATTTTTGTTGCAGTAAATGACAAATCTCTTGGGGAAATTATTAACTGTGTAAACATTTTCAAATTGAAAAAATGGAACACTATCTGGATACAAGTGAGCTTTGTGACAATTCAAGACATGACTGTATGATCTGCATCACTAAATCCCCTCCCTCACTATTGAGATTTTAAACAGTGCTGTGCACAATATTTCCTTTGTCGAAGAATGAATAAGATCAGAATTTAAAATACAAGATACTTAGTATAATATTTAATATCAATACTGCATGCTGAATTTTGTTGTTGCTTAATGTTATTTCAAAGCTATTGATCAGTCTTTGGTTTTTAAACATTTTGAAAAGGGTGAAATTTAAAATGCAACAAAAAAAAAGGAAAAAAATTAATACAAATTGAACTGAGGAACCTGAAGTTTTATTTTTACAAACTTCTCAGATACAAAACTTTGCAAGTCAAGTACTTTACTGCACAATCCAACTTTGTTTACCGTGTCCGTAACAACTTTTTTTTTCAACTTCTGAAATTAAATTGTAAAATTCTTTCTGAAAAATTCTACCTAGTCTTAGGCTAAAAGAATTAAAACTACTATTGTAGTGAAGTAGCAGGTGTACTTCCCTGATGCGTATTCAAAATGATTATAAAATACACCATGTATGTTTTATTTTTTAATGATTTAGAAAAGTTTTCATCTGATCATAGAAAAAAGGATTGTAGAAACTGGTTTGTTGCATTTTTTTTGTACATCATTTTACATTACTAAACTTTCAAAAGCTTCCTAATTAGAAATGGTATTGTTATAAGCATGTCAATATCAAGTCACTTCATTCTGGTCCATTTTTTAATTCTATTTGCTACTACTGCTTTACGATTTTCAAGTATGTCAATTTTTTTTTTCACAAACTTAGTGACACTAAAACAGGATCGCACCAATTACTTTATTGCTGAGTATTTGTTGCAGCAAATGACAAATCTTTTGGGAAATTGTGAACTGTGTCAAAATGGGCAAATTGAACAAACGGAACATTAATTGGATACAAGTGAGATTTGCGACAAGACATGGCTGTATGAATTGCATCACTAAAATTAAATCCGCTCCCTCACTACTGAAATTTTATACAGTGCTGTACACATTATACTTCCTTTGTCAAAGAATGAATAAGATCAGAATTTAAAATACAAGATACTTAGTATAATATTTAATATCAATACTGCATGCTGAATTTTGTTGTTGCTTAATGTTATTTCAAAGCTATTGATCAGTCTTTGTTTTTTAAACATTTTGAAAAGGGTGAAATTTAAAATGCAACAAAAAAAAAGGAAAAAAATTAATACGAAACTCACCTGGAATGGCTGAATTTTCTGCGGAGAGGGAATAGACTGGTTGACTTTGAACTGTCCGGAAACCGGAACTGGAGAAAGTTGCTGCCCACTAGTTTGGCCAGAGAAAAGACTGCCAGGACCATTCAGAACTGAAAAGCTCTGATGTTGTGGCTGCTGCTGTTGCTGCATGTGACTGTTCATAACCCCCATACCATGCATGGGTGGACCTGCTCTTATTGGTCTCAGGCTCTGTTGAGACATCATCTGCTGCTGCTGCTGCTGCTGCATGCGCATCCTGACTTGGGCAGAATTTGGTTGACCAAGTTGTGGTTGTTGCTGTTGCATGTGCTGTTGGTTTTGAGATCGCATCATGTGCAGCCTTTCCTGCACTTCCATTATCTGCTGAGATACTTGAGGAGTTTTTGGCATGTTCATTAGCTGTTGTAGCTGCTGTTCAAGTCGTTGGGCTTCCATCTGGTGCTGCGCATGCATTCCCTGAGACTGAGGCGGACTCAGCATGCTGTTCTGAGTTGGAGATAGAGGGCCTGGATGGGGTGGCCCCGAGTTTAATTGGTTTTGGTAACCAATGGTATTTCCTTTGGTATGCATAGAACTTATGTTTGGCTGTCCCTGAATATGCTGTGGGCCGTGAGACTGGGTCATCATTCCTCCAGGGCCTGCCTGAGTTGCTCCACCAATGCTCATAGTAGATGCAACTGTGGTGGTAGGGAAATTAGGAGAGCTGTAGATAGGGCTATGCTGCACACTTCCAGAACTATTGCCACTGATGCCTACCGGAGAAGATGAACCTTGTTGCATTATTTGTTGGTAGGGGTTTGTACCTGGGGCAAGACTAGGAGAAACTAATTGCTCCAGTTGCTGTAGACTAGATGTTCCGTAATTTCCTTGAGAAGATGTATTGGTGGTACTATTGTGACTACTTGAGATCATTGGCTGTTGCTGAGTTGGGGGTGGGGTGGGCCGAGGTGATGGGGTGGTGCTAGCATTTGGCATCCGTGGCTGCATCCCAGGGTAAGATGTTGGACAGTAGGCATTTCCAGCACTTGGGGCGGGGTTTGCAAAATGAGCTTGCTGTTGACTTGCTGAGTATGGTGGATAGTGCTGATGTCCACTTACCATTTGTGGAGTGGGAGCATGGGCATTCATCATATCATTACCTTGATACTGGGGAATGCTCTGATTCATCTGTGAGTTATAACCTGGCATCATCTGGTTCTGTGAGACTGCTGGGTATGATCCGCTATGACCCTGCATGGGACTGCCAATCAAACCACCTATACTGGAGGATGGACTGGCCATTCCGGACTGCATAGCACCCTGAGATCCCATGTAAGGAGCAGAGGAAGAGTACTGACCTCTTTGAGCCATCTGCTGCTGCTGATGGTGGTAGCTCTGAGGTGACATGTAGTTTCCACCTGGCCCTTGGGGACCACCCATATATGGCTGCACAGGTTGATTAGGACTATTCTGGGCCTGGTTCCAGCCAACATTTGGGGCCACCATTGGGGACATCTGCTGCTGCTGAGAATGCACTGCTTGGGGACCCATACCATAACCACCAGAGTACATTCCAGCCTGCTGTTGGGGCATCATACTTCCGCCCATTGGAGGGCTGAATGGACCAACTTGGCTCTGAATATGCTGCTGTGGCTGCTGTAGAGTTTGACCACCCATCATCATGTTTTGGCCATGGTCAGCTTTGGACATAGCATACTGGTCATACTGCCTCGGGTACTGCTGATGGCCCATCATACTCTGCTGAGGATGTGAACCTCCATTAGCAGACATTCCTGGATAGAGCACCCCACCACTATCTTGGCCTATAGGTCCTTGCTGGTATGATCCTGCCATATTACTCATCATGTCTGTGGAAAGACCCAGTATAAAAATAGTGACAAGTATCCAAAATAATTTCACTTTTACATTTATGCTTTTCATGAAAGCATATAGCAGACTATTTTTTCACCTTCCATATTTATATTAACATAATTATGAAGATTAGCTTGACCATCAACAGATAGTGTACATCCTATTAACAGCAGTAATATGTATACAGAATGAAAAAGCTGCTAGAATATTAGTCAACAAGAGTCTCAAATCAAAATTTCATTATTTGCACAAAATTTTGTGGGAACAATAGAGAGACATGTTCAGATTTTAGCGCACACTTTGCTATTTTAGTTACATACAGGTTTTAGCGCACCACATCTTGCTGTATTACTTTTAACTTAGAACCAATAAACAAGTAACAAAATACAAAGGGGCCTTAAACTCTTGCTCACTCTGAGCAATGTAAGTACCTTGCTGGGGACCTCCTTGAGGCATCATGGAATGTTGACCCATACTGCCCATACTCCCAAGATCTTGCCCAGCCAACTCATCTAGGAAGTTGGTATCACCATCAAACAGACCCAGCATTGGCTCCTCTGCCATGGTGTCTGAGTTGGCTGATTTGATAAAATACAAAAATATGTAAAGATTTTATTTAAAAAATCAAAGTTGTTTTTTAATCTGCATTTGTCTTGGACAGACCACAAATCCAGTTGCATTGGGTCATAATGTATGGTTTAAACATTCCTTCAAGTATGAAAAATAAAATGATAATGTATTTTTCTTCTTAGCAAGATTGAATCTGAAACAAGTTTTTTTGCTTTTTATGGTAATATATATTCTAATGATACTTGAAATCTTTTCCTTTAGCAGAAATAAATACTGAATTCGCTTCACATGAGACAGAGCTCCCATACTTTTTTAATTTGAAAAGCTAGAAAAGTATTAGTAATGGGAACGTGCAAGTCAATTTGTCAAGTGTACAGTGAACGCCATGAAGCCTGCCTCTGTACTAAGTCATCTATAGATTTGGTACTCCAGTCTTTATTTCTAAGGACAAATAACAGAAGTGTTCTACTGCTCACATATTATACTTAAGCTTTCAGGGACTGGTGAAGGTTTAAATTAGATTTCATGGTACAAAAACACTAAATCTATATGTAACTGAAGAACGTTTTTGGTAAGTCATAAATATATATAAAGATATTCTACTTTTCTTCAGCTTGAAATATGAGCATATAACTCATTTTTGGGATGTGGTAGACTGAGCTAAAAATGTCCATTTGATTCAGAAAGAATCCATTTTAATTTAGTCTAAAGACTTTACTTATGATGATACCTTAATCCAAATGGTCAAAGATTCTTCATTTTTGCCGAGAAAACGCTGGTACTGTTCAACATATCAGTACCTGAAATAAACAAACATAAAACAATAAGGCAAAAGAAAAAAAGAAGCATTTAATAACTGTACACTCAATGATTCAATAATATCTGGGTTTTTAGATGATGTACACTTGACTTATAAATTTGCTATTGTTTATGCACTGATATGATATAATAAACAATAATAACTTCCATACATCTCTTTACTTTAATTTATTTTTTTTTCTTTTATAGCCCACTACCTATAGTTTTAGATACCATGGACAAAATATGATTTACATTTGTATCTTTACTGCTAAAAAAAAAATGCATGAAAATGTAAATTCTCTTTTGACAATCAAATTAGAAGTTTTTATTGTGCAAACACTCAGCTTAACAATTACAAAGATGCAAGAAAATGTTTGATAATCATGGTTCCAAACAAGCGGCAAAATTCATTTAAAAAAAAAAACATTGTAGTTAAATTCAAGATAAATTTTTTAAATTATAATTAACTAAAGCTGGCTAGGCCTCCTTTTCATAGGATTTCAAAGCAGTTAAGAATGTATAGGCTAGGTTAATAACAAAAGTAATAATATGATAAAAAATACAGTATGACAGACACCAGAAAAATACAAGAAGTGTGGGATATATAATTATGAGTGATAATACCCTCGCCGCTTCTATTACATTCTTATTTTATTCAGTAAAAACACTGAGAAGAAATGCGTCAATGTATTTAGTTTTTGCATTACTCCATCAGAGAGTAATATTGTTGACAAGGTAGTAAACGATAAAAGAAAATAGTTTATTTAAAACTGGTAAAACTATACTCTTTAGGCCCTAAGTGCAAAGGTGTTTGAGACATTGTATATCATTAAATGTTTCTACATCCTTTTTTTAAGTTTTTAAACCTTTAACTCTTTGAGCCATTGACTGATTAAGGTACCGAGGTGCCTATCTACTTTTAACATTGGTCATATATTAATCGACAGAAATACTGCAAAAAAGGCTGCAAATATTTGTGATCAGTAATGAGACTCCCTTTTAAGAATTTATATCTAGATCCTAGGTTATGTTTGTACGAATTAAAAATAGTAATTGGCAGGGCCTAAGTTTGATAAATATGAAAACCCCACTCCTCAATGCCTGACATCTAGATCTAACTCCCATGTCTAGATCAAAATATGGAAACAAGGCTGGTAGAGTCTAGATTCTAGATCTAGATCTAAATCTCTAAATCTTAATCTAGATTCTTAGATTTAGATCTATCATTTAGCTAAAACTCATTTAGATCTATTTCTCTAGATGTTGGATTTGTATTCAAATGCCAATACGTATATAAACCTAATCAAGGGTCAATTTGAATTGGATCTACAGTCTATCTAGATTCAGGTCTAGATCTAGATCTAGGTCTAGACACTCCAGTGGCGAACTGTGACATTTGTAAAGGCACACTGGTCAACACACCGTATGTTTACATGCCAACTGGAAACACGTGTAAAATCATGAAAACAAGCCAAGTAATTTGTGCTTCTGAATATGATAACCTTTGAATCGAAAGAAATAGCATCAAACAAGGTTATCTAGCAGCCATAACCGGTTAAGTTCTATGTTCTTAGCTCGAACAAAGCCAACGTTGCCTTAGAACGCCATTTCTAAGCTATTCAACTTGTGATGATTTTTTTTCCTTTTTTTATTTTAGACACCTCTGTTGAGCCAAGCCAAAATTCGGGGCAGCTCTAGAGGAGTGTTGTGAAAGTAATAAAATGTGCATTGGTAAAAAAATAATAAAACTTACGAAAGAAAAAACAGATAAAGCATTAAATATATAGCATTTATTACCTGGATATTTTGATGTAGAAACGATTTTTAGTCATTGATGATTTAGTAGAACACGGCCACTCAACATCTTTCATTTGTGAAACTATCGCGTCCAGTTGGTAGAGTGCCTGTGATTGGTCAATCTTTATATAGTAACATTTTTCTTTATCATATTCCTGGTTATTTAAAAGTATTGATGTAAATCGGCTCGCAAATTACAATGATCTATTGTAAATTTTAGGCAATATACAATGTTCTGATAACTAATAAAGCATACTTCATTTTATTTACGGTGGTAAAACAATTTTTCCACTCAACCAAGTTAGCCAATCAGAAATTCGGAAAGATTACACACTAGAAAGAAAGTGCTCTGACCTGAACCCGCGTCTAACCAATCAAAAAGCGCTAACTTTCAGACACCCGGATGTTGTTGCTTATTTTAGATTTCACAGCGTCGCTTCGGTGATTAGGCTTCTCCATGCCGCCTGTTAGAACATGACTGATTTTTTTTCCTTAGAGGCAAGGGGTAGGGGGTAGATTATATACACCCTTGATCTTATTGCACTTTCTAGAAAATTAATTTTACAAAAAAGTTTAGAAAATGACCATATATTACCTTGTTAACTATTTAACGGGCCTTTTACTAAAGGGGAAACACGCGCATCTTCGTTCTTCTGAATCTGATGAAGTTATACAAAAACAATTATCCGCAGCTTAATTACATTCATTTGAAATTTGTGTATATGTATAAACAGTCCAGTTACTGTCTGTATCTCGATGTAATGGAGAGGTTTGCCTCATTAAATACACTTGATTAAATTTCTTGTAGCTGTATGCGAGAGTGTGTTATTGTATCCACTTATATTTTATAAAAGTTTTGGTTCTTTCACTTTTGTGTAAATTGTACACTTATAAAGTTATATGATTGTTTGGGTTGGCATCTCTGTGACAGTCAATATTTACATGGTATCTTGTAAAAATGTGTGTTCTGTGTTTAGTATAACACGTCGTACCTCTGTGGTGCAGCAAAGGGGGAAAGGGGGGGGGGTTACTATGATTATCAGAGGTGATACCGTTCGAGGGCGTCTGCTCAGTTAGGGCTTGTTTGATCATGTATACGCGGTACATAGACTCTATGTATAAAAATTCAGAAACCGACCTGGTTCACTTTGCGGGCGACCTACATCAAGTTTTTTTATTTATGTTCTTTAAGTACATGTACATGTATCTCTCTTCCTGGCGCCCCCCCCCCCTCTCTCCTCTCTCTCTCTCTCTCTCTCTCTCTCTCTCTCTCTCTCTCTCTCTCTCTCTCTCTCTCTCTCTCTCTCTCTCTCTCTCTCTCTCTCTCTCTCTCTCTCTCTCTCTCTCTCTCTCTCTCTCTCTCTCTCTCTCTCTCTCTCTCTCTCTCTCTCTCTCTCTCTTTCATCTCTTTATATTTTGTATTGTTTTGTTGTTGATCCTTTTTTTGTGCTGTTATTTTTTGTTGATGTTCTCACCAGCGATAACCGAAGTTTTTTTTCAATCATTAGAAGTTGTGAAAATTAGTGGATGATATTTCATTTTCCTCGGGAAGTGAAAGCCGTAAAAAAATTAAATTAGTAAGTATACGTGTAATTTTACATGTGTTTAATACATGTACCGCGTATATTATTTTTATGTAGGCCTATACGACACATAAACACAAAAATAATTTGATTTCTTTTCAATGATCTTCTTTGTGTGCTTTTTCTATCATCAGTATTCTGTTGGCTTGACAAAAGCATAGTAGGTGTTTCTTTTCTGGTTGTGTTAATCAGACTGTCTGTGCATATAAAATTTCATGTGCGGCCTCCCCCTGCTTTTCACTCCTTCCATTTTCCACACATTAAAATAATTATATGCCCTTTTCTACTCCGTCCGCTCGATTTATAATTTTAATTGTCTTTCTCTTGTGGTTTTGAGTAATAGTATTATTCTATCCCGAGATTTTCATTACTTCTTCGTTTGTTTTCTTTTTTTTTTATATGAAACTTTCATAATAACATTATCCTGCTGCTTCTAGTCTTTTATATATCAAGTTGGTATACAGGTTAGGGAGGCCTATTCCTTATTACTGTGCGTTGGTAGGAGTCAAGCATTCACATGCATGTAGGAGTAAAGACCACACATATGTTATGAGAGAAAAAAATGTAGGCCTATCTGGTCTTCGTACACAGTATGTGCGCTTACCAGAAAATAATTATGTTTGTTATACATATGATCACCTCAGTTGTACAATGTTCTAAATAATTTCAAGCAGAGATTTAGAGTAATTTAAAAGTTAGACATGACATTATGCAACGGAGGTTACGATATCATTTCAGAGTACGGGTGAATTGAGGTGTCTCTGATGTAGTCTACGGAGTCAATAATCCATTTCCAGGAATTTTTTCCCGCACAAATTCAAAACATGTTTCTTTGGCATTATAGGATAGTGTTTCCAATACTGTTTACCATGATTATGACAAAATGGTAGCCTACTTATAGAGTATTTCTTTTTCAGTTACTTAGCAGCAATGCAAACCGCGTGTGCGTAATATTTTTGGGATAGGTTAGAAAATATGAAATTGAAGGTTTAATATCAGGGCTTCCAAAATTGGAAGCTTGTTTAATATCCATTAATTGAGTGCGTGGTTCGGTGCGGACGATTTTCCATGCAATAGCTTACTTTGAATTCCACTGACATTGTTTCTACTTTGGCCTAGCCATGACTTCGGAGATTCTGCCTGTTGTTTTTGGAAGCCTTGATCAAAATAAATTTTTGATCGATTTTCAGCTAACCGATTATTTGTGAATGGGAAAAAATATAATTTTACTTGCATCCCGGATTAAATTTATGGTTTTGTGTATGTTGACTATTATTTTTCACATCACAAGTCATGGCGAATCAAACAGCAAACGTACATATTCTGCGACGGGCTGCTATAATTTGCTGTGACCTAAAATCTTAAAGAAATGAGTTATTGAAAATTTTTCAATTGACAATTTATCTTCATCTCCTCCCCAGCATTTTCTATTATCGGGCCTACTGTCTCGCAATATCGGGGTCTTCAAGATTTGATTTTAACCAACCATTCTGATCGATGAAATATTAATTATATCATTGATATTTTAAAAAATGTGTATACGGTTATATACAAGATGCTTGGACCAATTGTCTTTGTTTTTATGTAAAATATTCGAGACTAACAACAACAATGACAAAATTCAATTATTGTAATGTAGCATACGCAACAAAAATTTGCTATAAGCTTAGATGGGAAATACAAATTGTTAGTCGGGGAAAAGTCATCTCCCATTTTTACGTCTCGTAAGTTTCAAGGGAAAAATATTATACGGTAGACCCCAGGATACTCAGATTTGACCGATCTTATTGTAGGGCCTACTGACATCTAATCATCAAGGGTGGAGAAAGGTGGCTCAAGCAGAATGTGAAGTCCGACGTTTCAAATCCCCATCTATCTCGCTCTCTCTCTCTTTCTCTCACTGTTAAAACTCCCCATCCCCCGCAAAAGCATTTATGGTGACAGGTAGCACTGGTAGACGAAAATTGAGAATGATGTGAACGAAGTAGAGGCCTACTCTATGTTGTTATACAGCTATAACTAACAGACTACACCTCTGTATCTGGGGTTCCAAATTTCTATTTGATTAAAATAAATATACCCTTCGATTAGAATTTCTTCGGAAGTGTACAAATTGAACGGAAACTTGCTAAGGGACCTAGTTTTACAAAAGGACAATCATTTTTGGTGGTACATTGTGCAAGATCATATCCATACTCTGAAGAGGAGACCCTCAGAAGAAAGACGAGTCTAGAGAGTACAAAGCCAAAGAGGCAACACAATCATAACAAGCACATCGCGCCAGCATAGCACAGCGTCTAGCCGAGTAGCCGTCTACAGTACTCTACACAGTTCACTGTGCTGTGCTTAGACAATCAACATGGCGTCATTTAGCGACGATGAGAAATTCGATGTAGGTTGCATATTAAGTATATAGATTAAGATTTATTTGACATATATGAAGCTCTAATAGTGATGAGTTATCTTTTTTTGTATTCAGTGCCAGTTAGAGACCACTTTACATCGACTTTAAACAAATTCATCGAGTTAGTGAAACAAAATTGAAAGCTGCGACCCCACGCGCTGTTTCAGAATTAGCTCTTCCGCTTGACCCCTACCAAACACCGCATATCTCCTGGTGTATTTTGCTTTTGTTTAGTGTTGTCATGCATGATATGGGTCGTATATTTAGTGCTTATTTTTTTTCGCTTGCACACATATGTCCATTGAGGCATGCAATACCTCCAGATAAAGCAGGCCTACAATTCTAAATTCTTATCTAGATTACTTACTATCATGTGATGATGCAAAACTGTGGTAGATCTCTAAATCTAGATCTAGATCAAGATAATTATTTATAATCTAGAAGGTATACCAATCTAGAATCATAAGAATGTAATCTAGATTTCTAGATCTAAAGAAATCTAAATAGATTAGATTTCGGCTAAAAAGAGCTTTTATATCCAGAGGAATATGCTACATAGGGGATACAGAATTAAATATCCTATTTAATAAATTTGCCTCACATTAAACTGTTTTTCTTTCTCAATAGTGCTACACAGTAACATGTCTCTGTCCAAATATTGTGATGTATACACTCTATAGTGTTGCTTTCCAAATACAAATTATTCTTTGGTTGAAGAAAGCGGAGCTCTTTCCTAGTTAAATACATATATGTTAATAAAGTTTATTTACAATAATTCAATACATACGTATAGCATTTATAAGTAATAAAATTGGAATTGTAAAAAATAGACTTTAAAAACATCTGAATGTTACCTCTAGAGATCAATGTTGTAGTGCTTTGTTGTATGCTCACCAAATCGCAAATGATCACATTGGAATCCAGAGATATATGTTACTTTTTGGCAAAATAGACTTAAGACTCTAAGGCTAAGCTGTTAAATGTTTGTTTTTTTTATCAAAGAAGACTATTGATACCTGTAATGCATAAAGCTATAAAAGCGTAGTCTGGTTTCAAAGCTCTTGCCGTTTTTGTTATTAATATTTTGGGCAGATTTTATCTACTTCCTTAGCTGTAGTGTTGTGTAAAAGGAATGATTGATTGCTAGACTTTCACCTGGCAAATATTGTTCTACAGAGATGCTACACAGTTGGCATCTGTTCATTGCAAAGATAAGGGTCATTAAAAATTGGATTTGATATGCTTATAAATTTTTATGTCTTGCATTTATTATTTCTTTGTGTATACTCAAAGGTGTCATTCAGTCTGATTTGGGAGACTGCAATACAACTCTGCGTTTGACAAGCAAGTTATTATTATATTGATGTATGTGACCAAATGGTATTTTTTAAGTAGTGCACTGACCTCTTTCCTTTTAAATTATTTCTTAGGTTGAATCCATTTTGGAGCAAAGGAAAAGGAAAGGCAACCTTGAGTATCTTGTTCGTTGGAAAGGTGCAGGGGATGGTAGTGACTCATGGGAACCTGCTAAAACCATAGCTGCTGACTGTGCACAGCTTGTCCAAGCTTTCTTAAACAAGGCTAAGGTAAACCAAAGAGAATAAATAAGCAAAAACAAATATCACAGTCAGTACATGAAATCAGAAAGAAAAGCGACTACCAATGTAGTATTACCTAACCTGTTGTCAAGTATTGTTCTTTTTGAGATCTAATTTATAACTGCTTTTGGTGAGAACATAAAAGTGATCTAGAGCTAATTAATAAATCTTCATTTAATTTTTCATGTAACAGAATGACTGGATTAGAATTTGTTTGTTACCCTTTTTGGTTTTCATTTTGTAACTGCTAAAGTATTGGATTTGGACCCCATATTTCTTGTCACCTCAACCACCCCAATCCTTGGTTTTGTCATTGTGATTCAAGACGTATAATTTTATCATACACTAGGCATTTACCGTTCAAGAGTAACTTAAATGATTTTATGATTTTTCTGAGCAATTTATATTCAATATCAACAGTTGCCAAGCTTGAAGCATAATATTTGCTAAATATTTTTTTCAGACTCCAAAGGCAAGACGTTCCACATCAAGATCACGAAAAGTGTCAAGGTCAAGGTCTCGTTCTTCATCAAGAAGTCGAAGGTCTCGCTCAGCCAACAAAACGCCAAGCAAGTCCCCATCACAGACTCGTTCCAGCTCCAGAGGTCGAAGCAAAAAAGAAGAGAACAAAACTGAAGCCTCTGAAGATACAAGTAAAAAGGCAGCTGAATTAAAAGACACTGTGGTGTCCAACTCTACAGCTAGTGTATCAGCTGTCAGCAAAACATTGGAAGAAAGCAACACATCTGAAAAAATAGTGAGCATTTATGTGCATTTTCATTGTAATAATTTCTGGCTCTTTTTTTTTAATAATTGAGAAATCAGCTTTGGTGCTCCCAATTTTTCCCAGTTCTTTATGCAGTGTATTGCCTTTTATTTTAAATTTGTGGTGAATTCTGGAAAAAAATTGTAGAGCTCCAATTAATTGGATAAAGATATAATTAATGTTGTGGAGTACTGAGAAAAGTGGCAGGACACATATTATATTTTTGTCACTTTAATGCTTTCTTCAAGATTATAACGATAAAAAATATTTTTAATTGTACTAAAATAATTAACCTAGGAAAATGAAGGAAACTGCTGTTATGCTGTATTTTTCTTGTGGGTATTTTTTTCTCATAATTGTGTCTCGTTTCCATAATTAAATAATGAGGAATTAGTTCGATTTTGATAGCCTCGTATTTCATTGCAAGTCAGCATGTTTACTATTCTGTTAATTATCAATGATTCTCTTTTGTCAGCTTCAATTCTGTTTTAAAAATTTTGACAATGGGATTTACTTTTACTATTATCTTTTTTTTTTTTGTCTAATGGGTAGCAATTCTTCTTTTTGTATCATAAATCTAGGGTAATGCATGAGGTTTTTCATTGGATTTTTCATGTAATTTTTCCCCTCTAGACTGAAACACAAGCAGCTACGCTAACTCATCAAAGAGTATTGCGCTCCTCGACAATGGATGCCAGGAAGGAGCTGGAGGTTCAGCGAGTGCACAACGATCAGCGACCAATACGCGAGGATGACAGCAAGCCTCGTAGCGCTATATGGAAAGTGGCTGACTATGCCGTCATAGTGTTGTTTGTGGTGTCCCTGGTAGCAGCTTTCATCTTGTTCTTGGAGAAAATTTTCGAGTATGTTTATTTTTGTGTGTGTGTATTTTCATGTACGTGAAGAGCTGAAATTACTACCTTATTTCTAAAACATTTGACTGATATTTTAAGATATAAGATTTACCGTTATGTTACAATAGCTTAGGTTAGGACTGATTTTCGTAATTTTATTTCCCCAGTCCTCATGTCTATAGCATAGCTTAAATTTTATAGTATATTTTACACTGTGAGCTTCTTTCAAAACTATTCTTTTTTATTTTGTTTATTCAGAGGTTCAAACACAATATTTTTGTGTGATCAGATATGTATTTTTAGTAAGGACCAAAATTAACATGTTAAATAGCTGTAAATGTTCATTAACCATCGGCTCAGAACTGCTTTGTTCTATAGAGCAGAACAGTTCAGCTGCGACAAATTGTTGATATTTATAACGGTTTGCATTTTACTGAGACCTCAGCAAAACATGCTTGTGCCTCTGAATCACCTCAAAGCACCGCTTGTGTCTAATTTTCATTTTAAAGAAACATTATGCAGTGTAGGGCCATGCTTACTGTGTTTAGTAAGTATCTCACCCCAGCTAAAAATCAACTAAGGTGTAAGTCATTCTAAAAATCCAAAGTAGGAAATGGTCAACGTAGTCGAGTCCCAACTTTACTTTTTTTTGCTTTTAGACGTAGCTGTTCTTGATTTGAAAAGTCAGTGCTATAAGGATTACATATGGTAATTGAAAAATATGATAGAGGATTAATTTTTCTAGCCAAAAGTATATTTTATTGTAAACAACTAGAAGGCATTCAAAATGAAAGTTTTGTCTTTATTTGAGTAATCATGAATTTGTCTTGAGCAGACATGAGACTTTGAAAACTTGTATCAGTTAATTCATAGATCACGAAAAGTGCTTTAAAAATGTAAAATCTGTTAAGAATTTTTTATAATTAAAAGAAAAATGAATGTCTGTTTAGAATTCATCATTAGATTAGTATGTGATTTTTCATTCTGCTCTAAATTTTCCCCAATTCCCAGATAAATAAAATTTCACACGCCTTCTTTTTTTTTTTTTGTCCTTACAGTTTAGAGGACTTCAAGAAGCAAGCCTACCCAAACCTGGGGGTGCTGAAAGCCCGCCTTCTCTCTGCGCAGCAACGCCTGGTAGACTTGGCGCAGTCTGGGGCAGACTTAGCTTCGGATGCCTGGCTCTACCTGGTGGAGCAAATCAAAGGTTCGGCAACAGCAGCAAAGGACTCTGGAGTACCGAAGCAGGCGCCTCCTCCCGCGGCTTAAACAGTCTGCTTTTGTCAATTTGATTAAAACTTGGTTGTAAGCAAGGAAAGCTGACATCATAATGATACTTATATTTTTGTTTCTTTCAATTATGTTTTGGTAAGGCATGTCCCTGCTCATACTTTTGATAGTGTAACCTTTAGTTCCACCTATTTGAGACAGCTAAAGTTATGTATGACATACAGTGTGACTTGCGTAGTTATCAGAATAAAATCTGTACACCCTTTGTCTTGCTTTACACATAGTTAAGAATGAAAGGAAAAAAAAAGAAACATTTATGAGGTTTTCTTTTTCTGTTCCATTGTTCCCTTTGTTTCCCCATTTGTTTACTTTGCTTAAAAATTCAAAGTTAATATCTCAGTTTGGGTTGAAATATGGTGTGAATTTAACAAAGAGGATGTTTTGAGTTTCTAATTGAACAATATCTTAGACCTAATTGAGTGCGTTTAAATATTTGAATTTGTGCTTCAATTGCTGTGTTCTCTTATATTTATTTATTTTTTTAATCATTTCCCTCTGTTGTCAGACCATAAAATACAGCTGTGTAACTTCCCACTCTAGTCCAAAGGTGACGCCCTGACTCCCCATAATGAAAAAAAAAAAGCATGAAAGAAAAAAACATTTTTTTTTTTTAATTTCCTTATAAACTAAGTCCTGTTGTGAGAAATCTTTCTCTTTGCTGTTTAATTAATATGTCAATTTAACCTAAACTGCTGGCAAACTTCACCAGAAGCAAAACTTAACATGTCATTTTTTGAAAAGATAACAAAACATGGCTTCTCTTGATATTTCATGGGTCTCAAATTGATTTTTCAGTGCAGTTCTAATTTAGCCTATTCTTTTTATTCGGTGATTATTGAATTGACAAGATGCACATGTATGGACATAAATGACATTGACAGTGTGTCTCCTCTTTTGCTTAATGGCAGCAATATATTTCTGTTTTCAGTATTTTTGAGAGAGAACATTCCAGACTGAATCTTGGTGTAAATGTCGCTTTCTTTTTCAAACTGTCATACATCTCTTGCATGCTTTTTTTCCCTGCATTTTACATAGATGTATTATGATTGGATATATGATTCTTATGTATCCATAATTCTGTGTCAGTATTGTATTGTCCTGCTGTATTTTTAGTGAATGTATACTACACAAAGCATAATTGCATGATTGTGCAGTCATATCTCATAGTTAAACTCCACCTGCCCTATCATAACCTACAATACTCTTACATAAAAAATAGAATATGCGTGTATTAAGTTTGTATTTTTATACATTGTGAAGCATCGAATCTTGTACTCATATTACTTATGTGAATGCCAGTGCTAAGTCAATTTTATGTTGCTCACCGTTGTTTGTGTATTTTGATTATTTTGTTTTTGAAAGGTGGATAGTTGAACTAATACGATAAACCCTTTTTGTAAGGATTTACAATTTTTAATATACAAACAATCACAGACATCACTTGAACCAAAGATGTTTGTCTGTGCAGGCGCACAAAAAAATATGTGTGGATTGAATGTTAATTCCGTAGCACTGTTAGTGTCACAAGCCATTTGAATTGGTTTATTTCCGACATGTGTTGTGCCAGGGCTACCAATCACCATTCTGTCAAAGTATTTCAGTATTGAAAATCTTCCAATTTATATTTTTTTACTTTGCACAGAGTGTAAACTCTTCATTGACATCAAAATGGTTAATTCCCATTTATTGCTGGGTTCTGATGTTTAAAGATATAGGTGCTATTCTAAAGCTATGTTGCCTTTGTTTAAATTTGCATTGAATAAGGCATATTGATTTTTATTATTAGGCAGTAAGAAAGATGACACCTGTAGTTGCATTCATGTGTCCCATTTGCAACGTTTAATTTCTACGTCTAAATTTTTATAGTAAAATTTAAAAAATTAAAGATTTAATCTTGCTCATGAATTTTGTTTCATCTTGAGATATGTGTCTACAATGCTAACAGTAACATTCTTAATCTTAGTGTCTGATTAAATAAAGTTTGGTATTGTTAATATTTTAGCACAAGCATAACATTAACAATAATAAAAATTCAAGAAAAAAAAGTGATCAGATTTATGATTTGCTTCTTTTATGGGAAACTTTTTCTTCACGTTTGTACATCTCAATTTCTTTTTTTTTTACATAATGTTCCAGAGAGACCTTCAGATACATTTTTCTTTAAATGTCGATTTTGAAAAAGCATTACTATTAGGCCACAATGTTAAGTAAACCAATAGTATTACATGTGCTACTATAGTTGATTCAACATCATTGAAGTTCTTACTAACTACTTAGTTTGGGTATATGGAATTACATAGTGGTTGGTTCATGCCCACAAATGAGAATTTTACACCAAAATCTAAATAAAGAACCAATTTTCTAATAGTAATATATTTAAAATACATGTAATGTGACTATTCATCTACACTTTAGTGAGGCAAATTACTTCTTTTTTGGGGGGGTGTAATTTGCCGAATTGGCTGCAATTGGTTAGGACATTGGACCACCACTGTTGTGCAGGTGTTGGGTTTGATACCCATTGCAAACACAATTGTTTTGTTGGCTTACAGTATCGACCCAGCGTGAAATGGGTCGCTGAGGCTCTTCAGTCTGATAAGGAAAGTAATGACGACCTATCTACATTGATACTGCCGTGGTTTTTTTTTTTTCAGAAGCCATTGTTACTGTTAGGGAAAGCTAAATTATAAACAAGCTTGGAAATGTGGTTGTCCTTAGGCTGAGAATATAAGCCCTTAGGATTTTTATCACCAAACTTAAGACATTTGGACGAGGAAATATGGGTACAATACCTTTTGTTTAATACCTTTACATTGAAGAAGCAATTAAGATTAGGCATTAGCCATACATGATTGTTGTGTGATTCTCCTTGTTCAAGTATAAAAAAAACAACACTTTCAATTTAATTATTCAGTAGGCCCTTGCCAAATAGACAAATCGTATGCACATGGGAATCTCAAGTGTACTTTTAAACTTTGCGTTTTCATTTACTGCCCAGAGTGATAAGTCATTAAGTGTTTGCAATCGGTGATGGCACTCTTATGAGCCTTGAAGAATAGAATACAACATGCGGCTGTTCTAGAACTGAAAAGTATTTTATCTGCCATCTCTCTAGTTTATCTGTTATCAAGGTGTGCTCAATAAGCACCCTTCTATTGATGCCTCCAAACCAATTAAGTTTGTTGAGTCCAAAATGAGAAAATTGAGCATTCAGCAAGCAACTGGTTAGAGTAAAGACCAAAGCAATATTTTAACCTGTTTTCTCATGAATTAAAAAATTGCAAAACTGAAATTCTTATTATGAAATGCTGAATAGGTTGGAAAATGAGCAACAGCTTTTGTAACTTAAAATTAAAATAGGAAATATGTGTGAAAAATATTTTTCACATTTTCTGCAAAGTTAATCTTGTCTGAGATAAAGGGAATTTAACTATCACCCTTTCATCTTGTTCCTAAAAATTACTAGAACTTTATTCAAAGAAAGTTCCTGAAAACGAAATCTGTAGGTGCGGGTGGTGTTTTTATATGGGCAAAAGATGTGCTAACTGTATAAAAGTGATATGGTGTGTAGAAGATTTGATTTTATAGTGTTCAGCTTCAGCGGATTAATTTAAATTTGTTTAGCAGACGTTTTTTTGTGCTCGTAAAACAGTTGCCTCTTTACCCTCAAACATGTACATGATCGTAATAAGACAGGTAAAACAAAATAATATACAACACATGTACTTCATTTAGTTTTTATTAACAATTAATGTGAAGTGAACACATGGTTTTGAATGTACTGGTACAATAAAGTAAAACAAAATACATGTAATATAATTATAGTCTGAATTCAAAAACATTTTGACTTTATCAATGAACAATAATATTGACCAGTGCAACAATACAGAAGCGTCATGAAAGAGACGAAGTGATAGAATTGCATTATATTAATGTACAAACCATAGTAAAACAATTAAAAAATGTTGACCATTGCCTTCACACACCGGCGACACATAAGTCATATGTACAAATTACTGTATTCTGTGCTTAAAACATATGAAAAGAACATATTTTTTAAACTCCAAATTTTAGGCGGTGTTACTGTTAGCAAAATCAACCCTTGTCAAACCATATCATGCTTATTTTGGATAGTAAATATGTCTTCTAAGTTTCCCTGATAAATTTTAGCCACAGACCAGCCAAAATTTGATGAATGGTCTGCACTTAAAAAATTATAAAATTAAGCTTTTTTTACTCAAAGGTATATTTTTATCATATGAGCATTGACACTGAATACTGTGTAACGCATTGTACTATAAGTTGATCTATTCATTTCCTCACCCTTTTTAGGTGCGTAACTTTTGGGTAGCGGATTGACTAGATGTATGTACATTATCTTGTTTGTTTGCATAACGATTGTATTTCAAGCCTAAGAATTTGATTGTGAGTTTTGCTTACTGAACACAGCCCTTCTCGAAACCTCCGGCTAGTTCTAGAATAGTAATCACCTCGTCACCTCTTGTTTACCTTTGTTCTGATTGGTTGTTAATTGCTAAAGAGATGTACCGAGAATATTCTCTTATGATTTACGTAATTCTTGTTCTGGATGATTCGACGAAATTTTGTATAAATAAGAATCTTAATTAGATTTAGGAGGAGTCAACATTTCAGGAGTCAACATTTCAGGAGTCAACATTGTTTCAAGAGTCAACATTGTTTTCCAGAGTCTACATTGAAACTCCAGTAATTGTACTATTGAGCCGTCCTACAAACATTGTAAAGTATAACCCTTTTGTTGGATTAAACAGTGTGCAATTGTTACTTGCGGACTTCGGATTTATTTTCTGTGGACGAGTCGTGTGATTGGCTGTGAATATTTTTAATACCCCTAGACAAACAGAGCCTAACAGATTACCACCTCACCAGCAAATCTGTTACACTGGGGGCTCGTCCGGGATCGAGTCTACAAGTTCGACGCATCGAAGAATTATAGATCTAGAGATCTAGATTGGTCCAGCGTAGAGCTAGATCTAGATTACCAACCTTCGTCGGCTAATATCTGGTACACGCGTTTTGCTTGCCTAATTTATCAGATCTAAAGTTAGATCTAGAGTCAGTGTGTTCTGCGTAAACCGTGTCGTGTGTTTTGCGCCAGTATTCGAAGCGTCTCTTTCTTTATATCGCACCCTCAGCTGTTAAAGCTCCATAATGTCGTCCATTCAAGAAATCAAAGAACTTGCTGAGGAACTGCAGTTACGAGGAGATGAAAAGAAAAAATTTATTATTGAGCAAATGGATAAATTGCGCCAACTCCAAGCTGAAAAGGAAGAGCGAGAAGCTAAACTTCTAAGGGAAGAGCGAGAAGCTAAACTTCAAGCTGAGAAAGAACTAAAGATGGAGGAAATGAGGACACAGTTAGAGTTGGCAAGGATACAAGCACAGGCAAGTCAGCAAAGTGAACACAACCTTACATCAGGCAGCACAAGATCGGTCCATGAAGGAGAGCATTCTAAATTCAAGATGCCTAAATTACCGGCTTTTGTGGACAGAAAGGATGACCTGGATTCTTGGCTACTTCGGTTTGAGCGATTCGCTACCACAATAGAGAGAGAGAGAGAGTTGTTGAGTTGGTTTAAAGTCCAACTTCAGCACTATGTAGGCTATATTGTGGACGGACCCCAAGACTGACGTCTGACAATTTTATGTGCTGCCACACACGACACAGAGCGGGGATACCATGACTTCTGTCTCAGCTGGTCACATTATACTGACACCGACCCAAACAGTTACAGGGGACGAAATCGGACAAATAAATCTGCCGATCGTGAGATTCGAACCGCGGAGACCAACGCTCCACCACATTAGCCAGTTCGAGAGAGAGAGAGAGAGAGAGAGAGAGAGAGAGAGAGAGAGAGAGAGATGTGGATGGGTGGGTAGAGTGAGAGAGCAGTTATTCTGTAACCAAGACTCCTCCTTACTATTTCGTCTTGTCGCACACCTGTTGGAAAATGTCTGCAAAGAGACTCACAGAGGCAAATAGTGACTCTGTTGGTTTGTTCACAGGCTCGCCAAATCTTACCTGAAATTAAAGAAAAACATACTTATATAATTAACTATAGTCTTCAGCATAATAAAAACAACAGAAAGCAACCGTGAAAAATACCAAGATGAGTATTATCAATGGAAATGACAAAAACTAATATTTAACGACCGTTCATATTCTAATAACAGAACAATATAAATACGAATCACATGCGGTTATATAACTATGAGGGCATGTTGAATGGGTTTTTGTTACCGAGGTAAAAAAAAAAAAAAAAAAAAAAAAAAAAGAGAG
>RQTK01000674.1:120517-144993 GCA_003991915.1 Elysia chlorotica | reverse complement strand
TCTCTTTATCTCTCTCTTTCTCTCTCTGTTTAACGCCTGCAATGCTCGACACCCTCTTACCTCCTCGAGACTTAAATAGTGGTCTGGAAAATCCATAGAATACCAATAGAATGCTATTACACACACAAACACAAACCACAAACACTCTCACTCTGTTTAACGTCTCCAAGTTCGACACTCACTTATATTTGAGCCCCCTTATCTCTCTCTCTCTTCTCTCTCCCTCTCTCTCTCTCTCTGTCTCTCACTCACTCACCCAATCACTCACTCACTCTATGTTATACGTCTCCGATGCTTGACCAACTTACCTCTTCAAGACTTAAGTAGTGGTCTGGAAAGTCCCACAGAATACCAACAAGATCCAGTCTTGAGCCCAGTCTCGGTATTTCACACAGGGCGAGCATGAAGCGATCGACGTCGTGCAGACTGTCTCGTTTGTCTGCGTACATACGATACATCTCGATGTCTTCAGTTGTGGGTTGGTATCTGAGACACAACATCAAATTACTTATGTAAAATACTTGAATACTTGACTTGAATGATATTAGAAACATTATACTTCATTATAGCCTCATAGGTTATGGGAAGAGAGAGGAGAGAGAGTGAGTGACAGAGAGAGAGAGAGAGAGAGAGAGAGAGAGAGAGAGAGAGAGAGAGAGAGAGAGAGTGAAAGGCGTCCTTGACTTTTGAGGAAGTATAAAGAAATTGTAAAAAAAAAAAAAGGTGACCTCGACACGCCAAGCCATGCCTCCACAATTTGCTTCCATCTTTCTATGGGCATCCTCCTCTCTTAAGCTTCTAGTACCTTTCCAGCATGTCATGAAATTTGAGGTGTCCAAAATACTTCTTACCTTTTTATGTTCTGTAATACTTTTGTTGATTTTATATTTATTCTTTTTAGTATCCCTACATTTGTTATCTTCCGAGTCCGGGATATTCTTTGCATTTTTTCGTGTTTTTTTTTCGGTAACACATCACAACGAATACCATTTTAAAGGAAAATCGATGCCCGATTATCACCTTTTGAGCGTCTTTTTGGTGATTTTAGATAAATTCTTTTTAGTATCCCTACATTTGTTATCTTCCGAGTCCGGGATATTCTTTGCATTTGTTCGGTAACACTTCATATTGATAATTGAATACCATTCTTAAGGGAAATTGATGCACAATATTATTATCACCTTTTGAGCGTCGCCATTTTGTCGGCAGGAAAGCTCTCGAGTTCCACTGTAGAGTTGAGTGCTTCGGTAAGCTTGACTAGGCTGTCCAGTTTGATACCAGAGAACAAGATCCCAAGGTTTTGAGCTCTTTTAGTGTCCATCAACATTTGCCTCTCCTCTTGCGACTCTGAGATGGACAGAAGATAGCACAATACTTATTGTTGTTTAATTTAGCATAATGTGGACTATGACATACTTATTATTATATTTTGATAACCCCAATGACCAATTTATAAAGAAATGTACCGCTATAAATCTGTAATGAATATTACAATATTGCACAAGTATATCGTTCCTGCAATATTTTGAGGAAAAATACACGTTTAACCCTCTGGGTTATAACTAATGATTTTATTGGTATTTCTTAAACAAGCTCTTGAGGAATAAAGGCTGCTCGCACTCATAGGTTACTAAATTCAATTATTGTAATTTGGTCCAAAATAATTAAATAATTAAAACTGTATATCTGAAACAACGGAAATAACAACAAAAACAACAACAACAACAACAACAACAACAACAACAACAACAACAACAACAGAAACAATGACAATCAACAAACGTTTATGTGTAACAAGAAAACGTTCTCTTTGCGTTAGTATTATAAAAAAAATAGAATATACGTTAAGAGATATTACATTAGAAAATGAAATGGCTCAGCTATAACTGATAAGTAGAAAGCACTTGAACTGCTTGTGCAAAATGAATTACTCTGCTTGATGATAAAGGGTTTCTTCTCCTGCAGAGAAAACTGTTCCTCCAACTCAGCCAGATCCAGCCTGTCAGTCAGATCTCTCGCATCCTTCCACATAGAGGCTGACAGCTGAAAGTGCATCACATTAGATTCAGATTATACACGTGCATGTAATTATTTATAAATGAAGGTATTAAAAAGTGGAAAAGAAAAGAAACCCACAGCAACGAACAGACCACAAAAAACACCACCACCACCATCACCACCACCACCACCAACAACAACAACAGCAGCAACAACAACAACAACAACAACAACAACAACAACAACAACAACAACAACAACAACAACAACAACAACAACAACAAAACCAAACAAATATAATTACTGAATTATTCAGTAGCTTATACAATAATGACTATGGCATTTTGCAACCACCAGAAAATTTCTGAAAGGCCGATATAAGTTGTCCTATATGCCTGTAAACAGTCAAATCAACCATCTTTGAAGTTCGGCGTGATGATAAGTCTACGTTAGTAATGGTTATTAACTTTATAAAACCAATGGAAAAAAATGTCAACTTACTTGGTTCGCATTTATCTTGACCCAGTGGACCTGTTTCAGTTTGATATTGGGAGTTCTGTTGAGTTTGATCATATTTCCACACTTCATCATGGGCGGGGCGGGAGGAGGTAGCCCTGGAGGTCCTCCGTGAGGATGCATGGACGGGGGCAGTGGGGGAGGGGGCATATCTCTCATATCGTGCTTTTTGTCTGGGGTTTCTTTGACAGGCTTTGGGGTGGTCAGCTTGGGCGGTGCGGCTGTTGATGCAGACATGGAATCCTCCACTGCGCTAGGAGATTTGGGTTTACTGGCAGCTGTTGCAGGCGGGACAGTCTCGAAGATCTTCTCGACTGGTGTCCATTTTTGGTTCACTGTGGAACTGGCTCCAGCCGGTCAAATCTGGAGCGTTGCAGTCTCAGATGTACTGACCCCTTTATGTTTAGCTTTGGTTGCCCATTTCCCGTCCCGCTTCATTTTCTTCAAGTCTTGGCGCGACCTCCAGTCTTTGAGAGAGGACGATTTGCCGCCCTTGACGGCCAGTTTAGCGCGGAACGCCGCGGCGGACATGTTAAAGGGATCGTCTGGAACCGTGTTATCCTTGATGCCATCATCGCCCTCGGAGAAGCTTCGCGGAGGGTTCAGAGTCGTGTCCGCGCTGTGGCGTCTGCCCAAAGCCTGCCGCGGAGGCAAGGGAGGAGCACCCTGGTCAATGTAGTTCAGATGCACGGTGACGTGGGCTGTGATTTCACCCGGAGGGCGTCTAAAAATGGGAAATTTTAAGAATAGTTATTTCTATATTAGAATATTATAAAACACACAAATGTGTAAAACGAAAGTAGGAATTGCAAAAGAAAAAGACACATTTTTTATTTTTTTTATAATTACTTCAGTATATTATGTATGTATACATAACAAATTATTTGAATGATCGAATGGAAATTCCACCAAAAAAAGCGAAACGTATTAATTTTTATACCCCCCCCCCCAAAAAAAAAACAAAAACAAAACAACAACAACAACAAACAAACAATAACAAAAAACAAACAAGCAAAAAAAACAACAACAGCAACAACAACAAACAAACAAACAACCTGCATAGCCCCGTTTAATCATTCACTTCAAATACCATGTCAGACTGAAAGAACACTCACTTGCTTTGCGGAATGACCATTCTGTCATGGGCGGAGAGCTGGAAAAAAAGTAATTTACCTATACGTGAACGTCATATCGCAGCATCCTACTGTAACAAAAGCTATGCTAGCTATTTGCAACCATGAAACTGATAATGCAGGATATAGATATCACGAATAGATTTGGAATCCAAAGGTATTCTCATGATCTTTTGTATGGTTTAATTGACGGTATTATAATTGGAGGTAATTAAACATTGCCATTGATCTTTAAATTAATTAACCATAGGTGTGTTTGATTTGCCACTATTAGGTGGATAAAACAATAATTGATAAAAGTTCCATGAAGGTGGTACTTTAGAAAGAAAAAAAAAAACCTATCATTATATATTCAAAATGTGAAATGTTTATAGTCAATTATGATATAACATACTGGCAACACTTAAGAAACTCGCTAACAAGTTTACAATGACTGCTCACAGCTACAAGAAAACTAAATTTTGCTCAAGAATAACAATGGTGTTCTAAGAACACGTGAGCAATATACATTTCAAACGTAAAAATAGCACTTTGGGACAAGCGTTATCTTCATGAGTAAATCACGTACACTTCTTGACATGTCTGGTGTGACGTCATACACAGGATCCGAATTAGCTTGATCATCCGGGCTTCCTTGATCGAATATCTTGGCAGAAGACGGCACCTGTCTCAGGGCTCTTTCGAAACACTGTGGAGTGGAAGCGATCAACATAATCATCCTTTCTGGTGAAAGATAAGGTAATTTGCCTTTTAGAACTGTCGTGATTTGTGCTTAGTTAACAGCGTTACGGTGTGCATAGGATGCAAATAGAAAGCTACACTAGGGTGTCATATCCCTCCAACGCCTAGAGTATGCCTAGAATATGATTTGAATTAACCGTATACACTCATATTTTGTTTACATAAAGCCCCGAATTCTAGCAAGTATTGTGGCAAAATTTTAGGGTAATTAATTTCTGTAAGATTTACATTTTCTTTACACCTAATATATATCTTACATAGATCAATCGTATTGTAAAATATTTCTCCATTCACCTGGTTCGTATTGTCTACAATACATAGAGGTGCTGACCACCAGGAGATGTATACTGCATCCCGCCTGAAAGCCTTATTGATTTTTACTTTAGCGCAACAGGAAAACAGATACCGGTAAAATTAATGAAAACGCTGTAGAGATAATACTATATGATCACAATCAGACGAATATCCCTACCCAACTTTGTTAATTTAAGCTGGCCTTCATAACATGGCCTATGAAGTCATACTAATGTAACATTGCTGTTATTTAAGAAGATACCTGAATATTCCTTCTAGTTTCAGTTTATCGTAAATCCTCTTTAAAAATTTGAATTAATTTTCCAACAACTCTTTATACAAAGAAAACATCCTTAATCTTTTGTGATTATCAATCGATACGATGAATGGAATTACCTGAAACCATTCGTCTCTGACGGTCTCAGTCATCTGCATGGCTTTGTACTCACTTGGAACACGAAAGCTGAGGACAATATTTTTTTTAGAAACATTATTTAATTACAATGAGCGAGGACATGTTTTATACAGATGCAAACAGTAGGCCTACTTAGTTTGGACAAGCAAAGATGTGTAGATATATAATCATGAGAATAAGCTTGCATAGAACGATTATAAAATTTCCACCCACATCTCTCCTTTCATCCGCGCTATCTTTTAAGTACATGTATATCGCTTTTAGACATCAAGACTTTAATTGGCATTCCGTTTATACCTATTAGTTCTGATGTAGATTGAAAAGTATCGATGTGTGTATTGGTCAAAACTTACACACGTGTGCAAAGATTTCCCATTAAATCTACTGTAAATAAAGAAATTTCACTATTGTGTACTCAATTAAATAACGAATATAACAAGAATTAGTCATTAGTTATTTCAAGATTGTTTAAATATTCTTTATTGAAGAGACGACTATCTGCTTTCTGACCATCGTCTATTCTTATTGAACTAAATATGAAACCTACCAGATCGATGTCAATGAGCGAGCATCGCACCGGTAGGCCTTATCTCGGACCATCACCTTTAGGATGTTGCTCTCACAGTTCTACTGTTATGCTAAGAATTTCCAGCATTGTAAAATTATAAAAAAATAATCTATTTTGACACCTAGCTAAATTACATAGAAAGGATAACCCAGAACAAATCTCAAGATAATTTAGAATTGTGTCTATTGAAGAAGCTAGCCGGTTAAAGATTATCTTCTTTTCTTATAGAACTAAATCTTCACTGGGAATGAGTGAGCATCGTACCTGTAGGCCCGGTCTCTGACCAGCACGGTGACGATGTTGTTCCCCTGTTTCTTGACTTCGCAGTTCTCCTGCCACAGTTGGACTATGTTGAGCGCCAACTGCAGAGGGAAAATCAAACAAGATGAAAAAAAAAAAAGATTTTGAAGCTGAGAGAGACTAAGCGTTACATGCACATTATTTTGGCAAGGCCACAGGACAACGAGAATCAATTTGTATGGTTAAGTCTGGACGTTCTATTTTCAATAGATTCTGAAGATACCCCATTGACAACCGCTCCGTATACATTTAACATCAGTAGAGCAACTGCATGAAACCGATTAGAGGTAAATCGATGGAAAAAGCCAAAATTCTCATAATATTTTTTATTACACTTAGATGGCGTTTACTACCGCCCAACTCCTAAAAATATAATAAGCAACAGACACAAAACAAAAACAAACGAAAAGTTGAAAATGTAAAATTTAACCAATTGCGCATAATGAAAAAAGGAGTTTCTTTCCTTGTACTCACAGTCTACTTAAGACAAACCGTGTTTTAAGAGAGTTTTATATTCGATATAATATATTAATTTTAAGAGTTGTTTCTGAGCTCCTTGACCTTCTATCCAGGGGTCAAACTGGTCCAGATGGTAGGGCGTTGGTCGACAGTTCAAAACCCACGATCGGTAAAAATGTATTTGTCCGACTTCGCTCCCTGCTGGTTGATTCAGTATAATGTCACCGGCTGAGACATAGTGTCTCCACACTGTCTCTGTGTGGCAGCACGTACGTTTTCAGACATTTCACGATATTGCCTCACTGCTAACGTTGGTCCTTACAGAGAACTAACTCCCTCACTCACCTCCTCTCCAGGTTTAAAGTAAGAAAACTCTCCTGGAGTGAGGCGCAGTCTGCGTCTGTTAAGAAAAGAGCAAATAATTATCACGATGTATGATAGCTTAGAAGACAAATATATTGATCAAATTAATTTAACATTGCCTGTGTGGTAACACAGTAAAAAAATATTGACCAAGTCAAATACGAGAAAACTATGATTTTATGTGTGAAGCAAATGATGACCTTCGGTGAATGTTTTGAAACAGTACATAGAACACCAACAAGTCTCATTATGAGAACTAAACCTTTATGCAGGAGGATAAAATAACTTATACGCTGATGGACATTCAATAAACTGTAATAAAAAAACCCAAAGGTAACCTGTTCCATGTTGTAATAGCCGTGTGGCCTTTCTTCTCGAGGACTCCTTCTTTAATAATCTCAGCAGCATCATGGTCAACCGACGTGGACAAACCCTGGCCAGAGTCGATGCCTATGGGGTAAAGAAGTAAAAAAACAACCCACATAATGGACAACATTGATATATTATGGCCACAAACAACTGTGAATGATAAAAAAAGCTACGCAATTTACAAAATTGACATGATTATGGCCACAAACAACTGTGAATGATAAAAAAAGCTACACAATTTAAAAAAATTGACATGATTATGGTCACAAACGACTGTGAATAGTAAAAAAACACCACATTATCATCAACATTGATACATTATGGTCACAAAAACTGTAAATAGTAGGAAAAAAACACACACAAGTGACAACGTTGATGTATTATGGCCACAAACAACCATGAATGATAAAAAAGCCACACAATTTACAAAATTGATATACTATGGTCATAAACAACTGTCAATAGTAGAAAAACAACAACACACGAGTGACGACACTGATCTATTATGTTCACAACTGTGAATAGTAAAAAAAACCCACAATCGACACTATTGTTATATTATGATCACAAGCAATATTGACAACATTGATATATTATGGTCACAAACAACTGTGAATAGAAAAAAAAAACACCAAAAAATTGACAACATTGATATGTTACGGTCACAAACAAATGTGAATAGTAAAAGAAAACCCACACAAATGAAAACATTGATATAATAATTATGGTCACAAACAACTGTGAATAGTAAAAAAAATATCCACACAACTGACAACATCGATATATTATGGTCACAAACAACTGTGAATAGTAAAAAAAAACACACACAATTGAAAACATCGATATATTATGGTCACAAACAAGTGTGAATAATACAAAAACCCACAGAATTGACAATATTGTTATATTATGGCCACAAGGTCACAAACAACTGCAAATAGTAGAAAATAAATCACACAATTGACAACATCGATATATTATGGTCACAAACAACTGTGAATAACATAAGAACAGGCTAAATCATTTCAGCGATTGAGTTAGTTTCTTAACGCCGAAAGTCATGAACAGGACTATATCATGGACGGGGTCAAGACTAACGTCTGAAAATTTTACGTCCTGTTACACATAGACAGTGCAGGGATATCATGGCTCCTGTCTCAGTTACATTGAAATGACACATACCCAAATAGTAGGTGACGAAATCTGAGAAATAAAGTTAATGTTGTGCGGTCGTGGTTTTCGAACCGGTGACTTTTGACTGGGAGACTACGGCTCTACCACTTACGCCAGTACGCCCCGTGGCTAGGACATTGCTAAAATGTTGTTGTTGTTGTTGTTGTTGTTGTTGTTGTTGTTGTTTTCGGTGTTTACAACATGTCTGTGCTTAGGGGAACAAAACTTTTTAGTTGTATGGGTAACCTGAGAAAGCCTTACTCTCGCTGTCTTCGCCATTGGGTGCAGCTTGCAAGACCGAACCCAGAAGGCGACAGATCGTGTACTTTTCTTCTGTATTGTCCGCCTCGAATTCAAAGTCGCCGTCTGAGAACTTAAGGGCGACGTGCAGGCCTTCCTGATAGAACATGAAAGAAGAGGTTAAGTTTCGAAAATCTCATAGTTATATGCTACAAGATGAAAGTATATATCTTCAAAATGTTCTTATTAGTTTTACATGGCTTTTGCTCTTAATTTCCATGGACGCGCCTGAAATTTCAATGTTAATGAAATGAAATTTAATATCAATTTAACATACTATAAAATTGCGATTACAGTTAGGCGTTAAATTTAATGGAGACCAGCGTATTAATCTATGTTTCAAGTTAATAGTGAGAGCATAAACACACCAAAATAATGGATGGATTACCTCAGAATCATAGTGGTTGAATGTGTCGAAAGCGTATGTCTTCTTGATGTGGCCTTTCTGAATGACAAGTAGGGATCTCCCGGGAAAATCCAGCTAGATGGGTAAACACAATGTAGACATAGATTGTGAGGCATTATTGTAGGAAAACAACAGTTTATAGGTACAGTACTGTCCTTAACACACAAAGTACCGTCAATGATACATAAAAAAGCAACAACAAAAAAAAAAAGAAAGAAAAAAAGTTATAAGAGTTGGTTCAACTGGTATTATTGTATACCCAAACACGCAGACATAATATGCTCACACATTAATGCGTTATAGATAGATAGATAGATAGATAGATAGATAGAGAGAGAGAGAGAGAGAGAGAGAGAGAGAGAGAGAGAGAGAGAGAGAGAGAGTAGGATTAATGCTTGTGTTGAATGGGTACACTGCGCCGGGTATTTGCATGGACCCCGCTTGCAACACTTTCATCTGTTTGCCCTACAGTAATTTTTATATAAAAATTATATAACCTCTGTAGACACTTTTAGTAGTCTACACTGTAAGGCACAAACATTATGAGGTTTAAGCATACCTTTATTAAACCTTTTTAAACGCCCTTTCAAACATTATTACGACTACAGCGGTGATAAAAGATACAGTTTTGAATATTTGCATTAAAGCCATATAGTGTACTTTCCCATTAATTTGGCGTTGTTTATTTCTACTTACAAAGACTTTAAACTAAATTTTAAATGATTAAAATTAAAAGATTATCTGGGCTTATCTTATTTGTAACCCATAGCAAAGGCAGATCCATGTTATCCTTAGCTTATGTAGAACTGACAAGGTCGCAAAGTTTCTTTCGATCTAAAAAATATTATAAGGCAACTAGATCGAAAACTGTCATAGCCTAATCAATCACGGAGGCCTTAGCCATGATTGTGGCAAAGCCATTAAAGTCACCCGGGGCTTTTAACACGGCTGACATTACTCGAAGTCCTAAAATAACAAGAATCGTTTTCATGACATGAAGTTTGGTCGCTTTCATTGATCCCTTTTTTCATTTAACAAATTCTTCTTGTTACGTGTATAGACTGAACCTTAGTCTTGAACTTCGCTCAGCGCTGCGTGTCACACCTATGACCTACATTAACCTCCCGGCACACCCCTCTGTCTATCCTCCTCCTCTCCGCTTTACTCACTGCACACACCATTTAAAGTCACCCGGGGCTTTTAACACGGCTGACATTACTTGAGGTCCTAAAATAACGAGAATCGTTTTCATTACATGAAGTTGTTTGGTCGCTTTCATAGATCCCTTTTTTCATTTGTTTAATTCTTCTTTCCAGACCTCATTTATTGACTTGTGTAAATATGGTTGCTTCAATCAGAAAACATGAATAGTTAATTAGATAACCAACTACGCATAATTATCTAAAGATCACGATTGTGAATAAGTACGGAAAAGACCTTGCAAGTCGATATCAAGACATGCTCTAATGAAAATAAAAACCAGTCTTTGATTGGATATAGCCATGTTCAACGTATCCTAGATCACCTGACAAGTATCTTTCGCATATGAGCTACAAGACTAACGTCTAATATTTCTACGTGTTTAAACACGGAGTCAAATCAGTGTGGTATGCTACTAGTATTTGCCTCAGTCGGTTTATTAGACAAACTGTCTAAGGCAACCTAACCGAGTATCTATTGCCGAAAGAAGCTCCTGAGTATAAGCCAAATGAGCTCCGGATGCCTGAATAAATTTATTTGAAAGTTAAATTATACTAATTTAAACGAATAACATTGAACTTGAAGAAAGTTTGGTAAAATAAAACCCAATTCTATCATTGTGGACATATTTTTTTTTCACGGCGTACTTCCGAGCTCGCAGATAAACACAGAAAAAAGAATGTACTAATACACTTTTTTCTCGACAAGTAACCAACATTTAGATGTACTACATTGTGGAAGCCTACCAATACATGATTGTGATATGACCAAAGTGCATTTTACCTGTAATATGCAACGCTTGCCTCCCTTTCGGAATACTCCAAAGTTGTGCACCTTTGACCAAATTTGTGATGCCATTTCAATATTTTAGTGTCTGGAAAAAAAAAGAGAACCATGAAAAACCTTTAAGGAGACAATGTGCATTAGTGAAAATATTATATTTTTAGCCTATAAATTGACAAAAGTAAAAGAAAAGATAATCCGTACGTGAGCAAACAAATCCCATAGAAAAGTGTCCTCTTTGTGGTCGCAGACAGCTAATCTCTCTCTCTCTCTCTCTCTCTCTCTCTCTCTCTCTCTCTCTCTCTCTCTCTCCTTGTCTAAAGTTTCCAAGGTGTCCAATGATGAGCCTAGACGGCGACGATACACCTGCGTGGATACCCATGATCGGCCACATTTGACAAGGACCCAACCACTCAATCAGTGGAAAACGAGACAGCCTGATCGCAGAATCGAACCCGCAACGTTTCTCCAAGAAGCCGCGTGCTTTAGCGTGTAGCCACATCGCACCCTTCTATAATCCGATTTAAATATTTTCAATATATGTCAGCATTTACCTACTGATCAGGTAGAAGGACAAGAGAATAATGAAAAAAGAAATAGAAATGAATTTGGAAGCGATATTTCGGAACTAGGAAAAAAAAGGAGGGGCGGGAAGAAATAGGTGGAAAATAAAGAAACTAAAGAGGTACTGAGAGCAAAAGAAGAGAGACGATCAGGCCGGTAATATGAATGTGTGTGTGTGTGTGTGTGTCAATGGTTGGTTGGTTGTTTGGTTGGTTGGGTTGGTTTAACGTCCAACAGCAGCACTATATAGGCTATATTGTGGTCGGGCCCCAAGATGGACGTCTGACAATTTTTATGTGCTGCCACACACGAGACAGGGCGGGGATACCTTGACTCCTATCTCAGCCGCTCACATTATACTGACACCGACCCAACCAGTAGGGAACGCAACAGCCAGGATTCGAACTCGGGACCTTTTGCGTCGGAAGCCGATGTTCTACCCCTGGACCACCGCGCCCCCCGTGTGTCAATGAGATAGATAGATAGCAAGATAGATAGATAGATAGATAGATAGATAGATAGATACATAGATAGATAGAGAGAGAGAGAAAGAGAGAGAGTTAGAGAGAGAGAGAGAGGGAGAACAATCTTTTCGAAAGGTATGTATCTCTTTTTCCATCACTTTAATGAGATTTCCTGCTTCTCACGGGACATTTTAATGTTTCAGTTGTGGAGAGTTATGCGGAAAGACCGATTGACCCTCGATTGCCGCATGTTCCCGTAATCAGTGATTGGCGCAGCCAGGCCTCAGCTATGTACGAAATGTGTGCCCTGGGGCTGGCCAGGCATTGCAGACCCTGGAGTTGACAACACGTTTAGTGTTATTCAACCTATGCTTGCTGTCACTCGACCGCTTAAAGAGTCGTTGAAGATGATGGCGCCTTTAAAGAGGAAAATGATAACTGCGTTATTGATGAAGCTGTGGTCGTAAACACTTGTTTCACATAGTATAGAGTGCGGGTTAATTTTTCAATCACAGTATTATTTTTGCTTGAGACAGCGAAGCTGTCCTCTTGTTTGCCGTCTCCTGTGTTTAAAGTAAGATTATGTACGGTGACGAAGACCCTACTCGTTCCTGATGAAAAAAACAAACAGCAACTCTAGTCTTATTAAAATAGAGACGCCCATCGCATATGGTCGGAAAGAAATGCCAATATTACATTAGAGAATTCATGGTCTCTAGTGGCATAAATCACCTGTGGTTGGTGGTAGAGAAATCCCGCCTTATAAATAGAGACATCCATTGCCTGATTTACAAAAGAAACCCCGATGTTACAATAGAGACATTAATTATAATATTATTCATGTATGCAAGTTCAATTTAGTAAGGAATTGCGCCGCCCACTGTTCGTGAAAGGAGGGAATGTGCCATCCTATAATAGAGTCATTGGATGCCTGTGGAACACGACAGACTCAATGTTGTACTGAAGGTACGGAACGTTTGTGACATTAATGGGAATCCAATGGTATTACCACTGTAACAAGAGCCCAAAATCTGTGGTAGAATAGAAACTCCAATTGTATAAAGGTATCTGACTTCTGTGAAATGAGGCGATTCCAACCCCTTAACAATGTTATCTAACGCCTGTTTTTAAGACAGACTCCAATTTCATAATCAACCAACCGATTGTAGCTTAAGAAATAAGTAAATTGTTTTTATGAGGCTGCAAGGGAACATTACTTTAGTTTTGTCTTTGATCAGTGTGTCCGTCCCATAAGTTTCCGGAAGAAATCCATACAGTTACAGAGACGCCATCTGAGAGTCGAACCCTGTGCCTCGTGCTTCTTAGTCTACAGTACTACAATATATAGCCGAGCCATCTGACTTCCCAATATTATCAAGTTGCATCATCTTAAAATTTTACGATGGTTCCAGTTCTATTTCCCCCTTATAAGTTAAGCTCGTTAGTTAATTTTGAGATGTCTTAATTTTCAGGAGATTCAGTACGGAAAATTTTTTTTTTCTTGAAGCAACATATACAGAGGTTTTAACAAACGTCACTGCCAGCCTAAACAGTACCAACTGAGCCAAATGTTACATTTCTATTGTGATAATAGCAGCAACCGAAAACCTTATCGGACTTTTGATAAATTAATGCCAGCGTACATTTGTACAATAGAGCAGAAAAAATGATGAAATATAATTGTACATAAAAACCGTAAATAAAAATACATGCGACAGCCTGCAAGTACGTGTAAAAATATCTTACTTCCCAAACTTAACAAGTTATATCATCTTACAATTTCTATTTTCCCCTTACAAGTTAAGCTCGTTGATTAGCTTTGATATGTCTTAATTTCCAAAAGATTCTACGGAAAAAAAGTTTTTTCTTGAAGCAACATATACAGAGGTTTTAACAGACGTCACCACCAGCATAAAGCAGTACCAACTGAGCCAAATGTTACATTTCTATTGTGACAATAGTAACAAACGACAACCTTCTTATCGGCCCTGATAAATTGATGTCATCATACATTTTACAAAAGACAATAGGGCAGAAAAAAAATGACGGAATATATTAATTGTGGATAAAAACCGTAAATAATAATACAAGCGGCAGCATACAAGAACGTGTAACAAAATAAAAGATAGTGTATATATCTCAAACGTAGAATGGTTAAAGACACATCTTTCATTGTAGAGCCACCGCCTTGGGCTGCACTACATGGTCGGAGAATCCGTAAAATTTGTAGTTAAAAATGTAATTAAAATAACCTTTTAAGATTTTGAGCGTGGAAAGAAAGATTTGGTGACAAAGTCAGAGCACAGAATTGGCTAGCATCTTGGCGCAACGGCAAAACGAGATAAGCGCCAAATTAAACCACTACCCCTCCATTCCATTAAGTGCTTAGAAAGCACACATAAAAAGTTAACATATCTAACGCGAAAAAAACTATCGAAAACTACTGTCCAAAACATTTTTTTATTCAGAAACTAAATGCCAAGAAAAAAAAAATTCAATTTTCTCAAATTGGTCAAATTGGATATAATAATTATATCTCATTTTGCCGTGGAACTTCGTTCGTATGCTCTAATGAATCCAAAAACGTCTCTGCGAGACTTCGGAGTGTAAAGCAGAGGATACAAATACATTTACACTGGAAAGTGAATTTAGGAGATGGAAACTGTGTAAGAAATTGAAAAAATGGAGAAAGTGAGGGCGATGAAGCAAAACAAACAAACAAACTATACATGCAAAAACTATTGATAGCCTACCTTAATATGGAGTGCGCCCTTCCAAAGAAGTTATATAGAAAAATCCAGGTGAATAAATGTCTCCAAAAATATATAATAAAAAACTCTTAAAATTCAACCTCATTCAGATGAAATTATCAAAGTCTATAAAAGTATAAATCATTCTGATATAAATGGTATAAAAAAAAACACAGAATTAAATAATAAGTGCAAAGTGAAATTGTTTAATTGTTAAGAGAAATTCTTAGGCACTTCTTGGTTCTGCATATAATTTATAATCCCGTGAAGCACGGCACTACCCTGCTCTACCCAAGCATGTATAGGTTTCAAATGAAATAGCCATCTGATTGAAATACTTCTGAGTGTTTTACGGTGAGGACGCCAAAGGCTAAGACGCTCGAAAATCAGCCAAGAGGAAGATGGTCAAGGTTCTTCCCTCTCTCCTTATCTCTCTCTCTTTAAAAAAATCTGTATCTCTCATTCTACCTCCCCCCTCTCTCTCCCAATCTCTTTCGATCTCTCTCTCTCTCTCTCTCTCTCTCTCTCTCTCTCTCTCTCTCTCTCGATGCTCAAGGCTCTTCGGGTATTCCATCAAATTTGACACATGGAGCTGATACTTCGGTGTCGGTATAGGTGGAGGGCGCAAAGTTTAATGTAGAAATGACGGAAAGAGACCCTTAGGGAGTCTTGCTTGAGTTTGCCGGAGTATGTTGTCCCTAAAAGTCTCATTACCAATCCACAATTTCCCTGTAAAGTAAAAACAAACTTTACAGGGAAATTGTGGATTGGTAATGAGAGAGCACCAGGAAAATTAATACGAATCAAACAAGAAATTTCGAATAGATATAATAATTGAGAAACAAAAAAAAAAAAAGAAGAATTTATTACAAGGGAAATTAGAGAGAGGGGGGAGATAGAACGATAGATAGATAGATAGATAGATAGATAGATAGATAGATAGATAGATAGATAGATAGATAGATAGATGGATAGATAGATAGAGAATAAACATCATCACATTGAATTACAAGAAACAAGTTCATGGCATACTTTTACTGAACCCTGACCTGTCACCTTTTTTTTCCCTTGTTTCAATTCTTTTTTTTTTTTTTACTGAAAAACTGTAATCTTACATAAAATTGGCATCGCTCGAGAAATTTAAGCAAAATTTTATCTATTCAAAAATATAAATTATATAAAAGGGGTGAATAAAAAATAGAAAATAGGCTATAGATACACCAGAAAGTTAATAATTTCAAAGTTCAGCGTATGGAAATTGTAATAACCACAGCGGCGATATACGTTATCTATTCAGCGGTGATACATTAGTGATCAGGTCAGGCAAATGTGCGCTAAAAAATAAAACCATAAAAATCACACAAGTAGCGGAAAAGCTTAATTATCGTTAGGGGTTGGATTGGGTGTATCTCTTTCCAACACTAAATCTAAAAAATAGCATGGTATGTTAAAATGCACAGCAAACATGAAAAACAACATTCTTTGAAATTGTGTTTTTTGTTTTAAAAAAAAATACATGATACAAAAGAAAATAATTTATAGACAGAAAGTTATGAAAGGGTGACGGGAAAAATCGAGCTATAGGTAGTAGGCCTTCTATGTTGTCACCAGCCCCCTACACTTACTTACTTACTGCCCTTTTTGCCGTTGGCAATTAGGGCAGCACAGCCCCCTACACATTGGTTCTTTATTGGGTTTAACGTCAACTAGGTTCCTCTACGGACTCCTATACGGGGACGGGCTCCAAGACTTTGGTTTAACGTCACCTAGGTTCCTCTAAGGACTCCTATACGGCGACGGGCCCCAAGACTTACGTCTGACAATTGTATGTGATGCCACACACGAGACCGGGCAGGGATACCATGACTCATGTCTCAGCCGGTCACATTATACTGACAACGACCCAAACAGCTACAGGGGACGAATATCGGACAATAAATCTGCCGATCGTGGGATTAGATCCGCGGACCTCCTGATCTGAAGACCAACGCTCTACCACATGAGCCACTTCGCCCCCACCCTACACATTGATGCCCCCTAACCCATAATAGGCAATGCTGGGTCAACTCAACAGACTATTTTGTCACTGTCATCGTTATCACTATCACTACTGATTTCACTTGGAATGAAACCCACATAGTGGTTATTTCCTACCGTGACTTTTGACCCTGTCCGTCAAATAATTGAGAGGGTCCAGAATGAGTGAAAGCTGCCCGATTTGGATTGGCGACATAGCCTACCATGATTGGCGAGGAAATCGAATGATGACTGTATAATCAAAACATTCACGGCCTTGGTTCGTCCTTAAAATTTAAAGGTCAAGTTAATACATGTACCGGTAACTATGGTGGCTGTGCATTTTCGGGAAAAAAATAAAGGCGAGGACGGAGGAATAATTTTTGTGTGTGCTTGTACATACATGTATACTTAATTTGGGGGAACTGAAATAATATACACCATACATGCAGCTCCTAAACCTGCGAGGAAAAAAATCAGCTGTGCCATATGTTGCTTTTACTATAAAAGACACAAAAATAACAACAACAACAACAACAACAACAACAACAACAACAACGACGACGACGACGACCACGCATAAATAAATAGCTTGTGCCCTCTCCCTGTCTCTATCATACTTTACTGACTACATGCATCTTCTTTTACTAAGCTGTTGATCTAAATAAACTGAAAAAGAATGGGCAAATGTCTGAAGCGTTTACTGTTATGGTAGAAATGACTCTTCCACATTAATGTTGTATATTGTTGTATATTTTTCTCTTGGGGTAGGCTGCGGAAGCCTTAGGGTAGAACATCGGCTTCCAACGCAGGAGGTCCGTGTTTCAAGCCCCGCCTTGGTGAATCTCGTTCATAACTGGTCGGGACAATGTCAGTATAATGTGAGCAACTGAGACAGGGGTCAATAGTATCCCCGCTCTGTTTCTGTGAGGCAACACTTAAAATTGTCAGACGTTAGATTTGGTGCCCTTCCACAATATAACCTATATAGTGCTTACGTTGGCTGCCAAATATTATAACAAATATTTCACATCAAGATTTAACAGAGTTCTCGTTACGCTGCAAAACTAATATGTGGTTGCTAGACGTAGAACTAGAAGTCTTTATCATAGACTGGTCTGAAAACTTAAATCGGCTTTAAATAGGCAAACTCGTAACAGTATAATGATGATCCTGTGGCTTATGTTAACGATCTGAATACCTTTAAAACACGTTTCGAAACACATGCTTATGACAACAACACAAGCTCCAATCAAAGTCTTGATTTTGAAAGATCTTTTAAAACGGTTGATCAAATCTTGTTTGACGTAAATAAAATGAGAGGAGTTTTTGAGCGTTTAAAAAAATAAATGAAAAAAAACAACAAACCAAAACGCTAACGGCTCCGATGGGGTGAAGGAATGATGTGTGAAGAACAGCTTAGTCATATTTTTACTTTTGTTCTAAACCATATCATTGTCTATTTTCACACACCAATTTTTTTGGAAATCTTACAATACACCTTTTTCAAAGATTTACGACTTGAAGAAAGACAAAATCACAGAACTGTGTTTACAGGAAAAAAGAGTTGATAGATAAGTTTGTTGTACAGTTGTTGTGGTATAATGGTGTTAAAGGCTGAACTGTAGTCTATAAATAATATTCTAGCATATGACTTGTTTAACTCTAGGTGGTTTAATACCTCATGCACATTTATTGCAACCGCGTCATCTACTGACCTATTAGACCTGTACGCAAATTGAAAAACATCGAAGTCTGATGGTAATAAAGTATATAAGAATTACAAAACAATTGATTCAAAACATTTCATAGACACAGGTGTTAAGGCTACTGGTCTGTAATCATTTAATGTTTGTGGTGATTGCTTCTTAGGCACAGGCACAATGGTAGACTTTTTAAAGCATGTAGGTACAGAACAAGTTTCTAGCGACCAATTAAAAATAACAGTGAACACAGGAGCCAGCTCTGCACTACACACTTTTAGTAGTTTTGTTGTTAGCTTGTCTGGTCCAGCGGCTTTGTTCACTTTCAGTTTACTAAACGAGCGCCTTACTTCATGCTCATCTACGACGAATGGTGGCGAGTCATTAGATGGCAATGGGACGGGGCTTGTTTTGTTGTCTTTATCAAACCTTGCGTAGAACACGTTTAACCTGTCAGGCAAGGTGGCGTCATCACACTCGATAACAAAAATTTCACCTCAAAATTTAACAGAGTTCTTGTTACGCTGCAAAACTAATATGGGGTTGCTAGACGTAGAACTAGAAGTCTTTATCATAGACTGGTCTGAAAACTTAAATCGGCTTTAAATAGGCAAACTCGTAACAGTATAATGATGATCCTGTGGTTTATGTTAACGATCTGAATACCTTTAAAACACGTTTCGAAACACATGCTTATGACAACAACACAAGCTTCAATCAAAGTCTTGATGTTGAAAGATCTTTTAAAACGGTTGATCAAATCTTGTTTGACGAAAATAAAGTGAGAGGAGTGTTTGAGCGTTTAAAAAGACACACAAAAAAAAAACAACAACAAACCAAAACGCTAGCGGCTCCGATGGGGTGAAGGAATGATGTGTGAAGAACAGCTTAGTCATATTTTTACTTTTGTTCTAAACCATATCATTGTCTATTCACACACCAATTTTTTGGAAATCTTACAATACACCTTTTCCAAAGAAAGACAAAATCACAGAAATGATTTACGACTTGTAACCTTCTTGCTATAGTCAAATGTACGGAAAAAACAATATTAAGTATCTCACATATTATGTTTCTCAGTTTCATTTTAAATTTACTTGAATGTTTTTCTCCATATCTTTCTAAGTTCATTCTTAAAGATTCGAAAAGTAAAGAAATCTAAAACCTTAGGAAATATTTCTGAAGATCCACATCAGATAATAGTAAAGTTTAGAGAATAATGCACGGTGCTGATTATTTTTAGTTTAAAATGCATTCAGGATTTGATATGGACTATAAAATTCTTGTGTAAATTATTGCACATGTACTGTGTATTTAAAGAGAGAAAGCTTGACATGAAAATATGCAAACAATTGTCTGTACAATGTTACAAATTGGTTTTGAAACATAGAAAATTAACAATTCAAAGGGCAAACACTTGTATTTGATAGAAATAAAGTTAAGTCTATTTCTTTATCCATGTATCATTTATTGGAACTATAATTTTGAACAAATAACAAATTTAGAGGGACAACTTACAATTTTCATTATTGGTTATAGCATACACAATGTCAATAAAATAGCAACACCAAAACCAGATATGTCAATGTACATAAACTTATCACCTTACAAGGCTTTGATGGCTACATGAAGTATTTGAAATATTAAGCAGCACCAAATGAAATCTTTTCATCTTGCAGTTGTACCAATCACCAACATTATGAATCATAATTATAATGAATGTTTGGAGTTTCATTACAAAAGGGGGACACGGTGGTCGTGGGGTAGAAGATTCTACCTCTGACGCAAAAAGGTTCGGATTCAAGCCCTGGTGATTTCACTCCCTACTGGTTGAATCGCTGTCAGTTTAATGTGACCTACTGAGACAGCAGTCATGGTATCTCCGCCCTGTCTCGTGTGTGGAAGCACATAAAATTGTCGGACGTCAGTCTTGGGGACCATCCACAATATAGCTTTAATTATAGTGCTGATGTTGGACAACAACAACTCATTACAAAAATCACATGTAACGCATATAAACTGCAAAGCTCAAACAATTAACAAATAAAATTAATGTGCACTATTGCATAGCATTCATTGCATAAGTCTTCTTTTCCTTTCAATATAAGAAAACCAGGTATATTTTCTATACAATAATTAAATTCAAATTCTACAATATGACAACTTTCATATATTCACTGACATACACCGTAACACTCTACAGTTCAATCACTCAAACAGATTTCAAATGTTATTCGTATTTTGTGTCTGACAAACAGATGACAAACATAACTTTATAATTAAATAAAAAGTGATAACTCCATATTTGAAGGTTCTGATGCATGTTCAAAAGACTTTCAATGTATTGCAACAACCCATGTGAGTTTTTTCAATAACATATGTAAAGCTGGTACATGTACAAATCCTTTTGTTGAGAGGCATTCAAAGTTTAAATATAGAAAAGAAATAAATAGAATGAAAACAGAAAAAAGTAATGTAAGAAACAAGCCAGTTTTCATATACATACATTAAATATCCACCTAAGCAAACCATAACTCTTGAAAGAAAACAAAATTATTTTCATAACTCAATAGAAACATTTCGCAGAACACTTTTTGGTGACAAGTTTAAGGTTTGAAACATGTATGTAATATTGGAAAAATGGATGCAGAACTTAGAAAAAGGCTAGAACATTGATATAAGTTAACTTAATTTAAAAGCAATATGGTAATAGTAGATATTAAAACTATTCGAATACTTAACACAAGTGTTTTCAAAGATTTTTATCACTGAAATTTTCAGTGCCAGTCTAAGCAGGGAATATTTTAAAGCTGTTTGCTTGTAGTTTTAATGATTATATTCTGACAAACAAGCCTTTTAATACCTTATATCAAATCTATTTCAAGGTTTAATAACCCAAGAAAAAAAATGAATGGGAAATAAACAAGAAGTAAAAAGGTATGGTCCCTCTTCAGAAATGTCATACTTTGTGTCTCCTCAATAGCAAAGACATTAAAAAGAAATGTTCATTGAAAACGACTAAAAAAAAAAAAGAAGATCCCAGGAAAAAAACTCAGCGATAGAGAAAAAGATAATACATCTGAATTGTCAACTACATAAAAAAGTGTATTCTTTGATAAATCTGTAAAGGCCTAGGAGGCCTAGGAGGAAGGTGGTTAATTTGCCAAATGTCTATTTTATCTGTGTTAATTGATTCTGAAACATCAGCATGTCTCTATTATTTTTTAAAGAATTAAAAAAGGTCCCTTATAATAATAATAATAATAATAATAATAATAATAATAATAACAATCATAATAATACATGGCATTTACCTAACCTTTTAGATATTAAAAAATTGAGAAAAACAACATATTTGGCTCAAATTCTTAAAAGAAAAAATTCCAGCAATTCCCTGCTTTCCTTGGCAGATAGGCCTACAGATATTTGTATTAAATCAATGCCATTATCCAACTGCTTGAGTTTGTTACTCAGACCTAAGATATTCTCAAGATTTACTCTTACTGAGCAAGCGATATTGTTTTTTTATATATTACATGACGTTTTCAGCTGGAAACAACATAAATATTGATACCACAGCAACTTTCTACATATGTAACTAGGTGTTACGTCTTTATCATGGTAATGTGGGTTTAATATCAAAGCTCACAGGCATCTCAACCGTATACAAAAATCATGAACTAAACCTAATATTTCATTTTTAGATGTCTTAAACCTTTGAAGATCAGATTCATTGCACTGGAAAGTATTTGGCCAAATAAATTTGAAAAAAACTAAGACTAAGAATTTAAAAATTACCCAACGCCATAATCTCAGGATATGAAGACAAGGCAAAAATTTTCTACAACCAAAGAAAATACATAGGTTACAAGTAGTCTCTTTAAAGCTGCAAACAAACAAAGAATCATGGGGTAAATTTTCCAGCAGTTTACCCTTTGGTTTCCCTAAATGCTAGGCTAGGGATGAATTCAATATCAAACAGCAGCTAATGAAGTTGAATCAATCAATTTTATGATATAAATTGAATAAAAACTTCCTTTTTGGGACGCCGGTTTGGAGTTTTTGCTGTGTTGGACATAACTTGTGGACATATTGCCAGGTCATATATTCATTTATTAAGTTAATTCATGTCTGAAGCAAATAGCGCTGATTGCCTAATTGGCTGTCTGAGTATTAGGAGATGAAGGCACAGGTGTGGACTCTGAGCCTAAACTTGAGCTAGTTGCTGGTACTTCGGTGTCCATGGAATGATTGAAATAATCCTTGGTTGAAAATATTTCTGGAGGGATAAACTCTGGACCCTTAACTCTCGGGGGTGTTCGTGCAGGCGATGGTTTCTGCAATGAATATTGCATGTTAAACTTTGAATATTTTTTAACTGATAAGAGGTAAGCAACAGTTTTTAAAATTAACCCTCAGCCTATTATTAAAACTACATTATACCACAAAGAATGATCGCACATGTACTTATTTTATCCAATACATTATTTTTTGTTACCTCATCATTCTGTCTTTTCCTACCTTTAAATAACATGCATCTAGAATAGCCCAATAATTAAGAAAAAATGTTCTTCTTGATAGACCAACTTTAGAACACAACAAAGTGAAAGAGGAACTTTTTTTTATTTTTTATTAGCAGCAAAGGAAAAAAGAAAAAAACAACAACAACAAACAGTGTTAAAAGTGTGATAGAATTATATCATAGATCCCAAATGGTTGAAATGTTGAAATAAATTCAAGAAAGACTTTTACCTTGGAAATAAAGGAAGACAACTTTTTCATGAATCCTCCCACAGTACCCAGCTCATTCTCAGCCTTGTTTACCTTTTCCTCTACACTGGTGACAGATTCCTTGACAATATTGACAAAATCCTGAAATTTCAGAGAGAAAAAATCTGCAATGTGAACAGCTTTTATCACATTACAGGTGCATATCTAAATTTATGCCTTAAGTTTTAAGACCCTCAAATGTAAATTTATTGAGTGTAAAAAAAAATTATGTAATACAAGACAAAAGTTTACTTCCACTGCTACCACCCTAACATTAGCACATACTTTTAACAAATTAAAGGTAATACAATTTGACAACAGTAAATCTGCATTTACTTTTGTGTGTAAAAAGTGGCCATTGCTGTGTCTGCAGAGACAGCAATTAAAGACATTGCTGGTTGCAAAAACAAAGTAAATCCATTAAAAAAATTCTGTAATCTTTCATTACCCATTAAAATATAAGTGCTGAGTAATGCATTGACTAATTAAATTTAAATAAAAAAAGACCTACCTCCAAACGGTCAATTTTCTCAAACACTGCCTCCATTTCTCGGCATTTCATCTGGATATCAGGCATTGTATTTTGTAAGCAAAGAGATGTGTCACTTCGGATCTGAGGATAGACAGTTAGTTCACACAGCACAATGTTTCCATTAAATACTGCCAGTCACCTTGAAAATTAGTGCAAAACAGAGTAAGTTTTCTATAGAAAAACAATAAAAAAAATTTAATTAGAACTTTTAAACACCTTAAAGCCCTATTTGAGAAGCAAAGTAATTTTAAACAGTTCAAATTGAGAAGGTTGCTTTGTTTATTAACATAGATATTATTGTACAAAATTAGCCTACCCTAAAATGTTTTTCCTCATTTAACTTCAATTTCAATAGTATTAAATACATTTCTTATTTCAAGCCTCATATGAACACCACCCTCTAATTGTATGTTTTGACTTGGTTTCCTACATTTTAGAAGATCTTTGTTTGGGGATCCCAGTTTATAGGTCTTGAATTAAAAACATTTTAAGCTTAGCTTTTAACTGGAGTGGAAAAGAAAACAGAAGAAAGAAAGCTCAGGCACATTGAATTCAATTCTTAGTCCTCTGAAAAATTCATTGGGAGTAAAAGGAATTTAAAAGTAAACAAAAAATCTCCCAATAAGATGCTTTTATATACGTACTTCATTTAATCAAAT
>RQTK01000674.1:93017-115517 GCA_003991915.1 Elysia chlorotica | reverse complement strand
ACAAGCAAACACACATTCCCACACTATGGCATCACTAAGTAAACCCCCCAGCACCACAAGCGCAGATTGCATAGATCTGTGTCAATCACATATTTCTATTTATAGCACTGTGTTGTCAATACATTCATGTACACGTATCATCATCAGGCTGAGGTCCTCACATGGCCGCCAGCTTTTTTTCCACGGCACTCACATCCACCATGTCCAGGTCATCGTCTTTAGGTTTCTTTGTCTTTCATGAACAGGGGAAGATAACACAAACACACACAGAAAAAAAACGATTATTCATGAGCAGAATATTTTTTACATTGACTTTGATTGACTGACTCAATAATACACATGTAATGTGTACATAAGTTGAGTTGCTTTAACGTCCGATATCAGCACCATATACATGTAGGCTATATTGTGGACGGACACCAAGACTGACGTATGACGATTTTATGTGTTGCCACATACAAGACAGGGCGGGGATACCATGACTCCTGTCTCAGCCAGTCACATTAAACTAACACTGATCCAACCAGTAGGGAACGAAATCACCAGGGATCGAACCACGGACCTCTTGCGTCGGAAGCCGATATTCTACCCCGGGTCACCGCGCCTCCCCTACATAACAGGTAAGCTTGAATGTAAATTATAATGTACGAGGTTATATCGCGGATGGGACAAAAGAACGGGAAAAAAATTTGGAAAATTGTATTGTTGTTGCTTAGCGTCCAACGTCAGCACTATATGTGCTGTATTGTTGAGAGGCCCCAAGACTAATGACTAACACGTTTACGTGGTGTCACACAGAGACAGTACGGGAAAACCATGACTGTCTCAGCCACCCCATAGCGGAACACATACTTATTTATACCGACCCAAATAGCAATGAAAAAATGCGACCGCCAGAGCGGGACTCGAACCCGGACCTGCTCGTACTCTTTACGCCTAAAACTAATTTTAAATCATTTGGCGACCGGTCATTTCAGTTTCAGGGACCACATGTTTGGAATTCTCTTCCACGAGAAATTAGGGAGAGTGCAAGCCTCGAGACCTTTAAAAAAGATCTGAAGAGCCATCTTTTTAAACGTGTTTTCGGTTCTTAAGTTGCTACTTTACTTGTTTTTACCAGTCCGTCTTTTACGTAAATTGTATAATTCAATTCCATTTACACTAGTTATTATTCTGGATTAACCATTAAGGTGTGCTTTTTATGTATTTTTTACTTTTTTGTTTATGACATAATTAAGTTGCTATTTTACTTGTTTTTACCAGTCCGTCTTTTACGTAAATTGTATAATTCAATTCCATTTACACTAGTTATTAAATCTTTTAACTGTCTGTGCATAATTTGTATCGGTTTTAAGTGGTAGTGCTTTTGTTTACGTATTTTAATTCATTAATTTTTGTTCACTTATGGTTGTATACTATTACACAGCTTAACAATGTTGCACTTTATATCATTTTTATTATATTCTTTCTGATAATGAGTATATGCTGCATAATATTTACGTCTACATTTCTTCTTATGTATATTGTTTGGTTAAGATTTAACTTTTAATATTTAATTTTTAATTGCATGCTGATTGATATGATGTATGCGTATTTAGCGTATCCACTGTAAAGCGCTTTGAGATTTTTAAAAATATTCTGAAAATGGAAAGCGCTAAATAAATGTAATTTATTATTATTACTTTAGAAACACTACCCCTTCGAGTTTCATCTAATTTCTCCCACAAGATGATGACATATTACAATTCATCGCAACAGCTGACCATAGGATTTTCTGACGCTCTTCAACTCTCTAACACTCTAAGTCTATGCTTAAGCTTTGATTGAACACCTACATAAATTATATTCCCGTACCGATCGCCCTCGCGTCGTCTTAAGGCGCCGCTATGTAATAGTATCAGTATCACAATAGGTGTACCTCCAAACTATCCCTTACCGGTGCCTTTGACGGGCCAGCTATGGCGGCGCTGGACAAAAAGTTGAGTTTGGGCGGCGCCAGCAAAACCTTCGTGATGTCCGCGTTCAGAACGTCGATCTTCTTGGAGTTGTTGAAAGACATCTGTGGAAAAAATTAAAAAATTTAGATAGATAAATAGGCTTTGTGTGTTATTTACTTATTTGTTTGCACCCCCCCCCCCCCCCCTCTTAAGTGTTTCAAGTAAAAAAAACGGCAATAATGATTAGGCGGCGTTCAAATACATGTATTACTACACCCATTTTGGGACATTTTGACACTCCCCTCCGTTCTTACATCATGTTTTCCCCATCTCTTATTTTTCTTACAACAGCCAAATGACCCGCTCTCCCCTTTCTAGGGTGTAAGATTAGATTTGAACGGTCCCTTGTGGATTTATCGCTCACAAAGACGGGAAAGTAAAGTCATCACTTCTTATTATACTGCTACTAAGACTTCAAGTTCTCACACATAACTAAGTCTTACTAGTAACCGGACTATGTCCGTCTTCTGAATCGTAGCAGAGTTGTTCTTTTCACCATTGGGACACTAATTTGAACGAAAGGCACACCGAAGAACGTGTCTAGTTAAATTTAAGATGAATAGCACACACAAACAAAATAAAATAAAACAACAACAACAACAACAACAATAAAACCACCAAATAACCAGACTAACAAAGCACCAACTTCAAATCAGGGGATTTGGGTAGGCGTAGAAACCTCACCTTTTTTATTAAATTTGAATGCTCCCATCGCTCACAAAGACGAGAAAGTATAGTCAACACTTCTTTGTATACTACTAGGACTTCAATTTCTCACACAATACTAGGTCTTACTAGTAACAGGACATTTTGACACCCCCCTCCTTTCTTACATATGTTTTCCCCATCTCTTATTTTTATCACAAAAGCCAGTGACCACCACCACCTCCCCCTTTCTAGGGAGTAAGATTATATTTGAATAGCCCCTTATGGATTTATCGCTCACAAAGACGAGAACGTATAGTCGCCACTTCTTTTTATACTGCTACTAAAGACTTCAAGTTCTCACACAATACTAAGTCTTACTACTACTAGTAACAAGACTATGCCTTCTTCTGAATCGTAGCAGAGTTGTTGTTTTCACCACTGGGACACTAATTTGAAAGGAAGGCACACCAAAGAGCTTGTCTTGTTAAATTTAAGATGAATAGCCCCCACTCATGTAAAAAAATTCATGTTAAAAAATTTTTTTTAAACTATAAAAAAAACAACAACACCACACACACACACACACGCAAAAACAAACAAAATAAAACAAAACAACAACAACAATAAAACCACCAAATAACCAGACTCAGAAAGCACCAACTCCAAATCAGGGGATTTGAGAAGGCGTAGAAACCTCACCTTTTTCAAATTAGTAGTCACAGCCTTCGAGCCTCCACGCTTCGCTTTGGCCTTACCACTGGCCTTCACAACCTTGGCTTTTTTGGCTTTTTTGGCGGCTTTCAGCTTCGGGCCTTGTAATTTCTTCTGTCCTTTATGCCCCTTTTTCTTCGCCATGCTGAAAAAAAGAAGAAAAAAAGGTAAGAAAAAAAGGTAAGAGAAAACTAAATTAAAAAAAAGGGTAAGTGAAAAAGGGGGGGGGGTTAGGGATAGAATGCTATCGTATTGAAAACCGAACCGATGGCTTTAGTTGGCATGAGAAAAACATTTCGGCTTAAGTATTTCAATCTTCTAGCAATTGTACAAAGTGTTACTTCTACTAGATACAACTCTCACAATAATATTTATGCTAACATTTCCTCGGCGTAAAAGTTTTCATAAGCAGAAAACATATAACGCGCCTCAGATAGTTTAAAAAAAAATACAGTAAAATGAGTTAGGAAACTTGCTGTACTGGTGAAGAAAACTGTTATTCCACAATATAAAAATACAAGGAAGAAGAAGAAGAAGAAGAAGAAGAAGAAGAAGAAGAAGAAGAAGAAGAAGAAGAAGAAGAAGAAGAAGAAGAAGAAGAAGAAGAAGAAGAAGAAGAAGAAGAAGAAGAAGAAGAAGAAGAAGAAGAACAACAACAACAACAACAACAACAACAACAAGAGGTTTCTCTAACTACTAAAATGCACAATCTAAACAACAAAAAAGCATTACTATCCTAAGCATTCCCTAATCTTCTTCTTCCACGCCGATGTATCTCAATACGGATGCCAATGTTGGAGCTTTTTTAAGGTCGGCGCCATCATATTTTGTTGATTGATATCGGAGGAGCTTAAGGTGTTCAAGCAAGAGCGTTCCCAGAATAACGGTATCGCATTGCCCGGTTTGTCACGGATGCTTTTTGTAACACTTCATCGGCTGAAGTTGGCGTGTTTTCTTTTCCATATTCATAGCTTGTACTTGTTTGTACTCTTAGTCTTTTGTCCTACACTTCTGGCAGAGAGAGAGAGAGAGAGAGAGAGAGAGAGAGAGAGAGAGAGAGAGAGAGAGAGAGAGAGAGAGAGAGATAGAGAGGGAGAGAGAGAGGAAGAAAAATGAGACAGAGCAACAGTACAAAGAAAAAAAAAGAGAAAGAAGAGAAGATGAAAGGGAAAGAAAGAAAGATAAAGAGAAACAGAAACAAAGAAAAGGAAAGGAGACAAAGAAAGAGAGAAATAAACAGAGTGAGAGAGAGGAGGAGGTATAAAAGAAAGGATAGACAGGTTGAATTTGGTTGAAAACAAAAACAATAAAGAAAGAAGATATCAGGTACATTCATTATGTAGGGTAAACAAAAATCACGGTTAAAAATAGTTTTTACATTCCAAACAATGATTCTGTGAAATGTGCGTTCCCTGTGTTTCATAAGAAGTCTAGCTAAGTTGTAGTTGAGTTGTTGAGTCAGCACTATACAGCATATATTGTGGACGAAACCCAAGACTAACGTCTACCAATTTTATGTGCTGCCACGCCACACATGAGACAGGGCGGAGATACTATAGAAGAAGAAGAAGAAGAAGAAGAAGAAGAAGAAGAAGAAGAACAAGAAGAAGAAGAACAACAACAACAAGGGGTTTCTTTACTACTAAAATGCACAATCTAAACAACAAAAAAGCATTACTATCCTAAGCATTCCCTAATCTTTTTCTTCCACGCCGATGTATCTCAATACGGATGCCAATATTGGAGCTTTTTTAAGGTCGGCGCCATAGTATTTTGTTGATTGATATCGGAGAGCAAAAGTTGTTCAAGCAAGAACGTTCCCAGAATAACGGAATCGCATTGCCCGGTTTGTCACGGATGCTTTTTGTAACACTTCATCGGCTGAAGTTGGCGTGTTTTCTTTTCCATATTCATAGCTTGTACTTGTTTGTACTCTTAGTCTTTTGTCCTACACTTCTGGCAGAGAGAGAGAGAGAAAGAGAGAGAGATAGATAGAGAGAGAGGGAGGTAAAAAAAGAGAAAGAAGAGAAGAGGAAAGGGAAAGAAAGAAAGAAAGATAAAGAGAGACAGAAACAAAGAAAAGGAAAGGAGACAAAGAAAGAGAGAAATAAACAGAGTGAGAGAAAGAGGGAGGAGGTATAATAGAAAGGACAGGTAGGCTGAATTTCGTTGAAAAAAAAAAACAATAAAGAAAGAAGAGATAGGGTACGTGCAATGTATAAGGTAAACAAAAATCACGGTTAAAAATAATTTTTACAATCCAAATAATGATTCTGTGAGATGTACGTTCCCTGTTTCATAAGAAGCCTAGCTAAGTTGTAGTTGAGTTGCTTTAAGGTCCAGCGTCAGCACTATACAGCATATATTGTGGACGAACCCCAAGACTAACGTCTGACAAGTTTATGTGCTGCCACGCCACACATGAGACAGGGAGGAGATACTACAACTCCAGTCTCAGCCAGTCACATTAAACTGACACATATTCAACCAGTAGGGGGCAAAATTGCCAGGATTTGAACCACGGACCTCCTGCGTCGGAAGCCGATGTTCTACCCCATGGCTACGGCGCCGGCGCGCCCCCAGAAGCCTAGCTAAAGCTATGCGATAGGATGGATCTATTTCAGGCCTAATTCCTCACCTCTTCCTCCTATTTTTTTTTACCTCCAAGTTTTCTTCTTAAGGCAAAACTACCGTCAATGTTTTCGTTAGCTCTTAGCCGAATAGCGTATTTCCAAATTCCGCGATAATTATAAATCACGCGGTACACAGCGTATTGTGATTGACAGCACAGGCATCGCAAAAAATATGTCTACCCAAACCCTGTGAATGAATGGACTGGTAAGAAAAAAACAAACAAAATAAACAACCTAGGAGAAGCGGTTTTAAAACTCAGATATTTCTGGATTTCCGTGCTTACTTTTTAGCGCAGTGTACATGTATCATCGCTTTTTTGTGGTTGTTTTGAAAGCTAGACTGGGGATTTCCGGCTTAAAGTTATACCAGAATGAAAAAGAAAAACCCAAGAGGATGATTCTTTTTCTGGAGCAAATTGTGCGAAAGCTTTGATTTCCCAAAAAAATTTATAACTTTAACAGATGGGTTTTTAAAAGATAGACTGCCATTTTAATTATCAAATAAACTATACAGCTAATATGTAATATGACAACCAATTTTGCATTTGAAATCTATGGTTTAAATATTTGTCCATGTATACGGCCATACAAACTTTACACTATCTGACGCACTTTTAGGAATGTGGGGTCATTGAGTACATAATTCTAAAGAAATTCATTAACCAATTTGAATCGTACCCGATAAATCAAATTAATGATTTGCGTAATTATATACAGGCTATTTAAAACTACAAAAATGAGAGCAAACACACATTTTGATCATAATGATAAAGGAGTTCAAAGTATTATTTTTTAGATTAAACCATTCGATACCCAATAATTTTTTTGTATACAAATAGAGAGAAGGCAAAAAAATATATCATCTGAGAGAGAGAGAGAGAGAGAGAGAGAGAGAGAGAGAGAGAGAGAGAGAGAGAGAGAGAGAGAGAGAGAGAGAGAGAGAGAGAGAGAGCGCGGGTGGTGTGGAACACAGCACGAGATGAAATTCCCCTCAGGATAGGTATGTCTACTTTAAAATCTCGGTTTCTCTAATCCAATGAATGTTTTCAGATCATGCACTTGAAATAATGATAAAGCGTTAGACTCAATAGCGCGACCAGGATAGGCCAAGTGCGTGTAAATACACAATGAAATGAAGAGTTCAAATGGACGGATTAAAAATGGGTAAGATCTCGGCTATCTATGCAATCTGTTATTTAATGATCAAAAGAACTTTTGACAATGTAATGTAAGCGGTATGAATGTGGTTTATTTTCTAGCTCTTGAAACCTAAGAAAGAATTTATCTTATGAAATGGATATAAAAATGTTACGATATGGTTTCTCTTGTAGTTACCAAACGTTTCTTTTCATTTGCATGTTATTCCATTTTCCACAGGTACCAGAGGAATTTCATTGGTGGAAAGGTATCAAGTTGATAGATCGTGCGATAAGCCAACACATCTAAATCTTAATAAAAAGGAAAACAGCCAAACATGTTTTTCAATACATAACGCTCAATGTAAAAAAATAACCATGTACGATAGTCGATTGTTACAGTATAATATGTACTTAGGCCTTCGTCAATTCTAAAGCCACTGATGATGAATTGTTATATTGATCACAAAAGAACATGAATACCATACCAATGAATCCGACTGACTTGATATTACATGTACTTAAAAAATATCTTTGCTCTGGCCTTTCAAAAGAGAACTTTAATTGGCCATCAATAAAAAAAAAATAATATATAATAAAGCAGTTACATAGAGATAACAAGCTAGATAACAAGACAAATAACAACGAGCTCAACTTTCTTGAGCCATCTTCCGTACAATCAAAAATGAATGACAAACGCTTGTTAGCCACAATTAGTTCGTTTGTTATTGGAACACGCCTAACGCGATTGCATATATGTAACACCTCCCGAAATGTAACACTGCTCTTGTAATTGATCAAGATACCCTGCAATATAACTGGTTGAAATGCACTACATGTACAGCAGCCTTGTACATGTATTAAGTTACCATAAACATGATTTCGCTTTGAGATCAACTAAAAAACAACAACAACAGAGGCCGCCATTCGAGGCTAACGTTGGTAACTAGCTTCGTTAACCTAAAAGCGTTCTCGGCGCGACCTTCGCATAGTCCCAGAAGCCTCTTCGTGATTCGAGGCGAAAATACAGGCTGTGCGATACACATGATGATATCGGATGCCCCATCACGTCGTCGGCTCAGTATTTCATTGTTCTAAGTCCATTGAAAATAAGAAAGGAGATAGAGCAAAGTAGTTCTAAGCCTACGACGTCCCTAAGGCATCGGGCTTTCTCAACAGTCTCCGGCTCCGTTAGTTTTGGATAGAACTATAATCTGCGTTCATAGAACCAGAAGCGACAGATTTTTATTACTGAAAATATAGGCACCGTAAGTTATAGGAATCGGTCTAGGTAATTTCTGCGAACATTCAGGTAGAGGCGGCTTAGTCTCTGAGCCGATAAGTACTCCAGGCGACAGAAAATTTTATAGGAATAAAATTTTTATTCCTACTCGTCGATGTCAGGGGGCCCGTGGGCCGTCTTCGCCTCGTCGCTGGGTGAGTGAACCAAAATGTTTGGACTGGTCAAATTATCACTGACCATTTTCTCATTGAGGAAACATCGTAGAAAAAAAAATCTGATTTGATTTTGCAATCAGCGATATGAATTCTAGGGGTCTTAAGGGCAGAATTTCATTTTGTGAAGTATTTTAAAAAATGCATATTTTTCGTTCTTTTCTTATGAGCCTGTGTGACATTGTGGAGTGTCCTGCCTACTTGCTAGTGGGAAATACTTGTCCGCTTTGAGAGGCTGGCACCGATTTGGGCGGATCTTCACCAAACTTTTCTCTCTTGATGTTCTTTTTTCAAGGGTGGAAACCGAGAGAAAGAGAGAGGGAGATATATCAATAGAGAGTCAGAGGACTTAGAGAAGATAAAGAATGAGATAGAAGGAAGAGAGAGGTTGAGGGTGAGAAAGAGAGAGAGAGAAAGAGGGAAAGAGTGGGAGAGAGAGATAGATAGAGAGAGAGAGGGAGAGAGAGAGAGAGAGAGAGAGAGAGAGAGAGAGAGAGTAAGAGAAACATACAGGCAGACAGACAGACCTAGACAGGAACAAGGCAGACACTCTCTCTCTCTCTCTCTCTCTCTCTCAGAGAGAGAGAGAGAGAGAGAGAGAGAGAGAGAGAGAGAGAGACATGCGAGAGAGAGAGAGAGAGAGAGAGAGAGAGAGAGAGAGAGAGAGAACACTGGATAATCAAAACTTGCCGGTTGAGATTACGAAATAAGCCCGCAATGCACACCTTGAAATTATCCAAGAGTCAAACAGTGAAGCGAATGGAAAGCTGTCGAGTGGAGGAGACGGAGAAGCACTGACACTTTGGTCACGCTAATCTGGCGAATAATGCTGAGGTGAAGTTGTGTAATCCACGGTGTACGTGAAGGTACATCAGAGACAGAAATGGGTGTAATTAAAAGTGATAATTAGGTCACTCGATCATACAGCTCGTTATGCATAATAGTAAACGACAAGTACATATATACGCTTTAACTTTTCACCGATCGAGAAATTGGTGAGCGCTCTGGTAGAAGTGTGATAGAAACGGAAATTTTATGTTAAGAGCGTAAAAGCCCAGCTAAGCCTATGTAAGCACACGTCAGGATTGTCTCCCCAATTAACGTTATGCTGCGGAGGATAATATAATAAGCAAGCACAAGATCTAGATCTAGATTACCGGTATATTATATACAGTCACCAAACCAGTCAACCGCAACAGCGGGGAGACACACGGCGGCGGGCGGTGGGGAATTCAGAAGAAGAAAAAAAATGTCTGCAGACTGGTATAAAGGATACAATTTTCAACGGAATCGGAAATAACCCTCACCAATTTGGATTCTATTTCTGTTGGAGGAAAAATCCATTGTATAAAGCGCGCGAGATTGCATACTAGATAAAACATACGTACAGATCATTATTAATTAGTCTAGATCTATATTAGATTCACAGTTTGGAGCAGATCGTTAATCAAACAAGTTACAAACTTTAGAACCACTGCGAGAAAATCGGAACTTCGGAAGCACCGCTGGCCGGCAGAATAGACGTGACGGTTCGTGCGGAGGGACTTTGCTGGGTTGTCTCACGTTTCGGGCGGAAGAAACGAAGCTTGAACTTGGAAACAGGAGCGGCGGCTCATTTCGCTAGAGAGTCTCATTGAGCAAACTGCCTGCCTGTTACTGGTTAGCTGCTGTGATTTAATACGCTGTATCAACTTCCTCAAGTTAACCCACGGAGCGTAAACAATATCGAGTATATTATCAACCAAACAAGTCAATTCATTGGATTATTATTATCATCATAATAATTTGATCTTGCCAAGTATGTGCGGTTATTATTTGCATCCGAGAAGTTTGCTTCGAACCGATTCCATGAACTTAGTGCCTTTTTAGAAAGTTTCCCTGGTCTCCAAGACCGCCTAGGTCTAGGGCCGCACTAGACTTAGAGACAGTGATTTGTGTATTACAGGTAAGTCAAATTAATGTTGAAAAGTGATTTCAAATCGTTCCATTAGAAAAAAATCACTTCAATACTTCTCTAACATTAAAAACAAAGAAGCTCACAGTGTCGTTATGAAACTAATCTACTAATTAAATTTAGATAAGGCGTCTCACGAGGAAAAGGTTTCCTTTTAAAGATTTGCTAGACAAACACGTTATGTAATTAAAATAAATGTTCATATGCAACATGTCCGCGATAATGATAAGGTTTTAAAAGACGTCTCTTTATTAAGTACAACTACAGATCAAGTACAAAAAGCGTGTGTGCCTGTATTGTAATAATTAATTTGCAGATCTGATTTGGTACAAAATTTTAAAAACATTCATATTTCTCTTGATGAAGACTGCATTTCTTTCTTCGATCAACCTACTCATATCTCTCCTTCATATTCAACACATTAAGTAAACCTGCATTGACCCAAACATAATTGTAATACCCCCCACAATTTTAAAAAGTTTTCATATTATTGTGCTTGATATAACGGTATCAAAATGCAACATGGTCCTGACGCCGATGTCAAAACAGTAATTAAAAAGATATAGGCTTACGTCTTTTTACGTTAAGGGATACAGTTTTTACACGATAGTTTGACAGCAGACGATGTCTTTATAATTTCAGCTTCATGCCTAACACTTAATTGATTTGATGGAAGAAAAAGAAAGGGCGAATAATAGATTGGCAAAATATATTACTACAGTTCACATTAATCTTATCTATGCGCAGTCACATCTACTATGATCTAGTTGAAAAGCGGATTCCGGATTTCAGGTAGGCCTATATATAAGAATCTTTGCCAAAAGCAGTCCCATTCATAAGTTAAGAAGACATTTCTTGCGGTGCCGACGCACATTACATTATTACTTCTATGGAAGAACCAGACTAACATCCTTTTCCTTCATTTAAATGAATACTTTGTGACGCGACTACACAAGGAATGCACGAAATATACCATAGAAATGAATGTGACGTGAGTTTAAACATCTAGGGGAAATGGAAAAAAATATAACTTTAAAGTAAACCATGTATCCCGAGAAAGCATTGGCCAAACACACTGGAAAGGAAATATTTCTCTGGCCAATTAAATTAAAAAGGAAAGTTTCTTTGGCTCTGGGGAGATTTTTGCCACTCATTGAAATGGACACTATGGCTACGTAGGTAACAATAATATTAATTATTACCTTCTGTTGAATGGAAACGTATGCGTTCAAGATGGTGTCTACCTTTGTCAGTTGCCCCTGCGTCTCAATTGGTCCTTGCTCATAATAATGTAGCGTTTCAAGAATCGTGATTTCTATAGCTATTCTATTGTCTTCCAGAATCGTTGTGTTTCTAGAGCTTGAATTGAACATTCAACTTTTTTTTATATATACATAACAAGGTCATGAGCTTCAACGTCTGATCCTCAGTCAAAGAGACCAAGTTGTAAATAAATTTACAAAGTGCATAAAGTACGCACAAAGAGTGCATATTGGGTAGAAAATTAACTCTCCATCCAAATTTTACACGAGAAGTCCTACGCATGCCCAGACAGTGAGACTGCCCATGAGGCAAAAGGGAGCTCATCCTGTAGAGGCCTTGGCTTACGATCAGTAGATTCAAAGATTCCATCTTTAGCTGAGCCATACAGTTACACTAGGCTTTGTGGAAAAATTGTAGGCCCCCTATCCATTTCCAAAGGGAATAAAGTAACGCACAAAGGGTATGTACCAACTATGGGGTAGAAATAACCCATCCGTCTAAGGCTTACACGAAATGTCATACGCCCTGAGAGTGAGACTGTCTCTGATGCATGAGGGAGCTCAGTTCAGTCGGTAGGCCTTTGCTTTTACGACCAGGAGTTTATTCGAGCTTCGAACTTTGGCTGGAGCAGGTCCATGGTTCGAGCCCCGTCAACTACTGGGTGGGTCGGTTTCATGTGACAGAGTCATGGAATCCCCGTCCTGTCTCTGTATGACGGCACGTAAACATGTCAGACGTTAGTCTTGGGGCCCATCCACAATATGGTCTATATAATGCTGGCGTTGGACGCTAAGCAACAAACAAACATACATCCCTATCCTTGATTAAACAAAAAAGCCGTCATTTCCATATAGGCCTCTTTTGAAAACTTCGGAGACGTAAACCTAGTAAGAGACAACCAGACCTGTCATGTTTGTCTGTGTTAATAGTTCATTAGTCTCTGTACTGTACATCTGAGCGGTCACTTAAACATATACAATTGTTCGTTTAAGATAAAGCCACAGATCAAGCGAAATGATTAGGAACCACATGTACAATGGCATGTTATTGCTAATTTCCAAATTGTTTTTGTTTGTTTGTTTGTTTGTTTTCCTGTCCAGTGTTAAAATTATAAATTAACTTGTCCACATCTTATCCAGAGAAAGGAATTTGGGGGAGGGTGGGGGGGGGGGGGGGGGGGGAGACAGAAAGTGAGAGGAAAGGGAGAGAGATATATAGATAGATTGAGAGATATACATTTTTAAATAGATAGATGGATGGACAGATAAATAAATAGATAGATAGATAGATAGATAGATAGATAGATAGATAGATAGATAGATAGATAGATAGATAGATAGATAGATAGATAGATAGATAGATAGATAGATAGATAGATAGATAGATAGATAGATAGATAGATAGATAGATAGATAGATAGATAGATAGATAGATAGATAGATAGATAGATAGATAGATAGATAGATAGATAGATAGAGAGGTGGACAGAGAGAGATGACAGGGAGATAACAGAGAGATTGGAGGTGGAGGGAGGGGGAGGTTCATTATATCCAAAGATGAATGCCATGTGGTCAACCGGTATAACATCCATAATCAGTCTTCGTTCAACGCGACGCGATTCACACAAAAAATGTTCCAGGTTAAACAGCAAGGGGACATCACCATTCTATCATTCTACATTCACACCATTAAAAAAAAATCAGACCGCAAGGGAAAACAAATAATTCTAAGCAAGCAAGAGTCGCCCCATGTCTTCTTGTTTAATTAACACGCCAGGTAAATGTAACGTGCCATCTTAAATCACACGCCTGACCTGGGCAGGGAGCCACTGGGGAACCTGGTGTAACCATGTAACCATGTACAAAATGATGTAGTAAGTCCCATCACATTCGGCTCACAGCTGTACATGTACGACTGTTGGATTTGGTCTAGAATGTTTTTTCTTCTCCTAGATAAATATTACTTTCTCTGCGAATCTGGTAGCAAAACGTGTAAAAAAAAAAAAAGAAAAGAAAAAAAAAGTGTGTTAAAGAACGCAGCCTGCTATTATTATTATTATTTTTTAATTGTTTATCTTTGTATTCAGAAATATTTTTTAAATATTACATTCATTTTTACAAGAAACATTTCCTCAAATTACGTGATATAACAACGAAAAACAAATTGTTTTCTCCAGTGACAAATATTCAAAATTGCGATGATTCATTTGGGTTTCTGTATTAAACTTAAAGCTATCGTATATTGCAAGGACGCGATAGTCAGTAAGGGGGGCGCAGTGGTCTTGAGGTAGAACATCGGCTTCCGATGTAAAAGGTCCGTTGTTACCAGCATACTTTAGTAAGACAATTGAACAGCATTACAGTTTACTCTCTTCGTAGGGATATGTAAAATTCTACAAAATATACTCTGTCTGTGGGGGAAAAATGGGGATGTGCTTGATTACGTTTACAATGGTCTAATTAATATCCCCCTTTAAAGAATAGATTCCATTGAGCCGTGTAGGATCCCTCAGCGGATCCATGGCAATGTTAAACCCAGAGAGAGAGAGAGAAGAGAGAGAGAGAGAGAGAGAGAGAGAGAAGAGAGAGAGAGAGAGAGAGAGAGAGAGAGAGAGAGAGAGAGAGAGAGAGAGAGAGAGAGAGAGAGAGAGAGAGAGAGAGAGAGAGAGAGAGAGAGAGAGATTGCCATTCGTTCATAACTCTACACCAGCATACCTTAGACAATCGTACAGCATACCTGTAACAACTGCCGTAACATAACACGCGGGCATGTTTTTTGGCGCGAGTATAAATCTCTCTGCAACTTGCGGTGTGTGCGGTAGCCCTGGGGTAGAACACCGGCTCCCGACGCAGAGGGTCCGTGATTCGAGCCCTTGCAATTTTGCCCTTTACTGCTTGGGTCGGTGTCAGTTCAATGTGAGCGGCTGAGACAACAGTCATGGAATCCCCGCCCTGTCTCGTGTGTGTCAGCACATAAAATTGTCAGACGTCAATCTTGGGGCTGGTCCACAAAATAGCCAAGTATATATTGCTGATGTGAGACGTTAAACCAACTTAACTGCAACTCTGCATCTTGGAGACACAGAAGTTACTCAAACATTTACCTGTCTCGGTAAAATTAATATTAATGGATAGCATTTGCTCTTTTTGTTTGCTGTTATGTAGAGTTAGATGCTGTCAAAAATTTATTTGATTGAAGAAATACATGTACATGACTAGATTTCTTCAGTAAACATTAACAAATCTTAAAAAGACGAGGTGACATTGTGGACTTTGATCTTGGGGTCAAGAGAAAACCCCAAGATCTACATCATGGTCATTTCGGTTGAGGTTCAAACCATGTTGTCTGCACGGCCACCTTGTTGGTCTCTTCTTATGGATATGGATACTCATACTGTATGGGGAGGGGTACTTGGTTACTTTTACAATGGTCTTACTAGTTTCCCATTTTAAAGAAGAGATGTCCACGCGCTATAAAGGAGTCCTCGTATAACCTTGGAAGACGTTAAACCCAGAGAGAGAGAGAGAGAGAGAGAGAGAGAGAGAGAGAGAGCAGAGAGAGAGACAGAGAGAAGGGAGCGAGAGGGGGGAAAAGAAAGAGAGAGAGAGAGACGAAGCGAGAAGGGAAAGAGATGGAGAGAAAGAAAGAGAAGCAGAGCAGAGAGAGAGAGAGGGAGAGAGACGGATAGAGATAGGAGAGAGAAGCATAAAAACAACGAACCCAAGAGAGATTCCATCGACCATTTACCCCGATCATTACTGTGGGGCACTTTCTTAACAGTACTACTTGATTGTATGAAGTCAGGTGTTTAGTACCCCGGGTTCTGTTTTCCCTAGGCTTTAGGCCTAACGGGAGCTCCGACGCTGTTTTTGTTTGGGATTTCCAGTTTTTTTTCACCAGCAGTTCTTGCTAGCCTTGCATACGTTAGTGTCTCAAGAGGTTAGGACAATACTCGAGAGCAGAGATTTAGATTGATGTTTGTTATTAGGGATTGGTACATTCAGCTGTTAGACAAAAGTTATTTTCAAGATCAGACCGCAGTGAGCAGACTTCTGTTTTATACAATGTATTTTTGGGGAATGTTTAGTTCGGTTTGGTTGGTGGGTTTTTTAACGCCCGACGCCAGAAACTAGGCTATATCGTGGACGGGTCCCCCAAAAAACTTCTAAATCTAACAATTGAGCATGTAAGCACACTGAACAGTCCGTGATACCATTGCCCCTGTCTCAGCCAGTCACATACTGGTTTGTTTTTACGGCACGTCAGCGGGGTAACGGCTATATTGTACATAGTAAATTATACTGGTACCGACACAGCTAATAGGGGACGGACGAAATCTGAGAAATACATTTGCCCGATGGTGGATTTGATCTGTAAACCTACTGTTCTGTTCCCCACGTTTGCCGGAAACTCAAAGACGGATACAATATAATTATTTTAGAAGGCGTAGCGATTTTGGTCTGTGGCGTCGCAGACAAAATTAGATACGATAGGTCTGCACTTCGTCATAAACATGAAAAGCGTTCTAGTTATGCAGGGCGCAACTGGAAGGTGAGGGTCCAAACTTGAAAGAAAGTGACATTATTTTTACTTAGAAAACGCGCGACTCGATAACTTTGGATGCGCTGCATGCATAGTCACTTTTGTGTTAAACCAGAAACGTGCAACAAACCCGGATGGTGGAAGAAACACAGTATCTGTACACGTTTTACTTCCATTTTTTGTTTGGTTCTTGTTGCCCATTGTTATCAACTTACTAGGCTACCCCATCGACAGATCCCAAGACTAACGTCTGACAAAAAACTTCTGACTCAACCTTACTTGTTTTTAAACAAATGCCGTTTTCGCCTCATGCAGGAAATAAAGTGTACGATAACAGGTGGAAAGAGAGAACCAGAGAAGCAGCCCGCGTTCATCCAAACACACTGACATTTAGAAGACATCTTTGAGCAGGTATATCAGATAAAACACCAGACCTCCCTAAAGTTTCCTCAAACTCAAAGTCTAGAAACAATGCATCCAATGCACGAAACAAAAACTCACGCGAAAGGGCAAAAAGAGAGATAACAACGTTTCGATCGCAGATAAAGTGACACTGAGAGAGTGCGTGGATTTGTTCTCACCATTGTATGTGGAAATTAAATAAGAAAAAGATCTTTTCTAAAAAACAACAACAACAACAAAACAACACGAAAAACGTGACTGTCTATTCATTTCTTTCCGCAATATGATTTCGGTCTTCTTGAAAACAAAATTATAGGCCTATCATAAATCGCCAGGTCGTCTTTATATTAAATAAAAGATGGAAATAAAACGATTGGTTGTAAAAAATAAGAAACTATGAGCGTGCTTTTATTGTTATTATCTTTAAATAAGGGACCAACACAACCAAAACAAAACGTGTATGGTTTTGTCTATGCTATTAAATATGAAAGCTAAAAGCGTCAAAATCAACGACGAGAAAGCTATAGATAACTAGATAACTAACTTGTTCGACACATTTTTGTTTCCATTGATAAAAATAAATACTCGCTTGAAGAGCATCAATCGTAGAGGTTTTTTTTTAATGGAAACAAACTTTCACTATGGACAAAGTTCAGATCTTACCACCTGCAAACCGCTGAAAGATTCTCGAATTAATATCAGTCCTATGAGAGCGACTTAAAAAATCATATGCTCCGTAAATCCTTTTTTCTTTAAATCATAGATAATAGTCCACTGTCATGACACCCATTCTCTCTCTCTCTCTCTCTCTCTCTCTCTCTCTCTCTCTCTCTCTCTCTCTCTCGCTCCCTCGCTTTCACTCTCTTTATCTCTTTCCCCTCTCTCTTTCTCTTTTTCTTCTTCTATCTCTCCCTATCTCTCTCTATCTCTCACCAAGCCTATCTCCCACCCCTCCCCAAAATCATTTTCCTTTATCTTGCCCCTGAATCTTTAATATTATAATAAACTAATCATCGTAGATAATTATTTTCACCTAAATATAATCGCCCACTATTGTCCCATACCGCATGTCATTCCTTCTTTCCCAGAAATGAAGCTCGCGAAAAAAAAATTTTAAATTGAGAAATCAAAATGATTTCCATAAAAAAACGCATGTAATCCTGCAAATCTCAACGCTCACAAGAACTTAAAAGTCAGGCGGTGCGTGTGTTTCCTTCTCTTGGCATTATCCCACTTCATGCAACATGCATTTCTGAGCTGCAAATCTTAGCCAGGAAATAAAGGTCAGCAAAATGTTACTGGCGGTAAGAAAACCAACTAAATAAAAAAATAAACAACAAGAAATTGAAGAAATAGAAACCTCATCAAAATCGGGAGAAACCTTTAAGACGACACAACCAAACCCAAACAATGAGGATTGTGATGGGCGAGGGGGGCTTCAAAAATTTTCAAACAATTTTTCTTTTCTTATTATGCCATGATTCTCGAGAGTAACTCTGAAACAAAGACTTTTATTCAAGTTGGGCAGGCTCAGGGATGCACTGTTCACAAGTAGAACAATCGTGTTCTCTATACTGGCACACAAATAGGTCGGAACGTTTTAATAATAGACCTAATTACTTCGTGCATCGGATTTCTTTCACAGCATCACGTCGTCAATTAAAAAGGAAACCCAAATTATCCCATCTTAAGTTTTGTAAAGAAACAAAACAAGACAAGTGTACGGGGATCCTAACTATTAAAGAAATCCCCGACATGATATATGTATATCACGCAGCAATCAAGCCTGGCCTTGCAGTGGTGGGGGAGGGGGGAGGGGCGTGGCCCTGGGGTAGAACATCGGTTCCCGACTCAAAAGGTACGTAGTTCGAGCTCTGGCGATTTCGCTCCCTACTAGTTGGGTCCGTGTCAGTTTAATGTGACTGGGTGAGACAGGAGTCATGGTATCCTTCTCCCTGTCTCGTGTGTGGCAGCACATAAAATTGTCAGACGTCAGTCTTGGGGCCCGTCCACAATATAGCCTATATAGTGCTGATGTTGGTCGTTAAACCAACTCAACACGCCTGGCCTTGCAGACACTCAAACACACACACATATATATATATATATATATAGAAAATATACATAAAAACAAACATAAATAATATAGAACATTTTTAAAAGTGCCAGGCAATCAGTGGAGCATACGATACCGGGCGACAGAATTGATTAAATTTAAAGGACACATTTGGGAATATTTTAATTCTATATGAAGGAGACATGGTTTTTGCTAGACCATATCGGCCATGTTCTATAGTATAAAGCATGTTTATCCGAAAATTTTGTTCTTGGGGAAATTGGATATCATAAGGGATACTAATAATGCATAATAATATATGCCATTTATATAGCGCATATTACAACCCTTTGAGCCTGTCTCTATGCGCTTTACATAACATGGCATTTTAAAACATGAGGGAAAAGGCATACACATAGCCGAACACACACAAAAACACTTTCATATTGCAACACTAAAAGCATTTTAATGATAATGAGAGCAAAATTTAGATACAGTGTAAATAGATTAGAATTTAATAAAGTGAAAAAGGTAAGTGTGTGTATCACTCCTCTACACCCACTCACACTATTCAAAACCAGGTAAAGCTTGACATTCTGTGCAAAAATGCCAATTTCGTATCAAGACTGGATCGCTATTATTTAAACGAATATGTACATCTCCAATTGGAAATCCAAAATCATACTTGGTGTGGTTTAAGATAATGACTGCGTTTTAATTTTAGACAAACCTAGGAAAACCTTTTTTGTTGTTGTTGCTTGTATGGCATTCATATAGATAGATAGGTAGATAGATAGATAGATAGATAGATAGATAGATAGATAGATAGATAGATATAGACAGAGCGATAGAGTATGGAGGGATATAGATAGAAAGGATAGAAATTAAGACATAGATCGAGAGTGGAAGGGAGAGAGAGAGAGAGAGAGAGAGAGAAAGAGGGAGAGTGAGAGAAAGAAGAGGGGAGGGATATAGATCGAGAGTGGAAGGGAGAGAGGGAGAGAGAGTGAGAGAGAGAGGGAGATTGCAGAGAAAGAAGTGGGAGAAAGGGACAGAGAAGAGAAAGAGAGAGTGAGTCAGATAGATAAATAGAAAGAGAAAGAAAGACAGATAGATAAAGAGAATAAGAGAGAGAATGAGAGGAGATTCAGCTGTCCAAAGCCCGACTAGGCTATGCTGGCTCTACTCGAGTCTGCATCAGCCGTGAAGGAATGCACTGGTAGAGACCACATAGCAAGTGTAATTACCATCAGCGAGACGGCCGTTTTTTCTGCTTGTCCACTGACCATGATATCCCCTGGTCAAAATGAGTTCAAGGAGATTTGGCTGGCGGCGAATCCCAATTTCAAGCTTGGCCGGCGATCGACAAAAAAAGATGTTCCAAATCCTAATTCCCTAAAATTGTGTTGGGCTGATAACAAAGGAGCGTCGACAGGTCGCGATTATACCCCCCCCCCCCCCCCCCTTTCCCAACCTTTCGTTTCCTAATCCTACCTATCCTGTTACATCTTCATCTTTAATGCTCAACAAAGTATTAGTACAGTATGAGCAACAATACAGTTTTCTTAGCGGTTCTCACAATTTTGCATATTTAAAACATAACAATCCATTCACTGCAACCACAAGAGACACGATAACTATGTCGGGTTTAATATTGCGAGATGCAATTTTTACCTTTTAAATAGTTCAAGTTGTGTTTACCAGGGCGACAAAAAACAAAAACAAAAACAACAACAAAAAAACAACAAAACATTCCAGTGTAAGAGATAACTGTGCAATAGATGATTCGCAACCTATCCACTCAACTCTTCACTCCATAGTTAGCATTATGCTGCCACAGCAAAAAGAAGTTAAACTTAAAAACGAAAATTTAAATTATGTATTATTATTATTATCATCATCATCATCATCGTCATCGTCGTCGTCGTCATCCTCATCATCATCATCGTCATCATCACCATTATTATTATTATTGTTATTATTATTATTGTTATTGTTATTATTATTATATTATTATTATTAGTAGTAGCAGTAGCAGTAGTAGTAGTAGTAGTAGTAGTAGTAGTAGTAGTAGTAGTAGTAGTAGTAGTAGTAGTAGTAGTAGTAGTAGTAGTAGTATCAAAAGTATATTGTGTATTATTATCATCATTATTATTATTATTATTATTATTATTATTATATTATTATTATTGTTATTATTATTACTATTATCATCATCACTATTTTGGTCTCCCACTTGTTCCCCAGGCTCTGACGACACTTACATGATACAGGGATGATGTGCAAACCTAAGTATAAATCAGCCTCAAGGATGGCCCTATCATTGGTGATGGCACTAATGGCTGTCATCTCAGAGGCAGGTAGGTGGACACCGTCTTTCTGTCTCCCACTCATAATCTCTCTCCCTGTCCCTCTCATTCTCTCTTCCCCTCCCTCTCCGACTCTCTCTCTCTCTCTTGCTATCTCTCCCTGTCCTTCTCATTATCTCTCACACTCTCTTCCCCTCCCTATCCGCCTCCCCCTCCTCCTTTAGGTGTGCCCCCCCCCCCCTTTTCACTTGTATCATCTTTTCCATAAGCATACAATTCATGACTTGACACCAAAACATGTTGTTATGTAAGAAGAAAAGAGTTGGAAAAACAACAACAACAAAGTAGTAAGAACGATGTAAAGAATGTGAGTCATTAAAAGCCATTTCAAAACTGTAAACAAAAATAAATAATCGCCTTGCCAGCATAAAAAGGTCAAAATGGAAAATGACTTCATAAACATGTCATCTGTTATTACGAAACTCGAGGTGTAAATATGCCAAAGAAAAGAGACATAAATTATTCAATAAACTCGCTATTAATCTAAGCAATCAGCCACGTTTCTGTGCCATAGAACCAAAACGGACGATGCATGCATTAGAAAGTTTTGTCACACTAAATGTACCTTAAAGGGGAAGATAGGGCCACAAATACCATCTGCTAATTTAAAAGACTCTTAGTGAAGCGCATCTATACCACTCAGTTTAATCAGTATACATTTTCTTCTCCTAACTTTATATAGACATTGATTTGATTTTTGGGAAAATAACACTACATACCAGTCGGGAAAAAGGGAGACTTGATCGTGGGAAAGAACCCATGACGCCTGATTTGAAGCTGTACGCTCTACGACTAAGCATGTAAATAAAATAAAAAATCCTCTTACTCCTTGCGCAAAGAAACTATAGGATTTGGAAATCGTTTATCTTTTTTTCATTGACGCACAAAAGTACACAAAGATTTTTCTATGTTTGGTTAATATAGTATATATTCTATATATCCATCAGTTTGGTGAATGGATTCTCCTTTGGCACCAGCCACTATTATAGTGCCCGTGAGACTTCTCACGTTACTGGCTCACAGTCAGAGTCAGACTCTGTGCCTCGACAGCTTTTGTCTGAATCTCTGATCACGACTTGCCACCACGGTCCTATGTCGCCGACAGCCAGTAGGGGGGTTTGGCGTTGACTGGTTTGTCAGCTCAAATTTAACAAGTCTTCGTTTTGTGAGACATTTACATTTCAGCCAGGAGGATCTAGGGAATCTATCATTCTGGTTTTCAATTAAATAGTTAACCTAGGCAAAATGATTATGTCATTGTGGACCGTTTTCAATGACGCCAGCGTCAGGAAAAAAAAGAGAGAGAGAGAGAGAGAGAGAGAGAGAGAGAGAGA